>CM028362.1:22161928-22674428 GCA_016624345.1 Platycodon grandiflorus
CAATACACTGTAGTACAATGGTAGTACACCATCACTATAATAATTACCGTCGCATTGAACGACCTTCGATAAATGGATAGTCAGTAATATAAATAGTAAATTTTACTATTTATGAATAGTGATACAATTCATGAATAGTACTATCACTATTTATAAACTAGTTTTACACACATGCGTTAACGCACGGATAAATATTTTTTTAATTAAATTATACTTAATAAAAATAAAATATGTAAAAAGTTTAATTCTAACAAAATAAGCAAATAATAATTATAACGTACAAATTATGAGATCAATGTACATAAATTAAACAAATAATTATACTATTGGAAAACAGCATTTTCTGCAACATAATTTATGTATGACTATTCAATTAAAAAAAACACCAAAAAAAGCACAAAATAACACTATTATTTTTACATGACCCAAATAATTCAAATTATTCCTAATATTTATTTTCAATTAAATAAAATATAATAAAAATAGCCCAAAGACTGTCACATTAAATTAATTATGGGCCAATAATTGAACACACGAATAACCATGCTAATTTTTAATAGCCCACATTTGTTATTAGAATATTTATGGCCCAAAATGAATAAAACCAATTAAATCGGGCTCAAGTTGAAGATATATGAATCTTAAAGTCAAAAATTTCCGAGCTTCTTTTCTTTTGCTGTGAATATATATATATATATATATATATATATATATATATATTTGTGTCCAAACAAAACCCCAACATCCAAGTCCAGTTACTTACTCCCCCCTTCGTCTATTGTGGCACTCAAAATCATCCTTTAAAGTCTAACTCTCACACACTACCCTCTATCAACATATCTCTCTCTCTCTTTCTCATATACGTACACAAGCTTCTCAACCCAAAACCCTCTATTCTTTCCAATAACTGAACTGCTTCTCAATCTAAAACTACATTACTTTTTTTTTTATGCGTTCATTCTTCGGCTGCAGCAAAAGATGTCGATCGCGGTAGGTGTAGCCTCTATTTTGCCCTTGTTTCCTTTCTAGATCTCAAAATATGTTATAACTAATCGTGCTAGATACCCTCGTTTGATTCTGGATCTCAAATTTTTAACATATAGAACTGTAAAATAAATTCATATTTCCAATTAGTTAATATTTTTGTACTAATAATTTTGGATCTAATGAAATGGTTAAAAAAATTTCAGATCTATAAATATTTGTACATATTATTCGCCAATATGTTATAACTAATGGTGTGTATCTGTGATTTAGTTGAATTTTTTTGGATAATATAATTTCAGATCTGATGAAACGGTCAAATAAATATCAGATCTATAATTTTTTTCTTAGATATATTTCTAGATCTTAAAAAATGTGTGTATTTGTGATTTAATTAAATTTTTATCTAGATATGTTAATATTTTTTATAGATATTTTTCTCTTCGTTTTTTCTAGATCTATAAATTTCGTATCTATAAATTTATTATTCTTTTAATTTTATTTTTCTAGATCTGTAAATATGTTATTACTTTTTTAAGATAAGTACATTACCATTGTAATGTTAGGCTCCTGGATGTACTGTTTTTTTTTTTTTTTAAAAGGATGTAATAGTTCTCAGAGCATGAATATTATATTTAGAGTATTTTTTTTTGCTGTAGAACTTGACTGGGAATAACGGAAACTATAAAAGTACATATTTTTCTTTTTTCAAAAAAAAAATAAAGTGAGCACAAGGCATGAGTTGGGATGTGCAAAAGTTATTGGGTACTTAAGGATTCCAAAAAGTAAGCACAAGTCCTGAGTTACGAGCCTTACAGAAAAATGCATATGGGTGTAACTTTTTTATTGGGGGTTCCTCTATTTCTTTTCTGTAGTATTTTTTCAGTTGGGGTTCCTGTTACTTTGCTGAGACTGATTAGCCCAGTTTATGTGTGAACTTTTGAAATTGTAACCTAATATGGGTGTAATGTGTTTGTTTTATGTTTTGGTTAGCAGGTTGGATGTATACATCCATGACTATTTAGTAAAGAGGGATTTAAAGTCTTCTGCTCAGGCTTTTCAAGCTGAAGGAAAAGTATCGTCTAATCCTATTGGTAAGGTTCTCTTCTTTACTTTTTTTAATGTATACTAATTAATTTATTTAATAATTTGGCCATAGAATTCCAGCCATCAATGCTCTGGTGGTTCTCTTGAGTGGTGGTCATGTTTTGTGGTATATAGATAGCCATGACTAATGAGAAACATTCAAACATTGCATCTTCTTATATTGAGGACAATTTCTATACTTCATGTTTTTCGAATTGTTTAATTACTGTTTCATTAATCGATGCTTAAATTTTTTCACTCTGTAACATGAAAAAATAGAAAATTCAGAATTTAGAAAGGAAAAAAAAAATCAGAATTTAGACAAAAAATAGAATCTAGAGGGAAAAAAATAGCAAAATCAGAATCGAAGCTGAATCCTTTCACCCATCATTTTTTTTAAACAGTAACATAAAAGACAATTAGAAAAAAATAATCAGAAAAATCAGAATATAGAAGATCAATTTTTGTACATACCTTTGTGTCCACAAAGCCTGATTCCATACTTGAATTTTCAAATGATTTTCTAAGGATCCAGGCCGATCTTCTTTTATGGATGTCATTTAGGAGAGTTGGTAGGAAAGCCATAATAGTTCAAGTAAATGTTTTGTTTTCAGAATTTGTGATACTTGATTTTCTGATTGTTTGTATTCAACTTTGTAAAAAATCTAGTTTCTTTTTTTTATATATATAAAGAATTTGTGTGAAATTTTATAAAATCAAGAAAATTGGATTAAGTTTGGTACAAAAAAATTTAATAACATTTTGTGAATGACATACTTTTCACAGATAAAGGATAATTGAAAAAATTACATGGAGAAAGTAATCAACATAATGGGTAAGCACTTTGATTGATACCTTCCAATTCTTCTACCTGCATTCTTTATTGGTCATTCAAGATGACACCGTCACCAACCCATACAACATTGCCAAATTTATTGTGCTTGCGCTTCTTTTTCATTATTTTTTGATTTTCGTACATTTGATTCCTCCAAGAAATGTCTTTAGAAGGAAATACTACAAAAATAGCGATACTTATATTGGCAATGAAAACACTTGATATGTACTTACATAACTATAAATCTGTCTGGAGAAATTTCAAAAACTATTGTGTTCTAATATTCAATAAATTCCAATTGTCCCTATGGTTTTTTATGCGAACGAAAAATGTGACTTTACTGCTCGGTGATAAACATATTTTTATGGAATGATCCCTTCTCTTGCAACTGAAAACCAGAAGCTCGATGCTACCCATGGAACCTTGAGACAAGATCTTGCTGCTATACAGCAAGAGCTACGAATAGTACTGCTTACGTTGGAGCCATGAAATCTAATAGGGAACAGAAGATAAGGGGGGTCATTTAGATAGAATTGGGAAACTGTTAGATGAATTGGAATTTTGAGGAAATGATATAAAGATGCTTCTGAATAACATTGCATAATTTTTTACGTCAAGGACAAGGGAGCACATACATTAATATATAAAATGGCCTTGGTATAGAGATCTGCATATTTAAGGAAACTTATATTACTGCAACTTCTTGATATGTTTTTTGTTAAATAAAAGGTGGAACTGTTAGAAGGTGGAAGCTTTTGGTTTTCAGAGTCGCCATCAGTTCCTGGAAGCATATCATGAGGATCTGAAGTTGCATGCATTGCAACATGGGTGAGATCCTTTTCTAGTTTTACACTCTATTTGCGCTATTTCTAGTGTCTTATGATAAAGATACAAAAATAGGGGTGATCGATAAATCGATAAAAAATTTATTACTTGGTACAAAAAAAGAAAAGAAAACATATTCAAAAGTTAGATATCTCACCTGTTTTGCATCCTTTGTGGTGGTCGATATTTGAAAGGCAGATGTCATCTAAACGGCATGAAATCCTTTGTGTAATAGTAAATCACCAGTTTGTATCTGCGTGCTTACCGAATTTTCACTACCATGCAGCTTTGTTTGTGGATGTATTTTATGAGGCTTGGTATGAAAGTCATAATAAGTTCAATAAATGTTTTGTTATCAATTTTATGATTGTTTTTTTTTTTTTTACTTTGCATAAATGTGATTGAAGTTTCACAAAGACTATATATATAGCTGATGGGAAACTCAAAGGCTAGCGTGATCTCGTGAATTCCATCGGTGCATTGGATTTATCCTGTTGGTGCTTTGTTCGTGAATTCTCTTCTAGAACTACTAATTTTTTTTTAAAAAAATGAAATTATTAAATGTGTAGTGTATAAACTTAAGAATTTGAAACATGTGAACTGATTCAACTTCCAATGCATGGCTGAATCAGTATATAGATATGAAGAGTTAAATATATATATATATATAAACCCAAGTTCAACATTCAACTAATTTGATTCTCAAATAAATGAAGAGTTTTTTCAAAACAAATTAGAAGAAGTTAAATTTCATTTGGTTTGGTTTTGTATAGATCTTATCATAAATAGGTTCTCCAATTAAAGATCATCATTAATTTGGTTCGCCAATTTGAATAAAAAGTTGTTATTTTCAAGGCAAAGTTGCTGAAGACCATCAACAACATGTTCTGTGTTTTTTTTTTTAGGTAATTTATTAAATGTGTAAACTATTTCTTGTTTTCAATGCATGGTCAGATGTAAATAGTATTAAATAGATAAGTTTCTATATCGATCATTTCAATTTGTAGAATTCGAGTATTTTGATTGTTTTTTTGGTTATCTTGCAGAAAATGGTGATAGATAGCACAGCACAAATATATACGGAAGAAAATTCGGATGGTCATATGGAATTGGAATTCAATCAGTTGGAAGTATTGCTGTAATTTATGATTTCGTAAATACCAAGACTGTATTTACTGACTGAATCTTAATTAGTTTAGTAGTTTCAATCGACAATTTTGTAAATGATACAATGTACTGTTCAGGTTCATAAATTTGTAAAAATATATGTTTGAACTCATTTATTAGAGGTTTCTGAATTTAGAAATGTGTTTTTGGCGGAAACTTTCCTAATATAGCTGTAGCAAAATCTCAGTTATATATATATATATATATATATATATATATAGTGTATTGATTGTAAAATCGCCTATGAAAGGTTGATATTGGTTCATTGTTTGTTAGACACCGAGATCAGTGATTTTCTCTCTAATTCTCTCTATCTTTATATCATTCTTTCTCTGTAATTTTGTGGTTCAATAACTGCTATTTCATAACACGTTATCAGCACGAGCGCTCTAAGCTTTCCTAAGTATTTCCAAAAGGTAAGAATTTTTACAGATATGCTTCTTTTATGACACGCTACTGGTTTATTTTAATATCGTATATCACTATGATTATAAAAGGAATGGCTACGCCTCCATCTATAATATTTTGGTGGGATGATGAAATAAAATTTTATTATTTTACGCAATCTATATATTGGTTGATGCTTGAGCGGAAATAACCCCAAGCTGCGGAAATAACCCCAAGCTACAAACTGAATATATATTAGAGCTCATTTGTTCGCGCGTTTTGGCCAAAACGCAGGGTTAAAACGCAGCTTATTCCTTAACTTAGCGTTTCAATGCTGCGGTAGAAAACGCTGCGTTTTCAAAACGCAGTTGCGTTTTAAAACGCTGTAATTCCTAGCTTTTTACCAAAACGCAGATTTTAAAACGCAGTAGGGAATAAAAAGCAGCGTTTTGACATAATATCTCAAACGCATTTATAAAGAAAAAAGTCGCGTTTTAAATAATCTGCGTTTTAGAAACGCTGCATTTTTAAAATACTGCGTTTTCAAAACGCTATACCAAACAAGCTCTTATTATGAATAGTTATGCTTTTTATTTACTATCGATAACATTACCACTTATTATTAAACACCCGCACGAAAGGTTTACCAAGTAATATGACGTGAATATAATATATGTACATAATATTAATGCATGAACCTATAATGTACCGTAAAAGTGTATTTCATTGTCTTGACTTAAAATTTTCTTACTTGTGACTGTTTGTACATGCACGACTAATTAATGAGATGCAAATTTTTCTTAACCAACAGTAGACTACTACCGTACTAGGTTGAAAAATGATAAGGAACAATAAATGATCATTGACTTAATGATAAATTGTAGACAGTCTAGTAGGATCATAAACTTGTCGTTTGTTTTTGTACCAAAAAAATAAAAAAAATTACACTTTTTTTCTCTCTCCTCCAACGGCTACATAACGGCTAGTTAACGACCACATTTTATTTTTACCCTATAAATACAACCGCATTTCATTCAACAATTTACCCATATTTTTCACCTTCATACAAATTCTCAACCCTTATATCTTCATCTTCTTCAAAATGTTTAACCCACTCTTGGCGTTCATTATTATACTGGTTGTCGCGTGCACCATATTAGTTTTTAGTGCTGATTATGCTCCAAATAATTTTTGGCTTTTTTTTTCTCGGTCATTGTATTATTTATTATATGCTAGCAATAGCAATAGCTTTCAACATGTAATAATTATTGAGCACATTTGCTTCTAATATAAATAAATCTTTTATGTTTCTTAAATGTCAAAATATTAACAATATGCATGTATGTTTTGTTTTAATCTTTCACCATGACAAATCTAGTCAAGCTCAAATTTGAAGCACTCGACATCTCTGAAAAAAATTATATGTCATGGGTCCTAGATGCCGAAATTCATCTAGATGCAAATGGTCTGGGAGACACTATCCAAGAAGATAATAATGCAACTATACAAAATAAAGTCAAAGTCATGATTTTTATCCGTCGTCATCTAGATGAAAGCTTGAAAACCGAATATCTCACGGTAAAAGATCCATTAGTCCTTTGGAAGAGTTTACAAGAAAGGTATGACCACCTGAAGTTGGTTGTACTTCCAAAAGCTCATTATGCATGGATGCATTTGAGACTTCAAGATTTTAAATTCATACGTGATTATAACTCTGCAATGTTTAAAATTACTTCTCAGTTAAAATTATGCGGCGAAAATATTACTGATGAAGATATGCTTGAGAAAACTTTCTCCACCTTTCATGCCTTGAGTTTACTCCTCCAACAGTAATATCGAGAAAAGGGTTTCAAAAAATATTCTGACTTGATTTCGTGCCTTCTTGTGGCCGAACAGAATAATGAATTGTTAATGAAAAATCATGAATCACGACCTACTGGCTCTACTGCATTCCCTGAAGTGAATGCAATATCATCAGATCATAACCATGGATATAGTCGAGGTCGTGGCCGTGGTCGCGGTCGTGGACAAGGAATGGGAAGAAAATACCAACCCTATAATAATAAGATTGATAATGGGGAGAAACGAGGAAAAGGTGAGGGTGGCATTAGTACGAATAAATATCAAAAGGATGATATTTGTTACCAATGTAGTATGAAAGGACATTGGTCAAGAACTTGTCATATGCCAAAGTATTTTGTTAATCTTTATCAGGAATCACAAAAGGCCAAAGGGAAAAATGTTGAAACAAATTTCATCACGAGTGATTATGATGATATCACTTATGGACTAGATGATATGAATTACATGGATATGGCCGATATGATGGTGAATTCTAAAGAAGAAAATGACTACCAGGAGAAATAGTTTTTCATGAGTAATCATATGTGCTTTCTTAATTAGTGTGGCATTTTCTTATGTACGAGTGTTATATGCTTTTTGTTTTTCCATATGTAGTGGTTCGTTGGTATAATATTATTCTGTATTCTTAGTCTATATATATTTTGTGTTATATCTTAAATAATATTTTGCATCTATTTATTCATTTTCTTTCTCTCCCTTATTTGAAATAGACCATAAATATGTTTCAATCCAAAATCCAAGAAGGTGACTTGTGTCTTGCGGACAGCGCTACAACACATACTATACTTAAAGATAAGAAATATTTTTCTCATCTGAATATTGACGAAGCAAACGTCAATACTATATGCGGTAGTGGAAAGATAATTGAGGGATCTGAAAAAGCAATTTTCATAATGCCTGGAGGCACAAGATTCACGATAAGTAATGCATTGTTCTCTCCTAAACCCCAAAGAAACTTGTTAAGTTTCAAAGACATTCGTTTGAATGGATATCATATTGAAACTATGAATAAGGAAGATAATGAATATCTTTGCATTACATCAATCACTTCCGGAAGCAAGTGTGTGTTGGAAAAATTACCTGCTCTATCATCTGGATTATATTGCACAAATATAAGAATATTTGAATCATGTGCTACTGTAAACATGAAGTTTGCAGAAACATTTAAAGCTTGGCATGATCGGTTAGGGCATCCTGGCTCAATAATGATGCGAAGAATCATTGAGAATTCTAGTGGTCATCCATTGAAAAACCAGAAGATTTTTCAGTCTCATGAATTATCTTGTGATGCTTGTTCTCAAAGAAAATTGATAATAAGACCATCACCAACCAAAGTTGGTACTGAATCACCAACATTTTTGGAACGAATTCATGGTGATATATGTGGACCTATCCATCCACCATGTAGACCATTTCAATATTTTATGGTATTAATTGATGCATCTAGCAGATGGTCACACGTATGTCTATTATCAACTCGCAATGTGATATTTGCGAGATTTCTTGCGCAAATAATCAAATTGAGAGAACAATTCCCAGATTATATGATCAAGAAAGTTAGACTTGATAATGCTGGTGAATTTACTTCTCAAGCATTTGATGATTATTGTATGGCAGTGAGCATTGATGTTGAACATCCAGTAGCTCATGTTCATACACAGAATGGTTTGGCTGAATCATTAATTAAACGTCTCCAACTTATCGCGAGACCATTGATAATGAGAACAAAGCTTCCTATTTCTGTATGGGGACATGCAATTTTGCATGCTGCTGCACTGATTCGCCTTAGGCCAAGTGCATATCAAAGTACTCCCCATTACAGCTAGCATTCGGGCGAGAACCGAATCTGTCCCATCTTAGAGTTTTTGGGTCTGCTGTATATGTACCCATTGCTCCACCACAACGCACAAAAATGGGACCACAAAGGAGATTGGGAATATATGTTGGGTATGAATCACCTTCAATAATCAAGTATCTTGAACCAAAAACAGGTGACATTTTTACGGCCCGTTTTGCCGATTGTCAATTCGACGAAGGTAAATTCCCACATTTGGGGGAAGAAAGGAAACAAATGGTAAAGGATATCAAATGGTATATATCATCATTATTACACCTTGATCCTCCCACAAAGCAACGTGAACTAGAAGTTCAAAAGATCATACATTTGCAGAATATAGCAAATCAATTACCAGATGCATTTACAGACACAAAAAGAGTGACGAAGTCGCATATAGCTACTGTAAATGCTCCTGCTCGAATTGAACTTCCAAAAGGGCTACCCAACAACGAAATGACAAATGAGTCCAAAATTCGCCTGAAGCGTGGACGACCAATTGATTCCAAGGATAAAAATCCTCGAAAGAGGAAGGGGATTGAAAAACCCAAATCAAATGAGTGTATTCCAGAAGAATCACACGAACAAGAGAACCAAGAAATCTCTAATGATAAACATGAGATTTCCATTAATTACATGAATAATGGAAAAATATGGAATCAAGATGAAATAAGGGAGATCAATGACATATTCTCTTATTCAGTGTCACAAGACATTAATAACGAGAATAAGGATCCAGAACCGAAATCGGTATCTGAATGTCAAAAGAGGCACGACTGGATCAACTGGAAAGATGCCATACATACTGAATTGAATTCGCTTAATAAACGAAAGGTATTTGGACCTATCGTTGTCACACCTGAAGTTGTGAAGCCTATTGGATACAAATGAGTTTTTGTTCGAAAGCGAAATGAGAATAATGAGATTGTAAGGTACAAAGCTCGCCTTGTTGCACAAGGTTTCTCCCAACGACCTGAAATTGATTATGAAGAAACATATTCTCCTGTTATGGATGCTATTACGTTCAGATACCTAATCAGTTTAACAGTTTCAAAAAATCTAGAGATGCGTCTCATGGATGTAGTAACATCATATTTATATGGGTCATTGGATGCCGATATTTATATGAAAATCCCTGAAGGAATCAAGTTGCCTGAAGCAACGAGCTCAAAACCCAAAGAATTATGTGCAATTAAATTGCAGAGATCATTGTATGGGCTGAAGCAATCCGGACGCATGTGGTATAATTGCTTGAGTGAATATTTGTTGAAAAATGGATATGTGAATAATCAATTATGCCCATGCGTTTTCATCAAGAAAACGACAGTTGGATTTGTAATTATCGATGTCTATGTTGATGATCTAAACATTATTGGAACTCCAAAAGAGATTCAAAAAACTGTTACATACCCGAAGGGGGAATTTGAAATGAAGGATCTTGGGCAGACCAAATATTGTCTTGGTTTACAAATAGAACACTTGCATAATGAAATATTTATACATTAGTCCAATTATACAAAAAGGGTCTTGAAACGTTTTAATATGGACAAGGCAAATCCCCTAACTAACCCCATGGTGAACAGATCACTGAATGTTGAAAAGGATCCATTCCGTCCCTGTGAAGATAATGAAGAAATACTTGGTCCTGAAGTACCATACTTGAGTGCAATTGGAGCTCTTATGTATCTTGCTAACTGTACTCGACCAGATATAGCATTTGCTACTAATCTGTTAGCAAGATATAGCTCATTCCCTACGCGAAGACATTGAAATGGGATTAAACACGCATTTCGTTATCTCCAAGGAACAATTGATCTGGGATTATTTTATCCCAACAATTCAAAGCATGAAATAATTGGGTTTGCAGATGCAGGTTATTTATCAGATCCACATAAGGCTAGATCACAGACTGGCTATGTTTTCACGATTGGTGGTACAGCAATATCTTGGCATTCTCAAAGGCAAATACTAGTTGCTACATCTTCAAACCGTGCTGAGATGATTGCACTTCATGAAACGAGTAGAGAATGTGTATGGCTTAGATCCATGACTCAACACATTCAAGAAGCCACTGGACTACCAGTCAATAAAGACCCGACAATGATACTTGAAGATAATGCTGCATGTATTGCTCAGATGAAAGAAGGGTACATTAAGAGTGACATGACCAAACATATTCCTCCAAAGTTCTTCTCGTACACTCAAAGAACTTGAAAAGAACAAGAAAATTAATATTCAGTATGTTCGGTCAAGTGACAATGCAGCAGATCTATTTACGAAGACACACCCTACTACAATCTTCAGAATGCATATTCGTAATATTGAGATGCGGAACCTACGAGATTTACAAAAATGATTAGCCCTGTCAATTCGAGGGAGAGCTCATATGGCTGTACTTTTTTTTTCCTTATCATGATTTTTTCCTACAGGATTTTTCCTGGTAAGGTTTTTAACGAGGCAGCCTATGCTCATGATTTGGACTTAAGTTATGCACTCTTTTTCTCTTTTGTCCGATTTTTCCCTACTAGATTTTTCGGCTTAAGGTTTTTAACGATGCAAACTTATCCAACTTACAGTGCTACGTCCAGGGAAAGTGTTATGAATAATTAATATGTGGACTGTAGCACAATATAATAATACACTATAGTATAATGATAATACACCATCACTGTAATAATTACCGTCGCATTGAACGACCTTCGATAAATGAATAGTCAGGAATATAAATAGTAAATTTTACTATTTATAAATAGTGGTACTATTTATGAATAGTACTATCACTATTTATAAATAGTGTATTGGTTGAAAAATTGTCTATAAAAGGCTAATATTGGTTATTTTCTCTTCAATTCTCTCTACCTTTATACTTCCTCCATTCCAGGCAAAGAGTTCACTTTTGACTTTTTTTGGTCAACTAAACTAAAGTTTGACCAATAATTAACATAAATCTAATGATTTTACAAAATTATTAAAGTTGTAATCCATAGTATTATTAAGATAGTTTTTAATTAATAAAATTTTATTTTTTAAAATATAAGTAAAATATATAAAATTTTTATTTAATTTAATCTTATGTTGACTTCTATAAAAAAAAAAAAAATTTCTTTGCCTGATACGAAGAGAGTATCATTTTTTCTCCGTAACTTTGTGGTTCCATGAATGCTATTTCATACCACTCGGTCAAATATTTGGTGTAAATAGCACCTCTCTAATTCTAGTTACTCCCTCCGTTTCAAAAAGATTGACGTTTTAGAGTTGTGCACACATATTAAGAAATTTTATAAGTTGACAAATATACCCTTATTAAATATCTTTAATTTTTGTGCTAGGAGTAGTTGAAAAGATAAATTAGAAGGAGATAGCCATTGGGAGAAGATAAAGTATTTAATGAAGAGATGATCAATTATTGGAACTTGTGAGAAGACAAGGGTAAATTAGGCAAAACATGCATTGAAAACCTAAAACGATAATTTTTTTGAAACAAATTTTTAGAGTTAAAACGACAAATATTTTGAAACAGAGGGAGTAGCAAATAACCAACGGATCTGAGTTTCCACGCGGGATTTAAAAAGGTTCTTTATGTCCAAATTTGAGGAAGGTTCGGTAGATCGCGTATGAAGAAAAACAGCTTAACGACGCAGAATTAAATTTTAAAAAAAATAAGAAAATAATAGCGGACCATCAAAACACGAGGAAAAGCAATCTCCATTTGCTATCGGAATCGAAGAATCGATCTGGCCGGTGAATAACCTGCGATCACTTCTCGCCGGCATCACTTCATAGGAAGGAATACCAAAATCACTACATTCTACATTCGTTCATGCATTTGTAATTAAGTAGCATTCGCTATAAATTAGAAAATGAGGGAGGGGGGATGCTGTCCAACGATGGATCTGCTGCGATCGGAACCGATGCAGTTGGCGCAGCTCATCATTCCAATGGAGTCTGCTCATCGATCCATTTCGTATCTCGGTGACCTTGGCCTTTTCCAGTTCAAAGACGTAAGCTACACGCCTGTCGTATTTACTGTGCATCTACAAATTTACCTGTTCATATTGCAATTAACGAGCATTGTAATAATTTATTTTCTAGAAATCGCAAATGAATTGAATTGAAATTGTTTTCCTTGTTGACTATTTTGTTTCCTTATTCTCAATGATGGTTAGATTGTGCATAATTGCTTGATTTTAATTCGGTGTTCATTCTTACAATTGTTCTTTTGATATTTTTCCTTAACTGTTGTAGATGGGTTTTCATAAATACCCAGCATTACGATAAAATTATTCGATTTTTTGTAGGAAATGACCTCTCCTGTATGTATTTACTTATTTATGCTTTTCACTTGGTTATTGGTTTGTCAAAGAATTGTACTACCTCGGTCATTAAATGATTGTTACATTTGAGTTTTTATTTTGCTAATTATTGTCACCTAACTGAGCTTCACTTGTAGGCTAAACTGATTCATAACCTTGATCTACTCTTAAGATAAAATTGGACTTTCTCAAGTTCCATGCAAGAGGCAATATTCACACTCATTTAAGGGTGATGGTATTTAGTTAAAACATATGGACTTACAATATATGGAGATCAATTTTAAAGTGTAATGAACCTAATTCACAAGTTACTTTATGAAAACTGAGTGAGAATGAATCTAAGAAATAAAAATGTTATTGGTGTGAAATTGCAATTTTCAATCTCAATGGTTGTATTGTGTGGTAGCAGGAGTCTAATATATGCTGCTTGGAGGGATGACTGTTCCATCATCTTTAATCATCTTTGCTGGATTCTATTTTTATTTCTTTTACTTCCTCCATCCCAAAAAAATCGTCCCATTTGACAAGTCAAACTTTTTAAGATTGTAGCTTAACTTGGTTTGCACGTCCTTTTGCACTATAAATATATCTTTTTATAGAATTGGGACTATTTTTTTGGGGAAAAACCAAAGAGGAAACTGGGACTATCTTTTGGAACGGAGGGAGTATTATTTATTGGTTACAAACAAGAAGAAAATATATCAGTCACATGATCTAGGATCATCAAATAAGTATTGATGTACATAGAGTTTAATTGATCCTAGTGGTACAGGATCCGTCCCATAAGTGATTGCGGGTTCTATGATCAGGTGCCCTTTGGGCGAGGATGCGGACCATGGGGTTTGGGTGGGGCTGGGATACCCTCATTCTTGAAACATCAAATGTTGAATGGGATAAAAACGAAATGGTGAACCAAATTCTATAGTAGATGACCTAGAACAATTAGGGTCACTTATGTTCGAACTTCGAACGGACTTTTGATATTCATGATTATTTATTATGGTCTGTAAATAAAAAATTTAAGTTAGAAAAAAATGTGTAAATGTTGTCTTTGTTATATCTCATGTTCGCGTTTTACTGCATGTGATGCTCAGGTATGTTATTATTTGTGTTTTTTCTTCACAGCTCAACACTGAAAAGAGCCCTTTCCAGAGGACATATGCTGCTCAGGTATGTTTTTATTATCTCGGTTTGTTGTTCCTGTATATATATCCCTTGATGATGTTTGGTAAGGATTTCTAGCACAAATTCTCAAACATTTTGGGCACGGAACATGAAAACTGAACAGTAAGCTTATAAATGTACAATTATCAATGAGATTATATACTTCAATGAAACCTATTGGTCTTACCCTAGTTTCCCTGATGTTCCTGTCCTGCTACCTTCCCCCACCCCCATTTGTCGAACCTGTTGCTCTTTCATTCTAGTCTTTATCTGGTTGTGTTATGACTTATGAGTAAGCTCACCAACTTCGACAGGTAATTTTTGCAAGAGATTCGACTGTCTTGGTAAAAAGATTCTCTTTTTTTTACTAGCTGGGTATACAGCTCTGATAGAACGTAGAGAATCTGCTTAATTTCTCTGCTTATGCTTTACCACTTGCATTATATTACCAGTTGAATACTGTACTAGCCACTGGATACAAGCGTTCATTGTAGAGGCTTCTTAGAGCTTGTTTAGTTTCCCGTTTTAGGTACTTGATAAATGGTAGGAAATTACAATCAAGTTTTATAATGTATTTGAATATAATCATAAAATTCAAGGACAAAAATGAGATCAAATTAGTTGATATTGAGCCAGCCTTCTTAAAATATTGGTGTTAGCAATTCAGTGATGGCCAAGTTGTGGATATTGTTAGACTTACCTTGGAGAATGTAGGGACGAAGAAAATCCTGTTTTCTCGAAGAAACTCTTGGCTGGATCTACAGGAAGAAAAGGAGGAATTCAGTGACTACACGACTTGACCATGCTCAAATTGTGTCAAGAATTGGATAGTGGCCTTGAACTTCCAGATTTACTGCCACCTTTGAGGGAAAATCTCCCTCACTTTTCTAGCATCTTTCGGTTTCAGCCTTCGGTGGTCTTAGGTAATCCGGCAATTTACCTGCTTTTGACAAGCAAATGAATCAACGATTCCCCTCTCCGAAACATAGCCACTATTCCTGTGCCAAAGGAGGAATGCACAACCTAGTACACGAACATGGTGAGAGTGCAAAAGCCAAGAAAACAAATCTTGAAAATTGTTGGGATCAGAGCACTCTAAAGCATCTATGCTTTTTCCACGAGAAGTGTTTAAACCAGTGTTCTTATGACATATAGAAATTAATATGGATCTTAAGCCATGTATTTCTATATATATAATCAGTCAAACAACTTGGAGATGGTGTGCCAAGATAAAAATCATATGATAGCAACATATGTGACAAGTAAATAGAAGTTGCAAGGTGCTAAGTGCGTGTGTTTTTAGCTACTGGGGTCAGTGCATTGATGCTCTATGTTTATGCAACTCTCTTGTCTGATATATAATTCAATGTCATATTACATGCATGTTTAGATTGCAATTTGTTGCAACACACTCTGTGACAAGCCCACGTGTTTGAGAAGGAAAAATTGTGGATTTGCAATATGCGACTATAACTCAACTTGCTATCAGTACATGAATTCACGCAAGAGTGTTACAGCCACCTAAGTGGCAAATTAGGGCTCTTAAGGCATTGTTTGTTGTAAACCAATGGAAATGATCTTTAATAAGGGCTTGAAGCAAAAGCAACGGACGAATGGAGTGTAGAGTAATTTAGAGCTCCATATAGATGCCTCCCCACTTGGCAAGGGCTGGAACAACAGATATTATTGCAATTGTTTAAAGTAGAGTGCTGCGCATTGGTGTTAATTTGATATTTTTGTAAAGTTCTTAGATTTTTGTGGAAGACTTTAGGTTAATTATATCAGTTTTTCATAGGAAATATTTTGGACAAGAATTTGTTTCCCTTGTTGGTATGACGTGTCAGTGGATTTGTATTAAAGATTTAATTACTGTTAGACTGTTCTTTTGACAAGTTCTTTTTGGGTTTTTCTAACTATTCTGTATGATCAATTTTGGATTCTGTTTGAAGTCTATTATGGTACTGTTAGGAATACAACACAGAATTCAGCCTTTGGAAGACTCAGTTGGCTGTAATTTTGGAGACAATTCGAGTAAAGACCATACGAAACACTTTCAATTCGCACTTCTATCTTAGAATTGTTCATTCTTCGTCATGATTTGAGACCTATTATAATTTTTTTCTTCCTTTCCTTTTTTTTTTTTTTTTTCCTTTTTGTTTTTTGGGGGTTGGGGGAAGGGGGGGGGGCGCGGGATGTGTTGAGAGGAGAAATTATGTCAATGAGCAGTATCTTGTCATCCACGCGTACTGGAATCCTCTACTGCAGGTTTGTAGAGAGAGATTTTATTAGCAATCAAACCATATAAGGTTGGAACCTTCCATTAGTAAAAGGTTACCTTTATCTTTCTTTGAAGTACGATAATAACAATGTGGCCCTTACCATCACATCGAAGAGGTTTCCTGTTTCTCATTTATTGGAACATAATGTCTTGAGAATATCTACTATGGAGAATTTGAAACTTGCTGAGTTTTAGATGTAATTAGTCCTTTCTTATGTCACTGATATAACAATGTCTTCTGTTGATTCGTCCAGTAACAGTGGATCAGAAGTTCGAGAGAACCTTAGTAGTAGAAACCTATTATCTTTGAAATTTGATTTTTGTGCCAAAAGATTCTCTAGCCATCTTTTATCTGAAAATCATATCTAGCATTTGTAATTTCTTTATGTAGATTAAAAGATGTGGAGAGATGACACGCAAGCTACGGTTTTTCAGAGAACAAATGAAGAAGGCTGGGTTCTCATCCTCAGCAAGGTATACAACGGGCACTGATATGAATCTAGACGACTTGGAGGTAATTTTATGTTGGTTACTAGCCTTCAAATTTTGTTATAATACTTGAATAAATTGTTTGAGGTTATTGTCAGGTGAAATTTGGAGAACTTGAAGCTGAGCTGGTAGAGATGAACTTAAACAGTGAAAAGCTACAACGTGCTCATAATGAATTGCTAGAATATAAACTTGTTTTGCAGAAGGTGAGGTTGTGTCGCTGCTTTAAGTTATATAGACTTGAGTATAAGAGCATGTGTCAGCTAACTGTTTCTTCCTCAAAATTGTGTTCATAAAACTTGAAGGTCTTATGGTGGCTTTCTCATTGCAGGCTAGCGAATTCTTCTCTTCTGCTCAAAGAACTGCTGCCGCTCAGCAGAGAGAACTTGAAGAACATCGCCTTGGTGAAGGATCCATAGACAGTCCTCTGTTATGGGAGCAAGTACTCATTTCTAGTTGGCTGCTACATATTCTGGTATTAATATGAATTATTCCAAGATTTTTTTGATAACCCGTTAGGATTTTCTTTACAGGAAATGACAATCGATCCGTCGAAGCAAGTTAAACTAGGATTTGTCAGTGGTCTTGTCCCAAGAGAAAAATCATTAGCTTTTGAGAGGATCCTATTTCGTGCAACCAGGGGTAACGTGTTTCTGAAGCAAGCTGTTGTTGAGGATTCTGTAATTGATCCTGTGTCAGGAGAGAAGGTAATTCTGCAAATTCCTGTTTTCTTTTTACAGTTCTTCCAAAGTTGAGTAGAGATCATCGTATGTGAATGTTTTAATTTTTCCTTTATGGGATTGCCGATGATGCTCTTCTTCATAGTTTGCATTTTCTCTTCATGTGCATTTAGGAAATGTATTTGTATGATTGTGCATTTTTGTTTATAAACTTTTTGTTCCCCTTTGTTGGAACAAAGATTCTCCTGTCCAACAGCTTGCACTTGTATACGTGTGACAGGACTATGTGCGCTGGTGACCCTTTTATTTTATTTCCTTTATGGCTATCATCAGTATGATCTGATGCTTTTGTTTCCTCATGTAAGAATTTGACAGATTCTACTTGCAGGTTGAGAAAAATGTGTTTGTCGTCTTCTATTCTGGTGAAAGGGCAAAGAGCAAGATCTTGAAAATATGTGATGCATTCGGAGCAAATCGTTACCCATTTACAGATGACGTAGGCAAGCAGTATGAGATGATCACGGAGGTATGCTTATCGACAAGGAGCTCTTGAATTTTTAATTAATAATATGTGTCGAAACATGTTGCTTTTATGTTGTTATTTCTTGTATTCTGTTCAATGTTCCTACCTTTTGGCTCCTTGAGTGATTTCTATGGCTTTTCATTATTTGATATTGCTTTTACCCACTTCTAGTTGTGCGTTTTTCCTTGAAGAGAATAAAAATAAAAAAGCTTACTGGATATTAACTTTGTGTGTGTATATATATATATATTAACGCGAGGAAATCAGTGGCCAAGTCATGTTCTTCTTTTTAGCATGTGTATTTTTGGATAACTGATGAAGGTCACTATGTCTACAAATGAACCAAACTATTCATCAATGGGTTAGACGTGAGTTACTCAAGCCTGCTTATAACATTGATGAGCTAAACAAGCGAAACTTGAGAAAGTGTGTATTTGGCTTGAATGGCTCATGACCTGGCTCTTACTATAAGCCATAACGGTTATCAAATGGTATTTTGTTCTGATTTTAGGTTACATTCAAATTAATGGTTTTGAATGATTAGATATGGAACTTGCCCTAACGAGTATAAGGTGGGTTTATATTCAATAGCTTCGATGATGATTTCATCAAGATGAATGGGTGGATTTGAGAGTCTTAATGGATGGATTTGAGATAAAATGAGAAGTGGAGTTCTGAAGAAAAATGAAAATTCTATCCAACAAGCATCCTACACAAGTATGCTTGTCTCACATTAATTCTAGCTTTACAATCACTTTCTCAATCTGCATGGAACTGCCATCGCTTTGTATTTGTTAAATATATGCATTTATTGCAATAGAGATTTAACCAAAAGTTCATTGCACTGTGCATCAATTATTGTAGTAGGAGGTTCAGTACAGCTTGATTCTGGCCTTGTTATTTGCTTAATTGTGTTAGATTCTTCACTCATCCATATACTTTTAGTGACTGAAGCTACTCAAACTTAGCTCAGCCTTTTTCCTCATTATTACTTGGGGTAGGCTACTTATACTTTAAAAGATTGATGCAGCGGAGATAATCTTCTTACTTTCCATGTATTTTCATGAGAGCATCACTTGTTATTTTGTTGCATCTACAGCTACAGAGGTCCAAAATATCTGCCTCTAAAATGTGGTTGTTTCCAGAAAAAAACTAGAAGAATGAAAGAACTATTGCATACATAGTTATACCAGATTCTTTTCATCTTTTGATAGGTCGGATTACATGGTGCTAAAAAGAGGTGCCAAGGCTCATATTGCACAATGTTGGACCTAAGTATTGGTTGCAGTCACCTAAGAAACTTATTAACTTTTACTTTTAGGTATCTGGAAAACTTTCAGAACTGAAAACCACTATAGATGTTGGACTTCTTCACTGGGGCAGTCTGGTGCAGACTATTGGCCATCAATTCGAGCAGTGGAACAATCTGGTTAGTTCAGCTTCTCGATGCATTTGCTGTTGAAGAAATGCTTTAAATTTTTTCTGTCATTTTTGTATGCCTCTTTGTTGGAGATCATAAAATTTTGTTTCTTTTTTGCTTATTTTCAACTTATAAAGGTCAAGAAGGAGAAATCCATTTACCATACTCTAAACATGCTCAGTTTTGATGTGACAAAAAAGTGCCTTGTGGCAGAAGGCTGGTGTCCTGTTTTTGCAACAAATCAGGTGTGTTCTGAATGCCACACAAACTTGTCATTTTATATACAGTTGTAACTTTAACAGATCATTTAACACTCACTCTATTTATCAGATTCAAAATGTATTACAGCGGGCAACTATTGACAGCAACTCACAAGTTGGGGCCATATTCCAAGTTTTACACTTCAAGGAATCACCGCCTACATTTTTCCGCACAAATAAATTCACTTCTGCTTTTCAAGAAATTGTAGATGCTTATGGGTGAGTTGCTCTGCGATTCATATAATCCCATATTATAGAAATGAAACTAGAACTAGTGAATGTTTGATGGATATATCATGGCCATTCAAACGTCTAATTCTCTCACCTCAAGTGAGAACTTGTGCTAGGGAATCAGTGTTGAGGACACAACTTCATTTTCGAATGTTCCATTCTTCTCCTTATTACAACTAATATATATGATATACATATATAAGAAAGGGATGGGGTGGAGAGAGAGAGAGAGAGAGAGAGAGAGAGAGAGAGAGAGTAATTGATGCTGCTAATATGCCTACCCATTGTACTTGGATAGTTGATTGCACCCTCCAAGTAAATGATTATATTACTAGGTCCCATTCTTTGAAGGGGGCATAAACTAACTTCTAATAACTTCATATTTTCATATTCGTAGCTTGATGAACATTTTACTTATGTAGCTTCTTGCTTGTAGTTGTAAGTGTTTAACTAGCTAATTTGTTGTTCAATTAACCTCTTTAAAGTTTACCAACTCTTTTGGATAAGGGAAAGCTGTTGAAATAGAGAAGAACCTACTTATTGGTGCCTTCGGTTTTCAAAATGAGTAGATCCGACAAAGATCTTAACTTGTAGTATTGCAGGGTGGCTAAATATCAGGAAGCAAATCCTGGTGTATACACAATTATTACGTTTCCGTTCCTGTTTGCCGTCATGTTTGGAGATTGGGGCCATGGTATATGCCTGTTTCTTGCGACATTATATTTTATTTTGAGGGAAAAGAAGCTCTCCAGTCAGGTACTTCCTACATACTTTGTTGACTCTTATTAATAATTTAATGTTTCTGTGAATTATATTGTTCAGTGGACTTATTTTTATGTTGATACTCGAGTATCAGGAAGGTTTGGTTATCTCACTAGACTGTAGAGGATGAAAAACACATTGGTTAAGTCAGTGTACAAAGTTTCTTGAGGATATTTACTCCCATTTAATTGATTTATCTTGGTGTTTTTTTATCAAAGGATTATAAATCAGATATGAATGGGTTAATACTGATAAATAGGATAGAACTGACACCTTCATCTTCAAAGCATGGTTAAGAGATGACTCTGTATTTAATAGGGAAGCGAGTTACTTTTATCTCCCTGCTCCCGTCTGGCATGCCCATGTTTCCCTCGCGACCATGGCTGCTAATGCTCTTTGTTTTTGTTTGTTTGCTCTTTTTTCTTTCTTATATTTTGGTTTCTTGTTCTTTGGAGTCAATTATAACTATAATGTATGAGGCGTAAATAATCATGTCCTATATTTGTTTACTCCCATCTATCGTGTAGTGTATAAAAGCAAGAGGCAGCTGCAAAACTTGTTTTCCTCCTTTTAGGTATGGTATATGCCCCAAAATTACCAAATGGTAAATATTGATACTGAATTCACAAGAATATTGTTAAAGAGCATATATCTGTTTCCCCTTTCTAGAGCAGTTAGAATAGGAGAAAATATTGAAGTGTTTTCGTGGATTTGAAGGAAGTAGGGTCAACTCAGGAAATTACAGTTGAAAACATAATAGTCAACTGATTTTGTTTGAGTGAGTGTCTTGGCGTTTTATTGGTTAGCAATGATGGGGATATCTCATTTTGTATCCGTTTGTTGGAAGAATTCTATATTTCAAGAGCTCACTTTAGGACCTACTATTTGGACCTTCTAATCCCTTCACATCAGGAGTGATCTGAAAGGGGGATCTCTAGAATATTTCCTTATTGACCAATCTTAGTGGGATGAACGAAGAAGATTATGCAAGAGAAGCAACTAAACCACGAAATAAATAAATAAAAATAAAAGAAAATCATACTCTATGATCAATTACTGTGCTCTTTGATGTGTTCTTAGAGAGATATTAACCATAAAGTAAACCTTGCATTTGCGGTTATCTGTTCATGTTGGTTGTTAACTTGTTCGTAATGATTCTACTTCACGGTTGTTTCTATTATGACCATTTGAAACGGGCCATTTCTCAAGTCCCACCTCATGAGTAATGACCATTTCAAATGGTGTGTGTTTCATGGTGACTTCTGAATAATAAGTTCACTTCTAAAAAAAGGCCCATGTTCTTAAACTTCTGTTTTGGGTGGAATGTATCGAGAATTGAGATACAGATGGATTTATTGACTAGATCATAACATTCACCTGAAACCATCATGTACAGTCGGACTTGCATGCCTTCCCCAGTCTTCACAAGGGGTTGTTTCTTAGTTATTACCTTTGCCTAGCTTGTAATCTTTATTTTGCATGGTTGTTATTTGATTGCCTGGTTATGGTCGGGTCAATATATGGAAAAAGTATATGACACATACGCAATCATAAAACTTGTTCTACATAAAAACAGCATCCTGCTGTTTAGTGTTAGAATGACTTATTTCCCTTTTGTTCTGAAGCAATTTCTGTGTTCCATGAATAATGTGTAAGATTATTTTTTCTTCATTTGTGGTTGACAGAAGCTTGGTGACATCATGGAGATGACATTCGGCGGCCGTTATGTTATAATATTGATGTCACTTTTCTCGATATACACGGGGCTGATATACAATGAATTCTTTTCCATCCCTTTTGAACTATTTGGCCGCTCCGCCTATGACTGCCGTGATTCTGCATGCAGGTATGGAGCTAGTGCCCAAAAATGTTTCTTATTAGCTTTCACTGTTGCCTACGATCGCTAACCCCGTTAGTTTACTACCAGGGATGCTTCCACAGTGGGCTTGATTAAGGTGCGGAATACTTACCCATTTGGTGTGGATCCCAAATGGCATGGAACCCGCAGTGAATTACCATTCCTCAACTCACTGAAGATGAAGATGTCAATCTTACTGGGAGTTGCTCAGATGAATCTTGGAATCATTTTAAGCTATTTTAATGCAAAATTCTTCCGAAATGACATAAATATCTGGTAAGTTGGATGACTTAATTGGACACTAGCAAGCATGCATATGTAAATATCACTATTTATGTGCATGGACGTTTAGATTGTGATTCACTAGGTATGTGCATTCTTTTGTTGACCAAACTTGATACTGGCTACAAGCAGTACTCTAATGTGTGTTTTCAGAAGTCATTCATTGTGTTGGTTAGATGGTATTTATCAGTCTATATGTTCAGCATTACAAATGTATTGCTTCAGGTACCAATTTGTTCCCCAGATGATATTTCTGAACAGTTTGTTTGGCTACCTTTCTCTCCTCATAATTCTGAAGTGGTGTACCGGTTCTCAAGCAGATCTGTACCATGTAATGATATACATGTTTCTTAGTCCTACTGATGATCTAGGTGAAAATCAGCTTTTTATGGGCCAAAAATATCTTCAGGTTCGAAAATCTAAACTTACACACATGATTCATTAACGTCAAAGAAATCTTGGCTGATTTAAGGCAATCTTCTATCCCTTAACCAGCTTGTGCTACTATTGCTGGCCCTTGTTGCTGTACCATGGATGCTAATCCCAAAGCCACTTCTATTAAAAAAGCAACATGAGGAAGTATGTCCAGAGCCTCTTCTCCTTTATTCTTTCCATCTCTGCATTGTTTACTTATCATCATGACATTCTTTTGCAGAGACATCAAGGCCAAGCGTACACACCACTTCAGAGCATCGATGACAATTTTGAATTGGAGTCTCATACTGATTCACATGAGCATGAGGAATTTGAGTTCGGTGAAGTTTTTGTGCATCAACTAATACATACTATTGAGTTTGTTCTAGGTGCTGTGTCTAATACGGCTTCATATCTACGTTTGTGGGCTTTGAGGTATGCAACTCGAAACTTTAAACTATTTCATTGGAAATGTTATGCATGCACCAGTATGCATGAATGTGCACAAGTACTGATCAGAGTGGCTTTCTCATCATAGTACCAGTGAATGTTTAGGCAAGAATAATGGTCCCCAACAAACCCATCTTTATTGTTTTGGCGAAGACAGGGATCTCCGATGAGCTCACTGTCTCACGATTTATCTAGCGAGATCGTACTGTTCACATGCAACAATGTTCACCGGAACAGGATTATCTCACACGTATAGAATTGCGAAGGCAGTGGCTGGACAGTGACCTTCTGTAACAATCAAGACAGGTTTCATCAAGAATTGCTACTCCCCTAAACAGTTACCTCTCTTGGTATGATAAGAATTGGAGTCACTAGATGACACTTGACACCAAAGTAGAAAATAAGATTAGCTTGCTTTATTTCAATGGGGGGGGTTCTGTTAGCATAGTGTGAGAAAGAAAGAAGCATAGATTAATTGTGAGAAGCCGTAACCTTGACTGGGTTAGGAAACATCTATTTATACCCTTTCTCTTAACATATATACATAATTACAACTACAACTCCTATACTAACAGAACTTATACAACAGTGCTAAAATTGGTCTGTTCTATTTGGTATTAGTGTTTTTGCTGTTGTCTATTTATATTTAGTCCAGCTAGATGGGATATTGTTGTGCTTAAATGCAGCTATGATAGTGCATAGCAGCAGCTTTTATGTTTTGGTGTTAGGTTTAGTTTGAGGCAGCACATCTGTTGGCATGTGGAGGCTCTCCATTACGTTTTTCTGGCTTGTTTTTGGTGTTTGCGAGACTTCACTATATTTATAAATATAAATTTTAAGCTTTGCTGAAAAATAAATGCTTTCTGTTGGCAATTAGTGTTACGAGACTCAGAAAGAGGTGATGCTAGTCGCGGTGGTGAGGTAAAATTAAAAAGAAACGGAACTAGAAAGTTGGACATTAATTTCCTAAGGCACACCAAAATCAGGGGGTTTCAGACACCTCTATCACGGCCATGGCAATTGCAACATTTTAATATTATAGAGGTTTCTTCCTTGAAAAAGAAAAACACCTGGGTCATACCGGGAAAAAGGAAAGAAAAGAAAGAAGTGAGGCCACGGGAGGTTCCACCTATTCTTGCATTTATGCCCTTTACACAATGATTGTTCTCAGATCTCATTTATGAAGCTTTTTACAATCTACTGATTTGGGTCATATATTTGTTTTGATTCAGTCTAGCACATTCGGAGCTGTCTAGTGTATTTTATGAAAAGGTTCTGCTTCTCGCTTGGGGGTAAGTTAATAGTGTTTTCTCTATCATGTTTTTTTCAGTTATTGTTTAAGGGACTTTTTTTGTTTCTTTTCAAACTGGTCTAAGTTAACAGAGCAAATAATCTGTGGCTGCAGGTTCAACAATGTCTTTATCCTCATTATTGGCATAATTGTATTTATTTTTGCAACGGTTGGTGTGTTACTTGTTATGGAAACCTTGAGTGCATTCCTGCATGCATTGAGGCTTCACTGGGTAGAATTCCAGAGCAAGTTCTATGAGGGGGATGGTTACAAATTCTCCCCCTTTTCATTTGCATTGATAAGTGAGGATGAAGAATAGAAAACGATGAAGAGACCTGAAAAGCTTTAGTTACTGGCTCTAGTTTGTTAAAAGGTTCAGGCTGGATGTTGATATATTTGATTCTTTCGTATGGATGAGAGGTACTAGAAAATGCTGAGGGAGCGTGTTCTTCAAGTGTGAGAAGGTGGTTTTCTCTCCAGTTTTCTAGTTCCTCAACGTGTTATTCATTTTCATTTCCTTTTTACCATAATCAAGCATACCCATTATTTACTGTAATAACAATGTATGGACTTATAGTTGGGGAAGACCCATTGTTTAGTGTAATAAACATTGTATGAAGGGGCTTACAATTTGGGGGAGACCCATTGTTTTTTTTGCGATCACATCGTATGAAAGGAGTTATTGTTGGGGGAGAGGTGAACAAGAAGAAATAACATTTTGACGAGCACCTCCTTGATTCATTCAATTCATTTTATACTAACTTTATTTATAATAAAATTTTCCGAGATTTTTTATCTGTAACATTTTGTATACTATTATTGCTTCATCAATGATACTCTATTACACTCATTTGCCTATAAAACTGTTCATAGAAAAGAAAATCTGGATTCTGTTTTCTGTTAAGACCATCTTTAAGAAATATGTTATTTGGTTCAACCAGTATTATCTTTGTCTATGTTATCTGCACATGCCATTTCTAAGAGCATTCACAGTGGTGGCTCTCTATATTACACTCTAAACATATCATTTTTTGTTTCAGTTTTATTTTTTCGAACACTCTAAAAAAAAAAAAATTCACTCCAACAAGCACCCTTAATACAACCCTCTAAAAATTTTATCTCTCTCATCTCAACTAACAAATCTAACTACGATTATATTTTTTCACCACAATTAAAATAAAATATTTTAAATTTTATATACTATGAAAAATATATTGTACTCTCTCCGTTCCTAAATTATTGTTTTGTTTGACCCAGCACACAGATTAAAAAAAATAATTTACTTGATTATTAAAATTGGTATAATGTGTAATTTCCTTTAATGTCCATGTGTATATGAACCATAATTAAAGTAGGGAGAAAAATAAGGGTAAAATAGTAAAAATGATCTCCTAAACTACGAAAATTTCAAACAAGACAATTATTTAGGGACGGATAAAAAAAGAAAATAAGACAATAATTTAAGGACAGAGAGTATATTTTAATAATTTTCATTTCAAAATATTAAACAAAAGTATATTGTGGTCAAATAAAGTTAGGAGAATTTGGAGGATTTGAGTTACTATTTATGTTAAAACTCACTCTATATTTAAAGGGTGATTTAATTAGTTTTAGAGGAAGATGGTGGACTAGAGGAACCACTGTGGGATTAAAGCCAAAGGAGGGTAAAAAACTCTAAAATAGTTTTAGAGAGTCGTGGGAGGCGCCACTATGAACGCCCTAATACCGTAATACTTACAGGCTGCAATTTTTGGATTAATATACAATTTGGTCCTTGAACTTGCAATGTTTTTCTGATTAGGTTCCAGTACAATGATATTTCCTATTGTGTCACTTGAACTTCATTTAAGCTTACGTTTAATTCCTCAACTGACCATCATTATGAAAACGTTAAATTTTAGCAGAAAAGACCAAATTGCCCTTACTGATTGATGACTGAGAATGCACGTGGACAATAATGTTAACAGGAAATTATTGATAAATACAAGGAAATGTAAAAAGAAAAACAAAAGGATATAAAATAAAATTTCACTCTTATTTCAAATCACATGGGTTTAACTGAATATTCCCTTTGCAATTGTCACAACCTCCATTCCTACATCCATTCTCACCATTTTTTCCGATGAGAAAACCTTATATTTTCAATTGTTCAATTTTTTTCCGCCTCTCATAGATCTGTGGCTTCGTTACTCACTAATATCGCCATGATCAATCACTCTCCATTCCACTTCCACCACTGCCATCACCTCTTCTGGTGGTGACAATGTTAGATCTAGCAAACGCGTTGCCAGATCTGGTCTCAAAGACAAAAGATCGAGAATTAAGAGTTGATTCTCTAACCAACATCCGACGATCTCGACGATGACAGTGAAAAATTGGCCGGAGAAGTTGGGGACGATCTACAATGGTGGTAATAGGATCCGGTCGATGTTGTATAAATTAAATTCTTTGCTCCAGATGATTGCACGAGAGAGAATAGAAGAAGAGGTTTGCCGGCGAGTAATGTTTTGGTTTTGGACAGCATGTATGTCTTGTGTTTAATCTTAGGATGAAATACATCTGGTTTAAGTTTTATACAGAGAGTTAATTAATCAAATGAAAGAGAATCTTGACTGTTCGCCTCTAACTGTTCCTTTGAAGAGAAGGCAATTATTCAATTAAAAAGGATGTGATTTAATCTTATACTTGCTATGAATGGTGGAATAGTGGTGGTTTTGGGTGGCGAATGGTGGCAGTGATTTGTGTCACAGCTGTGTTTGTTGGGGGTTATTAATTAAATAATAAAGATTTTATATTAAAATTACTAAAACACTGTTGCTACTTTAAACTTAATAGCATTTGAAATTTCTAATATTCACCCAACATAAATGTGAAATTTTATTTTATTTCCTTTTGCTTTACTTTTTAAATTTTCTAGTATTTTTAAATTAAATTAAATTTGATTAATAAAGAATGACTCGGTAAGTATCTTTTATTTTGCAATTTTTGGAAAAAATAAAGTAAATGCACATCATAAAATCTTTTAAAAGGTAATTTTTTTTTTTTTGGATGGAGATAATTTTTTTTAATGTATTAATTAGTAATTTCATCTCAGCATTAATCGGTAAGTAACCAAGTATCCTTTCCTTTCATTTTTTTTTTATATTTTCATGTATTAATTAGTTATTTTATCTCAGCATTATTGTCCACGTGAATTTCCATTCATCACTAGTAAGGGCATTTTAATCTTTTTATATAAAATTTTACGTTTCTGTTAACTCTCGTCAGATGAAAAACTAAACGTAATCCTAAATGTTCAATTTAACTACCACAATAAAAAATATCATAGTACTAAAACCTAATCAAAAAACGTTACAAGTTCAAGAACCAAATTGTATATTAATCCGTAATTTTTTATTAAAAACAAAGATGTCAAGATGTCTTAGTTTCCTGATACCGTGTAACATAGATGAGCTTCAATGACAGTCTTTGCCAAGAGTTTTACTGCAAGTAGAGAAGTAGCTTACAGGTAAAAGTGAAACTTAAATTACAGATACCATGTATAGCATGAAACATTCAAGTCTAAATATGGTTCATAGGAACCTTAAAGAGCTGGCATAGATCTAGAACTCCCAGCTTTAACAATACATACTTACTGCAATTTGTATTTACAAATGATACGCTGATCCAACTATAACTGTAATAGAGATCCATAATGACAAGGTGAACTTCCCAGTTTACTGAGTGGTAGTCGGGATAGCAGCTACAGATGAGACCATGGAATCCACCCCACATATATCACGACCCCTGCAGATCTTGTAGTATCCTTGCTCTCCCCAGTTCTCTCCCCATGAGTTCTTTATGATCCAGTAAGGCTTTTCCTTAAACCTGATAGGAGCATAACCAGCAGATCCATACCCAACCAGAAGTACCCCGTGGTCTAAGTTCTTGCCACAAATGTAGGGGCAAGAAACCTTCCCGATGTATGTTTGCATGAAAACTGCATTAATTCCAACTGTATAGAGGAAATATATTGAAAATGAGTCGATTAGTTGCTCATTAGCTTGAAACAAACTTATCAAGATAGATATATAATTCCAAGTGATTTGCTTGAATGATAGGGGCATCTAACTTACTTGCAAGGGGTCCATGTTTCACCAAGTTTGCAGCAATTTGATCTTCGTTCACAGAAATGACACTGAAATTAGTTACAGATGCCGCAATTTTGCTCTTGTCGAACTTGCACTGACCATCTCTTCCAGTGTAAGGATAATCTTCTTCTCGTTGAATTCCACCGACCTTTAGCGCGTATTCAAAGGCATTATTCATGAGACCACCATTGCAACCTGAATCACATGAATTACGCTCTTCTGGATCACACTGCCAAAGAATCAAGACAACATTCAATCAGATGCAGTCACAGAGAAATTAGATAAAATGGAGGCAACCGGTAATGACATCAAGATCCAATATGAAATTCTTTTCATGTCTAACAACATTGATCTAGCATCACATTTGGGTGAATGCCAAAAAATGCATTCTTCTTAATTTCAAACTTAACTGTGTTTCTAAACTTTGTAAAGTCATGAGTCAGGACATGAGCAAGATATCTATTGCTGATTTAAAAACATTAAAACTATGAACATGGAGACACTAGACATGAATAGGATTAAGATGAATTTCTGATAACAAGATGCAGACTACACATCATATATGAGATCAGAAATGTCAACAATTCAAGTGCTCACCACTGGCAACCAGACCATATTAGTCAACATTCATTCTAACCTCTAAACACAATCGACCCTGCCTATCCAAATTAAAACATTCCTAACATTTTTTAATGCCACAAACAGAAAAATTTCCAACACTGAATTTCTTTTTTCCCTGAGTACCTACAAGTTGAAACGAAAATATTGATAGGCGTTCTTAAGACAAGAGAAAAAAATATCTTTAAAAAGATAGAATACTACTTTTCAACTACAGCTGTAGTAGAAATGAACAGCCAAGAGCAGAAATTATAGAAGCACAGTATAACCAAACACTTAAAACACAAAATCAATCACCAAGCTACTGATTAAACCCTTGAATTCACCTTTAAAAGCAACTCTGAGGTTAACTTATTTACAACAATCCCGCAAATAAAATACAACCTTATAATTAGAAAATTACCTCAATTCACTAATTATATTTTTTCCTACTTATTTTTCTTACACCTGCATTTCAAGTACTAATTACTCAGTCCATCTGAATAGAAAAGTTTTACTTTGACTTTTCAAGTTTGATGGAAACAAACATAAGCATATAGATAACTGAACATAAACAAGGACAATAATAAGCTATTTTAGTGAATTGGTTTGAAGTCAACGTTTAGAGGCGAACCTCATGATCACAATCCACAAGCTGTTGCTCACTGAGGCTAACTAGCTCTCCTGTTGCAAGGAAGTGAGCTCCTTCTAGAGCCCCCGTAGTACTAAACGACCAGCACGATCCACATGAACCCTATCATATCCCAAAATTTAAACAAAACAATAACAAAAATTAATTTATCTTATCTTATCTGCTTTTTCTAGATTCTCATTTTACAATGAATAATAATTTTGAAAAATACACTAAAGCAACAGGAGCATACATAAACCAATAAAACTACCTGATTCTTAACGCCGGTGACGGCGCCGTGCTCTCTCCAGTCAAAGTCCGCGGGAAGATCATTCGTCGGGAGGATCGGAGCCTTGTGAGCATCAGCTGGCAGCTTAAGCGGCTTCAAGCCAAGGTAGGTCCGGCGGAACTCCGACGGCGTCAAGTCGGAGAACTTGGTGACTCCGTGTTCGGCGGTAGGGTCAAGCAACTGGTGACGCTTGGCACGGCGCAGGTTAGACTTGAACACTGATAATCTATAATCGTGCTCCTCTGGAGTGGCATAGGTCTTGCCGAACTTGGTCTTGAAGAGAGAGAAGTGGTGCTCAGCGTTGAGGAGTTGATCGTCGTTCTCGGCGTCGGGAACCACCTGGCGAATCAACTTGTCGTCGGAGGAATCATCAGCAGTTACGGTGGATGAGACGACGGCGGATAACAAGAGGAGGGAGAGGAGAGAGAATCGGTCCATGATTTTTGAGTGACGAAGAGATATTTTGGGGTGCTCTTTCTGCTCCAATTATATCGTCTCCAAGAACATAGTGGGTGAAAATGAGCCGTTGATGTATTGACACGTGGTGGTTTTTTGGATTTTTTTATCTGCCGTGAAAAATTGACTAAAGATACAAGGAAAAGGAACTTACGACGAAATTATGATAATTTTTATTGGTTTCATTTTTGAGATAGTTTAGATTTTTTATTTTAATAGTTGGATCTTTGTTACGTGGTATTAAAAATAATGGGATAAATAATATTATTTATTTTTATGCATAGTAAAAATTAGGGTTGGCATAAAAAATAAAATACCTTTTTAAAATAGAAAATGAGAATCCTCACTCAAATCTAACTACAAAAAAACCTCTTGTCTTGTTTCTTCTAACTATTTTTTTTAAAATTTATTTTTTGATACGTTAGGAATGTAAAATTTATACAAGCACATGAAAAAAAAATTGTGAGATGTTACGTGTTCGATTCTCACCAATTATAAATTTTCTTGAGTCAATGACAGACACAGTATCGTGAGCATAAATTAGTCTCAGACCTAATGCAGTATGGAAACACCTCGAAAAAGAAAAAAAAAGGTTTAATTTTGAATGAAATAATTTAAAAGTTTAGTTAATTCTTACATAAAAGACATTATAGTAACTTATATTTTATTTATGTTTTAAAAATTTATAAATATAATTTCTTTTAAATCTACTTAAGTTATCGACCAATCAAATAACTTAAAATAAAAACGTAAATCAAATTAGCAACAAAAATCAAATTTTTGCTTAAACATTAGAATATTTGTAATAATTACAAAAATAAATGAACGTAATAAAATATTTATAGAATATGTAAAAGGTAGTTGAAATATAAACATAATTTTTTTAAGTTGACTTTTTAAGTTAAAGATCTCAAAATAAAATAATAAACTTTTTAACTGGAACGGAAATAAGTCCATTTTGGGCAAAAATGGTCCTCCTTAAAAATAATCTCATTTAACATGCAAACATAAGAAAATTATTTGTTTTCCATTATTACCCTCCCATAAACGCTAATTTGCCAGTTGGGGACTCCGGTCAACCGTAGGCCGTGATTCATCTGTGCATCATTATAGGTCATCATCTTCCCAAGTTGTCTGGACTCCTCCTTTTGGATTTGTTGGCCATCCTCTTCGGCTCTTCCCTTGTTATTCCCGGATCTCGCTGGTAGGTTCAATCGCTTACTCTGGCCGGCTTATGTGTCAGTCAATAAGATATTTGCTGATAGGATAATGGTAGTGATTAATTGTGAAGATGATTTTGTTTGGATCCATGATTATCACCTGATGGTGTTGCTAACCTTCTTGAGGAAAAGATTCAATGGAGTGAAACTTGGGGATTTTTTCTCCACACCCCGTTTCCCTTGTCGGAGATTTATAAGACTTTGTCTATCAGGGAGGAGCTTCTTCGAGCACTAATGAATTCGAGGTTAAGTGGATTTCATACTTTTGATATGCTTATCATCTTCTCTCAACTGTTGTAGCCGAATGCTTGGCTTGTCGTATGAATCAAGCAAGGTTATATCAGCCTTGAGTATTATGGTCGCACAGTTAGTATTAAAATCCATCCGGCCAAAATTCAAGCTATAGGAAAACAATATTTCGATGAATCTGATGATCGGAAAATTCCCGATCGCCGAAAAATTGGAGAAATTTGCCGGTAGCCGGCGGCGCACTCCCCAAAAAAAATCTGGTGGTACAAAGTGATGGGTTAACGGTAATTTGGAATGATAGTCTATTTAATATGCTAAATTCAGAAATTGGACTATTTTATGGAACAAATAAAAATAGAAAATAAGACTATTTTTTGAGAACGAAAAGAATATATATATATATATATATATATATAAAAGTATCTCATAAACATTTATTTATGAAAATATCTTTAATCTCAACTAAGTGCTCTTGCACCTCTAATGTTTTCAATACATCTAACTGATGAGGAAACATTTTTTTAGAGGCATGTTTTAATGATATATTATTAAGAAGTTTGGCAATCATTACAATTTTACTTTAATGGAGTTAAATCATGATAATAAAAGACACTAGTTAAAGTTTTTACTTTTGTTTTAATCCAATTGTCACAAATTAAGTGATGTATTTTTCTTTTTAGGGCATCTCCAGCAGTTTGGTCTCTAAAATGATGCAATTTCTGCACCAAATATATTCTATTATCTCTAATCATGCTACTTCAAATTTTACACTAAAAAAAATATTCTAAAAATATTATGTACCAAAAACACAAAACTGTTAATTAAACCAAAAAAACAAAAAGACAAAAAGGAAAATAAATTAATAGCGCAAGGGAAGCCTTCTGCTTCAAAATGGCCTGAACACTTCTGCAAGAAACCACAACGAGAGAAAAACATCCCTTAGCTAAATTCTCAACCCTCACAAAATCCAAACACTTGTAATCATATTGTGAATATTCAAGCTGTGTTTCATGTTGTTCATTCTGTAAAATAAGGTAATTTTTCTTTTCTTTGTAAGTTTTAAGGGATTTCCCGAAAGGGAAACGCTTAAGCCCTTTACTTATGTATTTCTTGTTCTAAGTTCCCCAAAAATTTATATATAGAAATTTTATTTTATAAATCAAAATATCATGTTTTCTGTTAATATTTCGTGAAAAGTATCCCTTATATTTTATTTATTAATACTCCAGAAATTTTTATAATAAACTTGTTTTGACTATTCCGAGTGACTCAGGCTACGACGGATTGGGCAAAAAAGCCGAGAAGAGCCGCTTTAAGACCCATGTACTGTAGTAGAGGAAGGGAATAGGAAATTCTAATTTAGTATAAACAAGGACTGGAAGGAGTAAGATAGAATATACATGGACTTATCGTTTCAAAAAAAAAAAAAAAAGAGGAAAAAAGGAACAGAACATTAGATTCCCAAATTGCTTTAGTACTTTTTCCGAAAAAAGTTTCTAAATATTTATGCATATCATCTACTTCTAAGTCTTGAAAATGTCTATAGTAATTTCCTATTAAAGTAGTCTTCCATACGTCTATTACATTAGAACAATTTTGAGGGTTATGAGCTGTTAAGTTAAGAATGTATCCTTTATGATCTGTTTGAAATTGAATAGATTGTTTTGTTTTTTTTTTTTTTGAAACGACAAGTCCCTGTATATTCTATCTTACTCCTTCCAGTCCTTGTTTATACTAAACTAGAATTTCCTATTCCCTTCCTCTACTACATTACATGGGTCTTACAGCGACTCTTCTCGGCCTTTTTGCCCAATCCGTCGTAGCCTGAGTCACTCAGAATAGTCAAAACAAGTTTATTATAAAAATTTCTGGAGTATTGATAAATAAAATATAAGGGATACTTTTCACGAAATATTAACAGAAAACATGATATTTTGATTTATAAAATAAAATTTCTATACATACATTTTTGGAGAACTTAGAACAAGAAATACATAAGTAAAGGGCTTAATGGTTTCTCTTTCGAGAGATTCCTTAAAACTTACAAAGAAAAGAAAAATTACCTTATCTTACAGAATGAACAACATGAAACACAGCTTGAATATTCACAATATGATTACAAGTGTTTGGATTTTGTGAGGGTTGAGAATTTAGCTAGGGGATGTTTTTATCTCGTTGTGGTTTCTAGTTTAGCATTAAAATCCATCCGGCCAAAATTCAAGCTATAGGAAAACAATATTTCGATGAATCTGATGATCGGAAAATTTCCGATCGCCGAAAAATTGGAGAAATTTGCCGGTAGCCGGCGGCGCACTCCCCAAAAAAAAATCTGGTGGTACAAAGTGATGGGTTAAGGGTAATTTGGAATGATAGTCTATTTAATATGCTAAATTCAGAAATTGGACTATTTTATGGAACAAATAAAAATAAAAAATAAGACTATTTTTTGAGAACGAAAAGAATATATATATATATATATATATATAAGTATCTCATAAACATTTATTTATGAAAATATCTTTAATCTCAACTACGTGCTCTTGCACCTCTAATGTTTTCAATACATCTAACTGATGAAGGAAACATTTTTTTTAGAGGCATGTTTTAATGATATATTATTAAGAAGTTTGGCAATCATTACAATTTTACTTTAATGGAGTTAAATCATGATAATTAAAGACACTAGTTCAAGTTTTTACTTTTATTTTAATCCAATTGTCACAAATTAAGTGATGTATTTTTCTTTTTAGGACATCTCTAGCAGTTTGGTCTCTAAAATGATGCAATTTCTGCACCAAATATCTTCTATCATCTCTAACCATGCTACTTCAAATTTTACACAAAAAAGAATATTCTAAAAATATTATGTACCAAAAACACAAAACTAGTAATTAAACCAAAAAAACAAAAAGACAAAAAGGAAAATAAATTAATAGCGCAAGGGACTCCTTGCGCTTAACGCAAGGAAGCCTTCTGCTTCAAAATGGCGCATTCCCATTTGAGATCATTTTGGTGGGTTTTGCGCCACATTTGGTGTATCAGTGTCTCCTTTGGAGATACTCTTAGAAAAATTCTTAAAACAAATTGGCTATATAGTTGAGAGGTCCCTTATACTATAATATTCTAAAGATAAATAATTAATTGTCCAATTCCTTAATATTTAATCTAATCAAGTATATTTTAATACAATCACTAATACTGATCAACTCTTAAATAGTAATCAGATAACCGTTTAAAGACATTTATGTTAATAGTTTAGTGTAAATGAGAGTTGTGCACAGCAGAAATAGATTTTTAATCAGTCATATTCAAAAATAAATTATGATCTTATCTTGTGCAGTATGGCTTAGTAAGAAATAGACAGTGAGAAACAATTAGAATGTTTAACAATTTAAAGTGTTATAAACAGTTAAGATATGCAAAATAGTAAATAAAGAGTTTGAGGATACAAAAATTGATACAGTTATTTTAAATAGTTTGAATACCAAATCCCACATCCACATTCTCACAACCATGTCTCTATCAGACAGTAATCCATTATATTTTCCAAAAATACAAGAACTTTTGAATGGAAATCCCACATTTTCTTCTTCTATTTGGCAACCCAGCTAGGACAATTTACAAAGTACACAGTTTGTGATTGTGCTTCCTTGTTGAAGTTCTCTTATCCATCCTTGTTGCTTGTGGAAATAATTGTCTATCAAATAGTTATCTGTTCTTGACAATATTTGCAAGATTTTTTTCTATGATAGTGATGAACTTGATTCTTGATATTTTCTTGATGATTTCAGCAGTTTGCAGTAGATGTCGATGTAAACTCTGAAGTATTCGTTCGTTCTTTTGAACAAACAATTAAGACTGTTTAATATAGTAGCTCTTGATTTCTTCTTTTGATATTGCTGCTATATTTTACAGCTAATTTAGTGTGTGTATGTTCTCTTGTTTTTCTATATCTCACACATATATTCTGCATGCTTTATCTTCTTGTGAACTCTTTCTTTTATAGGCACTGAGAAATTTTTTTCTTAGAAATTAATGTTAAGTAATGGCTATAATTGCAACTTGTTTGTGCAACTTGTTAGGAATATTCTATGTGAAGAGTCAGGTCATTTGTCTTGCAACTTGCAGTCTACTTGTCTTACTAGTCCATTAGGTGTATTGTTTCTCAGGGTTCGTAACAATAACATTTCTTTGTAATGATTGAATCTTCTTATTCTTACAAGTTCTTTTGAATGTTCTATGTTGACATGGTTGTTTGATCATAGTTGTTTAGATGTTTATATATAGTTGCTTGTCTTCTTAGATATTTATGAACTTTAGTTGTTTCAAATGAGATAACTAACTTCTGTTTAGCTCTTTGTATAGGTCTTGTTCTTCTTGTAGTTTGTATTGTAGACAGTTATGAGATAATTGTTTCTTATGTCCTGATATATTCTATTAGACAAAACTCTTTTTATATCTGTCATAACAGTTTGTTTTGGAAAATTTGTCTAATATTGCAACATTAAAACCTAAAATACAAGGTCCTAAGAATAGTATTCTTAACAATTGTGAGATGAAAGAAGAGATGAGTTACATTGATTTAACACCAGAGAGAATAATTTTAAGTTAATAAAAGAGACAACTGCAAAAAGAAAAAAAAATCTAAGTTATTTCACAAATTTCAAATTGAATCTTGAACTAAACTACAAGGTCCTAAGAATAGTATTCTTATCAATTGTGAGATGATAGAAGAGATGAGTTACATTGATTTAACACCAGAGAGAATAATTTTAAGTTATTAAAAGAGAGAACTGCAAAAAGAAAAAAAAAATCTAAGTTATTAAACGAATTTCAAATTGAATCTTGACTTATTTCTTTCAACCTAAAAAACCTTGTAGTAACAATTCAAACCTTCAGTCTAGTGGCTTTTAAAAAATATACGGTTAAATTGCTTCGGTAGCCCCTATATTTTAGCAAAATTCTAGTGCTCCCCCAACAGATAACTTCTTTTAGAATTTTATTTGTTTGACCACTTGAAATTCTAAGTATTATTATACCTTCTCATATTTAAAAATGCCTCCACACAAATAGCCTCAAATATTTTTTTAGAAAAAGACTTTTAATTTAAACTATCGCGACTACAACATAACTCTCTCCCACTAACTTGTTCAATAAAAAATTAAATAAATTAAAATAAATATAAAAACTATAGTAAATACATTAAATAGTTTTATGAATTGACATATGGTTGAGTCGTACTGAAAGTCGTGCCTTAGAGCTTATAGGGAATGAATTCATCCTGCCGCTATAACTTACAAACTAAAAAAAAAATGAGTACACTAATTAGTTTATTAAAAAGTCCCAAAATATTCAAAGTAAGCTATACAAAATGTGAAGTATGCCTTATTATAAGTATATGGAAAGATTCATAATTACAGTACCTAAATTTATGAGTATACAAACTAAAAAAAATTTTTAAAAAAAATTCACTAATAATTTCTTATTATTTTGTTAGATGAGGGGCATAAGACCCTAAAATGAAAATACAACAAACACTGTTAAAATTCATGTAGTTCATATTGAAATTTAGGGTCTTAAAATTCATGTGGTTTATATTCCTATTGAAAATTTAAATTTGAACTACATAAATTTGAATGGTGTCAATTGTATTTCTTATTAGGCCCTTTGAAGGGTTCCTACGGAATTCATCTTACGTGGCTGGAATTTATGCCACATGGCATAGCGATATGGCCCCAAGAAGCATCCAACCTGCCAAGCACTCTGGAAATCGACTTGGCAAACAACCATGCCTCCGTTGAATACTCGGGACCTGACCTCCACATCAACCATGACTCCATCAAACATCAGGCACCATATTATTGACGGACCTAGAAAGTCGCTCCAAGTCGCCACCATGACGAACACTCTGTGAACTGGCAACAACATGTGGACTCCTCTCATTGGCCACTCAGAGACGCGCACTTGACATGGCACAATCACTGTTCCACTTACCTACTTTCTGACATAAAGTACAAGGAGACCACTATCCGAATGTACGACCACGATTACTGCTTACTCGAGGTCGCTGTCTGAGAGGCAATGAGACAAAAAGGCTGAATGTCCTATCCCTAAGTGTCACCTCAAGTATGCTTTCTCACCAACTCACTAGCTTATAAATACCAGGGTCTAATGAAAAAAGCTTATTTGCAATCACTTATACTTACTCTCACACTTGAGGGTTATAGTCGGGTCACATCCGACTCACTTAATGGTGTTTTCTTCTTGGTTGATCACAAGAATTTATAGCTTTTACCCAAATTTTCATCTTCACCATATAAGCAAAGCAACCTGCAGTTATCCTACTCCTAATTTCGAGTTCATCACACATCCGTGGACATTGACGTGATCACCGACACATTTTTTGCATGATCAACTCTTAAGCCTCCCATTTACAAAAATAATATAAAATTAAATATTTTTAATTTTTATAGTTTTTACACAAACTTATTTTTTGTAATTATAAATAGGGTTAATGACACCATTAGTCCCTCGACTATGGACTATTTCACCAATAGTCTCTTAAATTTTTTTTTCAAAATACAGTCCCTAGAGTATCAAAAAGTCACGCGGCTAGTTCTTTTGATGAATGCCGTTAGTAAAATTCCGTTAAGTTAATCATGTGTGTTGCACATGCCATTTTTCAAGGGTATTATAGAAAATTCCTAGAGGAATTTAATTATAATAAATTTTTATCTTTTTTTTATTTAAAAAATAAATTGTTATCTTAATCTAATTAAATATTAGTGTTAACTTAATACGAATTAGTAATTGTATTCAAACAAAATTAAGATTAGTGAAGAAAAACTGTAGTGCGATGTTCACTCACACTAGCCCAAGATCGTTAATCAACTTGTGAAAAAGAGCAAGTCAAAATTAAAAGAAAAAAAACAACAACTTCAAGAATGACGAAACTTGACACTTGTATTATACTCTTCAAAATCTGAATTCACAACACTCTTACAATTAGGGAGACACTATTTTTCTGAAGTTATTTTTTGAGAAATGACATAGGAGAGGTATTTATACTTTAGAAGAAAAGCCCCTAGATACATGACAAGGAGAAGGATACATAAGAACACTAAAAGACACATGAACCTTAAGATAAGGATCATAGATACATTGATCACATGTTAATTCTAGAATCATCCAAAAGTAAAACGAAAAATTCACCTTTATTTTTTTAACAATTAGTAATTATTACATTAATTGGTCAAATTAAAAAACAAACTTAAACAATCAAACCATCACCCATCACTTCCTCCACCCCCACCACCCCCAGGTCCGGCGAAGTCCGGCAATAGTGTTTCAATAAAAACCTAAACAATTGACTGAGTTTCTACAACCTCTTTCTCTCTCTCTCATAAAAAAAAAATCAGAAGATCTGTAATATTTTAAAAAGATAAAAAGAAATGTAATATGATTCTGGCTTTGCCTCTGGCACCGCGAAGCCACATGCCAATTCATAAAACTAATTAACATTTTATATTGAACAAGTTAGTGGATAAAAGGTAACTTGAAGGAAAAATGCTAAAGCTGACGAAATGGAAAACCGCCTAATTCACAGAGACGTGCTCGGACCAACTTCATCAGTTCACTTCTTCCATGTGTTAACTACTCTCTCCTTGCTAGTATCCTTTATTTTCTTACAACGTTTTAAAATAAATATCTCATTTCTTTTTTAAAAAGTTTTTTCAAAGCAATTATCTATTATATTTTTTCTTAAAAAATATCTATTATATATTTATTTATAATATAAGAAATAAATAGTTTCATTAATTTAAAATTACTAGTGATAAATTTGGGAAGAATTTAAAAAAATACTCTATCCGTTTTAAACAATTGTCCTTCTTTCCTTTTTTGTATGTTATAAAAAAATGTCTAGTTTCTAAACTTTCTTTTTTAAAATAATACTTTTATTAATTTACTCTTTTTTTTTTTCACTTTAATTATGGCCACACACGCAAATGCGCAAGGACTTTAAAGAAATCTATATATTATACTAATATTTATATAGAGTCAATTAATTTTTTCTTAATTTGTATGTCCAGTCAAACAAGACGATTATTTAAGAACGGAGGGAGAACATAAAGTCTAACACTTTCTTAAAACCTGTGTATAATTAATAGGAGATAATTATTTTGAAAAGGATGGAGGAATATTGAATATCCCTATAATGATTAAAAAAAAAGAAGGGAAAACTACACCAAAAGTCCCTGAAATTTGGTCAAAGTTGATATTTAGTTATGGAAAATCAAACACTTGGGTGTAAAATTCTACATCTCTATCTCAAACGCTCTTAAAACTTAAGCCGTTAAATTGCCACGTGCTTAACTTGTGACCTTTTAGGGGGTAAAATATGTAAATCTAATTATTAGTTATATAGAATTAGTTTATGGGCTTAGTTTAAATATTTCATAAAACTAAGGAGTTGTATGGACCCCTTTTTAGCCTTTTTTTTTTCTTAATTTGTATAGTTTGTATTTCTTCTTTATAACGCTAATATGATAACCAACCAACATGGTAATTGTGTTTCTCTTCCTATTTTTCTAAAGAATCTTATTTAGACATTTATGCAAATAGCTTAAATTGTAGTTTGTGGAAAAGAAAAAAAAGAGAGTAAAGAATGACATTGTATTATCTAAAAAAAAATGAAGAAAATATGTTCTAATTAAGAAATTTGATTGATAAAGTAATATTAGACTAGAATAATATTGTTCTAACAAATATTACAACAACAAAAACATGTATCACATAACATCTTAAAGATTTAGTACTCCTACCATTTTTTTTGAATGTGTATGCAATATCAACAACATAATTTAGACTTCAATATTAGTGTGTTTTTCTATTCATGATAATTTATCAAATGAAGTACATACATACATACATATATATATATGCTTGTTTTCAATCTAATCATAAATTAAAACAAGCATATATATATATATATATACATATATATATATCATTGTAAATATTTTAAAGATAGTTTTATCTTAAGATAAATTAGTTTGAATTAATATCATTAAATATAATGAATAAACAGCTATTGTAATTGAACTACCCAAAATCCCATGCAAGGGCAAAAAGGTCTTCGCACCACAACACCTTAAGTACTGGGGGCTCCCAGATGCTCGACACGGGCACCCTCTGAATAATTAAGCGACCAGTTTGGACTAGGGGTGAAGGTGGTTCGGTTTGAGCCAAAACCGCAAACCAACCACCCCCTAACGGTTTCATATATTTTAAACCGAACCGAACCGCCACAAACTTCAAACCTAACCGAAACGAACCGATCGGTTTGGTTCGGTTCCGCGGTTTAATTATTTAAATATTCAAAAAATAAAGAAAAACTTTTAAATATCAAAAAATACTTTTAACACAAACTAAATAATTAAAAGTCAAAAAATTAACTTTAAAATTATAATAATCCAATCAAAATGTAAGCAAACAACAATAATTTTCTTATTAAATTTAATTATTAATTACTAAATAATATATATATAAATAAAAAATAAAAATTAAATGGTGGTGGTTTGGTTCGGTTCGGTTCGGTTTGGCACCAAAAACCACGAACCGAACCGAACCGCTCGGTTTATAAAATTTTCAAACCTAAACCGAACCGTCCGAACCCAAAACCAAACCGAACTGGCCAATTCGGTTCGATTCGATTCGGCGGTTCGCCAGTTTCGACTTACACCCCTAGTTTGGACATTAAGGTGCTCATCCCTCTCAATGGCTCACAGCTATACGTCATTTCAAAGGTCACATGCTTCTAGAAAGATGCTTGGGCACGCTTCCCTCACATTGCCCAACAAACTCTTAACTGAATCTACTATAAATAGTGACCCACAATATGATGTAAGGTATGGACTAATTCACACCTACATTCTCTCCTCTTGACATATACTCTCTCTCATACGCCATCTCACTCTTGCACCGAAGGGGCTTTGCCGGGCACACCCCCGGCTCAGTAACCACTATTGTTTCTGTTCTCAGGTGATTCCTATCAGCTTCATTCAAAATCAGTTCTCAAACGACTCAACTTAATTTCAAATCACTTCTAGGTGCAAAATTTGGCATTATCAGTGGTTTCGTTGCCGGGAATCGATCTATTAAAGTTGTTATTCCATCTAGATATCTCTCAATCTCCAAACCTTCGATGTGAAGATGGCGAAAAATAGTTGCGCAACCAAACTATGGGTGCTTGAGTTGCCCACTGCGGGAACAAAAGCTGGCTACCACGAGCATCTTAGTCATTTCAGTGCTCGTCGCCGACACCAAAGATGTTCGTCATTAGCACCTTAGTGTTCGTCGCTAAAGGTGCCCACCACTGACATCTAATGCTCGTCACCAACATCTCAGTGCTCGTTGTCGACACCAAAGATGCTCGTTACCGGCATCTTAGTGATTGTCGCTAGCAGCAAATATGCACGTCACCGGCACCTTAATGCTCGTTGCCAAAGGTGCCCACCACCGGCATCTCAGTGCTCGTCGCCGACACCAGAGATGCTCGTCATCAGTACCTTAGTGCTTGTCGCCAAAGGTGCCCATTATTGACATCTCAATACTAATCAATGACATCTCAGTGCTCGTCGGCGACACCAAAGATGTTCGTTATCGGCATCTCAGTGCTCGTCGTCGGCTTTAAAGATGCTCGTCACCGACATCTCAATGCTGGTCGCCAGCACCAAAGATGCTTGTCACCGGCACCTTAGTGCTTGTTGCAAAAGGTACCTACCGATGGCATCTCAGTGCTCGTCACCGGTATCGCTCGTCGCCGACACCAAAGATGCTCCTCATTAACATCTCAGTGCTCGTCACCAGCACCTTAGTGCTCATCGCTAAAGGTGCCCACAGCTGGTCTACTTCAGAGACAAAAGGAAATTAAGAAAGAGAACACAAAATCAGGGGGATCTAAGGAAATTGATCGTAGTGGTTAGCGTACTGGAATGCCAACTCAAAAGTACACTTTCCCAACCAATCAGCCCTACGGCCGACGAGCAAGTCATAGTTGATGAGGTAATTGCTTAGGAAAGTGGGGGCCTAGATAAGGAAGTAGAGAAGGATTGAAGAGACAAGCTTTCGCCAAATTATTACAACCCAAAAAGGAAAGGAGTTGAAAAACAACTCTTAGCTCGACGATCACTTAAAGAGGTTTTGTCATTTAAGGCGATAATATGACATATGCTCCCTATGTACTTTATATTATCAGTTATTCTTTTTTTTTTTTTTGATCTCCTAATGGGGCGTGGGAAGGGATCGAACTTGAGATATAATGAATGCTCATTCTTTCATGCAATATATGCAATTCTTATATAATTACTACTCTGTTTACTTAATTATCTGTTATAACTTTGTTCACACATCAGAATAAGACCAGGAAATGATCGCTCGATACGATATACCCGTTCGAGCATCATACAAGCCACAATGCTTGATATGCCCGCCCACAGGCATAAGCAAACAGTCGCAAAGTTTAAGATAAGACGTGTCAATCCAGCAAAGACCCGCACCAAAGTGGGCACCTGACTCTCTGCTCGTGCATCCTCCCAAAGAGCGAACGCGATGACAAAATTCAATCACAAATGCTGAATAAGCATGAGATGAAAGCTAATGTCAAGTAAGTAAAAAGACCCCTACCAAGAGCGGGCCCTGACTTTTTGCTCGTGCGTCCTCCCAAAGAGTGAACACGATGGTAAAGTTCAAGAATAAGTGCTGAAATAAAGCATGAGATAATCTAACGTCAAACAAGTAAACAAAGACCCCCACCAGAGCGGGCACCTAACAGGCTAACACTTTGCTCGTGTGTCCTCTCAAAAAGTGAATGCAAATAAAGCATGAGACGAAAGCTAATGTCAAACAAGTAAACAAAGACCCACAACAAAAGTAGGCTCCTGACTCGTTCAGGTGGCAAAATTCAGGCACAAATGCTATATAAAGTAAAGCATGAGACGAAAGCTAAATTTCAAGCAAGTGAAGTTAGTTTAAATGCTCGATAAATAAGATAACATCAAGCAGATTAGTGAGGTCCAATGCTCGTCCAACAGAACTGACTTGCAACCAAATGGGTAGGACGAGCTCGATCTCGCCTAAAGGTGATCACAACAACAATACAAAAATGAAGAAACTAAAAGCAAAATACGAAATCTTGGTCCAACATTCAAAGCGGAAAGAGCAAAAATGAATGATCGATGACCATACATCTCTGAAGGTGGTCGTTGTTCAATAATTAGCTAATCATATTTAACAAATTGAAAGTTCAGGTGTGACTCCCTATCAAAACGGCGACCACAAACACCAAAAGAAGCTCGACACAGCGAGCACATCATCGCAATAGTTTAAAAATCAATATATCTAAGATGGGACTACTCGCCAACAAGCAAAAATAGAATAAAAGTTGTAGATTATTCAAAGGCATAAGCGCAAAATCAAGCTCGACGCAGTGAGCATCTTAACTAGCTGAGTGATCGCTGACATGGTCATTCGCCGCCTTGATCGCATTTATCAGCGCTGGCCTTCATGACTTCCTCAGATACAATGGTCGTCATACAACTATTATGCCAAATGGACAACTCTGGAAGTTCCTCGCGAACAACGACGAGCACTTTATCCACTTTAATTCTTTTTTCTTTCTCCTCGGCTAGCCTTTCCTCCAACGCCATACCCACATTTATCGTCTGGGGACAAAGAAAGAGATTAAATAATGGGGGACAATGAGATAAAGCACAAGTGAAAGGATAAATGTACCTCAGTGGCTGCCAAACCAATCCACGCTGCGGCTCCCCCCACTCCAACAGCCTCAACCTCTCGCATCATCCCAACATGGCAAAGACAACAAGCTAGTCCCCGCGCAAGCATAATATTGGAGAAAACTCGACTTTTCAAGTTCAACCTAGTGAGAGAGGAAACATTACCAATCTTAGTAGCCAATGAATTGAGCCATTGAAGTGAAGTATGCTGAACAAATCTAAGTACTTTCCAGGACATAGAGGAAGGAATGCCTGAAGAAAGACGCGTGAATGAAGCAATGAGAGACCCCACGGGAACAGTGCCGCCAGAAATGAGCTCGCCTTAATTTGGTTGATCGACATCAATAACCGCAACAGATGGAGTACGAGTTTCACCAACGAACTTGATGTGCTCGGTCTCAGCCTTATCGCTAGCAGGGGGCTCAGATAGGTGAGCTTTCTTTTTCGATTTTTGAGATTGAGCGGCAGAGACCTCCCTGGGCTGAGGAACAAGATCAGTATCAGTGGGCAACACTTGGGATCACTGTGACCTCTTCAACTGCCCCTCTCATGATGCGCTAGCATGAGGGCAGACACTCTATAAATCTTGCATTTTCGTAATATTAAAGTTGAAGGCCATTGCTGCAAAGCAAACAGAAAGACATTAGACTATAGAACATGAAATCACTAAAGGAAGAACAAGCAAAGATATACTAAGGATAATCGCGCATGCTTACGTGGGCAAGGATTTCTTCCAAGGCAGGATTGACAAGCATCTCCAAATACCTCTTCAGCATGGATAAACCATCCCTCTCATCCATAGTCACAAAATTATTGGTAAAATGTGTGAGTACTAGTCTCTCTCTTACCTATTCTAGCCATCTAGTATTGCAACAACGAAAAGCTAAGAGAGAGCGAGCAGTTACTTGGAAAGAAAGAAGAATGGTCGCCCAACAAAGGGATGCCCGCCAAGTTAAGGATGGTCGCTCGGCAAGGTTCATTAGAAGCTAAAGTTGTTACTCTCCCCAACAACACCGGACTAACGGAAAATAACACAAAAATGAAGAACCTGGCAGAAAACCTCTCGGAACAACAAATGACAGTGCCAAAGAACACCCGAGCAACACTGTGTAAGTCCTAGGAGAACAACAAGACAAATTAGTAAAGGAATAAAACGAAATCGAAACACGAAACATCATCATCCACAGTAAGGACAACTGTCAATTCAAAGAGATGATCGCTGAAGGATGATTGACACAAACACGAGTAATCACCCGAGCAAAAGCCAGAATCGACAATTAAGGCTGGGTAAGATCCTTGACGGGCACCCATGATGCTGAACTATGACTAGGCTAAGACCCTTAATGGGCACCCACGATGCGAAAAAAGTCAAGCCAAACAGGCAAGAGGACAAGGCCACTCGCATGCTAAATCAATAACAGGGGTCACCATTGTGTTAAATCTGAAGCAAAGACGCGACTGCTTGTATGCTAAATCCATAACAGAGGCCAAGTTCGCAATAAGAAGGGGGAGCTCGATCAAACACATGGTGGTACTCATAAACATCTGGCAAAGATCGGTATGTACTTGGTACCTGTGCGACCTTTCCCACGTGGTCGCCAATTTATAACGACCGACACTATAATGTTCAAATGATAGTTTCAAATGATACTCCTTGATCCGAGCAAGGTTGCACAAGCAAGGAGTATGTGGCTACTGAACTACCTAAAATCTCATACAAGGGCAAAAAGGTCTTCGCACCACGACACCTTAAATACTGGGGGCTCAACCAGAAGCTCGACACGAGCACCCTCTGAATAATTGAGCGACCAGTTTGGACAGTAAGGTGATCATCCCTCTCAATGGCTCACAGTTATAGAGCCTTGTCATTTCAAGAGCCACGTGCTTCTAGAAAGATGATTGGGCACGCTTCCCACACATTGCCCAACAAACTCTTAACCGAATTTATTATAAATAGTATACACACTCTAATGCAAGGTATGGACTAATTCACACCTACATTCTCTCCTCTTGGCATATACTTTCTCTCATACGCCATCTCACGTTGCATCGGAGGGACTTTGCCGGACACGCTCCCGGCTCAGTAACCACCATTGTTTTTGTTCTCAAGTGATTCCCATCAGCTTTATTCAAATTCAGTTATAAATCGACGCAGTTCAATTCCAATTCACTTCTAGGTGCAGAATTTGGCTGCATCAGTAATTAAAATAATTTTTTTCAAAGGAGTAGTAATAGGAATTTAATTTTTATTGATACAAAATAAAAATCCCAATTTAAGTAGTAAGTATTTAATTAATTAAATATTGTATTACATAACATATGATATTACTTTTTATCACATTACTTACCACCTAAATAAAAATGATACTTTATAGTATACTTAAGATAATTTTTGATTAATGAAATTTTATTTTTTAAAATATAAGTAAAATATACAAAATTTTAATTTTAATTTAGTCACATGTAACTTAAAAAAAAAAAGTGGATTTTTGTGAGAAATGGAGGGAGTATTTTCGTAAACGAGAAAAAGAACAGCACAGCGTAAAACACCCGAATAATATTTGGCGACAGCATTGCAAGTCATGTCGTCGCTCATTAACGTGGCCGAAGTCCTAACTAACGTTGGGTCAAAACTCGGTCATCTGAGTTATTTGACCCGAATAATATTTGGTCCGGTTTAGTCCTAACAAGTAAAGAAGACATCAGCTTGGTACTGACTAACTTCGGACAGTTACCCCGTCAAAACAGGAGAGATAGAGACTGACTGAAAAGAGGAGAGCAAAATTCAGGAGGCCGAAGCGAAGAAGAATAAGAATAAGAATCATGGAGGAAGAACAGAGCAACGGTAGTAACAGTAACGCTAACGGAGGTAGCAATTTGGATACGGGGAAATCGGAGAGATCCGTGTGGCTAATGAAGTGCCCGTTAGTGGTGGCAAAGTCATGGCAGTCGCACACCTCCGCCTCCGACTCACAACCCCTCTCTAAGGTCGTCGTTTCCCTCGATCCTCTCCGCCCCGAAGATCCCTCTTCCCTTCAGGTTGTTTTACGCTTTATATCTCTATACACACACACACACAAATATATCTATGTTTGTTTGTTTGTTTGTATATATGTTTAATATGTGTAATTTGAGTGGAATCAGTGGTTGCTTTCGGTTTAATCTGATACGCTAATTTTGTCTTATTTTCCTGGAAGTCTAGGCAGAGTTGTAGTTTTTGGTGATTTGTGGACTTTCAGAATTGTGCTTGCGGTGGTAGTTTCACTGTGGGAGAAATCTTATACACAGTTGTGGTGAAAGGGAAACCCTAGTTTTTTAGACAATTTGGCCAATTATGATTTATTTTTCTTTCTTTCTTTTCCGTTCTAACTTGAGTTAGTTAACTAAATTTTTTAATATTTGTTCCTACAAAATTTTCACTGGCTGTAGAGTTATTGTTATTACTATGGGCTGTGGTTCACTATCAAAAGCAGATGTCTATGTTTGATTTGAGGGCACCGTTAACTTACTTTATAATGGCATTGAATATCTCCATTTTTGTTAGTCAGGTGGGGTTTAATATGTGATTGATCAACCTATCTTTTGTTTGACCGATTGCTGGGTTATTTTAGCTTCTTTTTCTAGAGATGGGTGGCGTGCTCTTGGAATATTTTTTTTCCTTTGTGGATCATTTAATGTTTCTTATATTTTGCTGAATGACAATTAGTTCACCATGGAGATGGCTGGCAATGAGGTTGGGCACGTGCCAAAAACTTATTCATTGAACATGTTCAAAGACTTTGTTCCTATGGCCGTTTTCTCTGAAGCAAATCAAGGTGAGGGTCTTGTTTTATATTCCGCTATGTTCTTGTTTTTGTATGCCTTGTTTGGATAATTTTCTTTATTTTGATAATATTGTTAACGCAGTCGGACTTATTTAGACTCTAGTGATTGTCTGCAGAAGTGATGTGAGATTCACTGTTGCTGCAAGATATTGAAAGACTAAATCATTAAAGCACAGTGGTGAAAGTTCTTGTAATCAATGATTGAGTAGACATGACATCAAGTTAATATGTATTACAGCGAACTCACAACCGCTATCAAAACTTTCCCAAGAAGTCAAAGGAGTAGTATTTTTCTAAACTAGGACTTGGAAGGCTACAGTCTCGTTGATGCATTGAACGTACTGAAATTATCCCATTTCTTTACCATTTCGGAGTTTTATGAGATGAAGTTGTACACATGCAGTGAGAAAGTCTTAATTCCACATTGCTTTCCTCACTTTAATTGCTGAAGATGTTGGGAAATAGGTAGGCTTGGGAGATGTAGGGAGCAATTACCTTCTAGCTTAGTCTACGCCTCTGTAATGTAGATGGGTATGTATGTAAAAACCTAACCTTCCTAAACTGGAGTAGGGGAATGTTTACTGATACGTTAGATTCTTAAAGTGTTCTTGTGTTGGTTCATTGTTAAAATGGTGCCTATAGAGCTGTAGTTTTTATGTGTGAAACTATCAATTGTTTATAATAAGCTCTTAGAGAATGCCCAACAGCATATATCAGGTTTCTTACCTTTCTCACTCTTGACCCTGCTTGCATACACAAAACAACCAGATAAGCATACAGAAATTGGTGCAAGAAAAGTGCATTTGGTAAAGCAATGTGGGTGCATGGAGTAAATTGTTAATAAACATCTAGTAATCTCTCCTTCAGAGCCTATTGTAATTCGATGTAGGTAATAGGATAGAGCAGGATAGAGCGTAACTCCAGAGTTTTTGGAGATCAGGCTCTGTCATTGAGGCTTTTGTGAGATAGAGTTGTTTTTCTGGCTTCTCTCTGGGTGTTAGTGAAGGGAACTTTCTGTGGAGTTCCGTTTTCAGAGATTTGACGTGATTGGAACACTTTGCTTTTCTAGGTTTTCTTGTGTATTTTCCTCTTTTTTTTTTAATAATTTTCTTTTGTTTTATTGCTATGGACTTCTCATTCGATTTGCTTGTACTTTCTTCAATTTTAATCTATTTGATTCTTTTCTAGTAAAAGAGAAAGGAAGGATAGAGTAGGATAAAGTATAGAGACATCTTCATATCATCCTCATTGCTTATAAAAGAAAATTCTAAGAAATACAATCCAAAATTTCATTCCTTCGTGGATGGATAGTCGAAGTCTTACAATCTTGATGTATCTCTATTAAGCCGGAAAGAAGTGGACAGTGAAAATTGGAGGGGGGGATTTGGATGATTGATGCAGAACATCTTTTGAGGTCATAAATATAGTAGATTGGTAGTGGAGAAGAGGGTTTGGAACTTTGGACTTGATGATAGATTCAAGGGTCACCACTCAGTTTACAAAGGTTTGACAAAAGGGTAGGGGCTTTATAAAAGGGAAAAAGAAAGGAGGGGAGATGTTAAGTCACTGTTTCTGTTTATTTTGAAGTTTGTCTTGAACTAATTATATGAGGCAGCATTTAAGTTCATTAGGACGGCTATTTTTAGAGACTTGTGAAGTAAGGCAACAGGATATGAGGCAGCGTTTAAGTTCATTAGGACGGCTATTTTTAGAGACTTGTGAAGTAAGGCAACAGGATAGTGAATGTGTCTTATGAGGATGAGACGAGTTATGACAATGATATAAATGAGGAGACAGATACTTGGATGATAGGCCTGTGATTCTATGTTCTTAGATATCATCTTAGAAAGAGCTGCATTTTGCTTTCTGCACATTAGTACTAAAATCTAACTTGATACTTTGTTCCCAAACAAAATAAACTAATTTTATTGCGTTATTGTATGTAGAGGGATAGACTATTGAACTAAATGCGAAAGATCTTTGTGAGTAAAAATAGTCGGTGTAGTAGGGGTAATCACTCTAGGTATTTGCCACGTAATTACCTAGTCTTTCCCGAACTAAGACCTACTGTACGAAAGCGTACTAGGCTCCGAGTGATAGCCTAAAGGGGGGCCGAGATTGAGTGCTTTAGCCAAAGGGTAATAACACTCGAGTCTCCACGACCGCACCCCGGCTTTGTTAATAGTCTCCGTGAGTAAGTTGGCTAAGGGCCCAAACGCTCCGTCAGGAGAACTTCTTTGCATGACCCTATGATATCCAGCTGGCCAGGGAGCCCGGATTTTCGAACATTAATGTTCCAAGAAATTAATTTTATGCCTCGTGTAAAGGCCAACAATTTACCACTAGCACTTACATCTTTTAGAGATGACCCGGCTTAGGGTACTAGCGGGGGATCTACTCTAAGTGTAACGGTCGGTTCAGGGTCTCTGAATTCCCAAAAGGTCGGGTCGGTTCTTGGGAACCTCGAGGGTTATTGGTTTGGCGGCTGAGGTCAAGAGAAAGTCTCACTCGTTGTACACGTATGTTATCATGTACGTGCGACGCGTGTGACCTGATGACCGAAGAGAGAAAGAGGCGATGATTGTGGTCTCCGCTTACGGGACACGTGTCCTATAATCATTGGATGGTCAATAGGATGATGACACCTCGCAGGGAATCTTGGAATATTTCTTGTGTCATCCCATACTCATTATAAATAGATGCCATAAACCTCATTTGACGGAATAATCGTTATTTGATAATCTGGAGCTAGTGAGTATTCAGCCTTTGCCCTCTTTCTCTTTACTGAATCAGTCTTGAACTTTATCCCGACCTTTACTCTTTTGAGGTTCTTTGATATAGACGTGTCATGCCAAGCACTATACATAGCACACATCACACCCCTTGGGGATACTCACATTCTACGGTCGGTGATTGAATATTATTGAAGACCATGGTTGAGATAGAGGCTTGAGCCTGTTAAACATGAAAAATAGTCAAATTACATGAGTAACTTCAAACTAGTGTCCCATCCCGGCCAGGGCTCAAAGTTTTGGCCGAATCACTGAAATTTTGGCAACTCGGTTCAGGGTTTTTGGGTGTTCGATTAGAAAAATCGAATGTGTCAATTAATTAGCGCTTCAACCCTAACTTGGAGAAGACTTGGTCAACTCGGCGAGTTTTTGTAACTTGGCAGGGTCAGTGAGTTCAAACACATAACTTGGCAAATTTAATATCAAACTTATGGGGTGGCAATCCAAACATTTCACATGCTCTACCCACATCCGAAAGTCCCTTCTTTTCCTCTCTCTGTGTGTGTGTGTGTGTGTTTCTGCTCCCTAGATCTGGAAGTTACTTCTTCTCCTTTGGTGTTATGGTGTCTCCCGTGGAATCATTTCTCTTCCTCTTGCTTGCGCCGATCTCGCCCCCTTTGCCGGTGTCAATCTTGTCTTCTCTCCGGCCTTATCTGTGAACTTGTCTGATAGAGACTGTGCGTAAACATGCCTTCCTTTTTTTTCCCTCTTTTTTCTTTTCTGCTTGGATAAGTGTGTACGTTTCTCACTCTGTTTTAACTATTTATTTTTTCCTTCTTTTGGTTTTACTCTTGCCCTTTTTGGTTTTCAACTAGGATTACCTTTTCTTTTTCCTTTTAATGCATTTGGCCTTCAATATTTATGTATTTATTTGGACTGTTATTTCACTTTATTTGTTACTCTTATTGCATCTTATTATTTAAATTGATGTATAAAAATTGTCTTACGGAGTATGTTTTCTCAGCCTAGCAATGCTATTGTAGTAGACATTGTGCTTTTTGCATATTTAATTGCTCCATCATATTGAACACAATCTTTAAAAAATTTCTACATCAATTCCTTTTTGAGTGTTCTGTTGCGTATCACTTGAACCTCGCCCAAAACCCGAAATAGATCCAAAAAAGTAAATACAGAGAACTTGCCTTTGAACCATGACCTGGCAAGTGCACTTTAAGAGTTTGGAGAACTAAATTACCAACTCTAATAAAACCTCAGAGAAATGTTTTTAGGAATAAGATCTTGTTATTTGTTAATTTTATGGTAAGACATGGGTAGTTTATGTTTGGGCCTGGAAGACTGGAACACATACTTTCTTTGGGGGGTGGGGTGGGGGAGGGATAGATGCCCCATTTAGAATCTCTTCTGAAAGGACTTTAGTGCAAGAACCACATTATGACTAGGGATAATCACAATATTATCAACATAAACAACTAATAGAATTAAACCCCATGTACAAAGGACACATATTAATTACCGGTATACTTGACAATGTAAAACTCCATCACTACCTGATTGCATCTCCCATATCAAGTACGTGGGGACTATTAGGCCCCGTATAATTAATGACTTCCTAGTTCATGAATCAACCCGTACTCTCTAGAAGCAACAAACCCAGGAGTATACTTTATGTAACCTCTTCTGCTTCACGTCCACTTGGTGAAGAGACCAATGATAAGATGCAGCGAGGGAAATTATCAGCAAACAAAAGCTAGCTTCGTAATTGAGAAGAAAGTTTCCAGATAGTTTGCACCATATTGTTGAGCGTATCCATTGCCACAAGGTGGGCATAAAGATGTGCTAGAGGACCGGCATGATTTACCTTTAAAATATACAGCCACTAACACCTAATGATTAGTTCTCTTGCCAGCGTAGAGAACACAAAGCGAAGAGCACTCATCTCCTCCATAGCTGTCCTCTAGTCTGACTAACTGTCAGTCTCCTCCATAGCTGTTCGGTCCTCTATTCCAGCCGACTGTCACTGGTTCAGATACAAACCTAGGAATGGGATAAGACTCAATACAGACTAATAAAGGGATGTGTAGAGTGAACACTGCAGTCGACCAAATTGGAAATAGAGTGATGGTACATTTATGCTCGACTTTCTGAAGAGTAATTGAAACATCTAGATCAGAAAGTAGATGACTCAGAAATGCTCGAATCTGCATAGGAGGATTTACAAAAGTAGTTATAAAGAAGTTGGGGCACTATTAGGATATACAAAAGTGGACGCATTAGCAGATGGGATACTGTGCTCGACAAGAGTAAACCTACTGAACAGGATAGAAAAAAGGGGTTGAGGGACACGGAATAACTGCATCTTCACAAATTATCTTAGAAACACACATTTGTATGCCGTGAGTCCTAGAAACTTATGTCAGATGATGGTTCTTTTTCTCAGGGACCTCATTTTGACAAGTTGTATTAGTGCGATTGATGAAGCATGTTCTGGTCATTCATCAAAGTTAGAGATATAGTCTTTAGCATTATCACTATAGAATCCTTACAGGCTCACAAAAGTGTGTTTTAATCTCAGTGTAAGTGGCAGAAAAATATATGTCAATTCTGAATTTCATTAGGTAGATCTGAGTTTCACGAGAATAATCAGCTACATATGTAACAAAATAACGATGCCCCAGCTTCAACTAGACAAGTACCCCAAACATGAGTGCAAATACCCAGAAGGGCCATAAGCGTGTGTTGAGACTAGAAAACACTACATATGATCCTAAGAGAAGGATGAGCTAGGTGACAATGTAGTTGGTGAGGGGAGAAAGAACAAGCAGTTATAGTTATTTAGATGTTGCATCCAGAAATCTTAATTCATTCATGTCCATGCCCGTTATCAACAATCTTCCTCGTTGAAAGTTGTGAAAGACACTAAAAGTTTAGATGAGAGATATAAAACAGAAGACAAAGATAGAGACAGTGGACACATAAGATCACTCCCCCTAATAGTGGCTCTCTATTATTGAGATGAAAAGGAGAAGAAGAAAAGAAATTGGAAGATCTTTGTTTATAATTATGGTAAGTCTTCTTTTATTAGTTTGTTTATATCAGGGCTCAGGGGTATGCTTCCTAAGGGATTTTGAGTTGAACTCGTACTCTCTTTCCCACTAGAATAATATAAAATAAAAACATAAAAGAGAGAGGAAGGGAGGCATTTACATAATTACTTAATGCCATCAAATCTCAATCAGCCCTTTGCGTTCCCTTTCTCTTACCCCCTGATTAACAATCAAACAGATGGACTCCATGATTGGTAGCTTTCCAGGTTTCTCAGCAGCTATTCTGCAATTCTAGGTACATCATCATTTATTTAAACAAGCAAAGCCTTGTCCTTTTAATCCCTACATTACAACCATTTCTTGATCTCAGGCCACCTTTACCTATTGTAGGCAGTTGGATCATATGTTTCCTGGTGCTGCCTTGTATCAGCTTTGTTCGAGAAACTTAAGTTGTTATTATTATCCATGTTTCTTGGCCTATCAGAGTCAATCGGATTGGTCATGTTTGTTTTGTACATTGATGCACTATCCCTCTTATTATTTTCACCTTATAAATATTTCACTTCTGTTACAACTATTTCACTTTTTTATGCGTGTCTGTAGCAAGAGTTGCAGTGGAAGGAAAAGTGGAGCATAAATTTGACATGAAACCCCACAATGAGAACATGGAGGAGTACAGAAAGATGTGTCGTGAAAGGACAAATAAGTCAATGATTAAGAATAGACAGATACAGGCAACCATTTTATCATATCATTAGTGCAATTATATTCATTTTTGGTTGATAGTTATGGAAGATAATCTGCCTCTCTTGGTTGCTTATTTGACAGGTGATTGATAATGACCGTGGGGTACATATGAGGCCAATGCCTGGAATGGTTGGCTTGATTGCATCCAATTCTAAGGTAATGACGGACCATCCTCCAATATTAATGTACTCATTGACATTCGTTAATGTTAACTTGTCTGTGGCCATTAATTGGGCACTGTTTAGGAATGCTCTCTTGTTCATTTTTATTTGGTTAAAGGCATTTTCGCTGCAGAAGCCTCTCCAAGTTCCATGGCACAACTGTGATGGACAAAGGAGTAGGCCACCTGGCAGAATGTGTTAGCATCGAGGGAGGGAGGGAGTAGGGAGTGAGGTTAAACTAATTGAAGTGAACCCGATTAGAGAAGGTGAAAAGATGGTGTAGTAAGATATGCAAAATACCTGAACCCGTCCCAAAACCATACTGAGCCGGCCCCATGGTTTGGGTTTGCGAGCTATTTCTCAAAATCGGACTAGCTGGTTGGGTACTGGAAACTACCTAACCCCTCCGACCCTGACCTCCGTAGATGATCGTTTACTAATATACCCCAGTTCTTTTAGTTTTTTTTTTTTTTTTTGGGGGGTTATTTTATTTTAGGTGGATTGTGATGATGGATTTATTTTACCAACTCTTTTAATTTTTACTTTCTAGCATTTTATTTATTTAGGTTTTTTTAATTATTTTTTTGGCATACCAATAAGAAACTTCTATGAAGTAATTATACCAGCTCCTTGCGCTCTAGCTTCTTGGCTCTAAACTTTCAAAATAAAAGTATGGGCTGATAGGTTTGATGGGATGTTGGGCTTATTTGGTGTCTTAGGGGCTGTTTTAGGCTTGGTTGGTCTAGGGGGAGGCATGTGTTAAGGTTGGGTAGCGAGCAAGCGGGTCTGGCCTGGTGCGGGGGGCTTGTATGCGGGAAGGGTTTGGGAAGGGCCTAACCAACCGTTGCTATCCTTACAAGAGTTAGTGAATAACTTTTCTACATATTAAGACTTATTAAGTAGTATTATGTTTGTACGTAGCATTCTGCCACCTATTGAGTATGATTTTTTTTCTACTTTTGCAAATTGCATAGTTTTGTTGTTACTCCTGTTAGCTTGTCAGCATTAGCCGATTTTAATATTGTTGATGGAGAGAGTCGTGCCTTAAAGTTTATCTATGGGGCTCTGCTTGAACCAGGATTCTGTTGGAATAAATTGGCTCAAGACTTAAAGTTTTTAGTTGCACACAAGTGTATGAAGCACCAACATTATCGTGGAGGCCCTCATGTAAGCTGCCGACTTCTAAATGTACAGTTTTACTCGTACTGAATTAGAAGATCTTTTATAAACTAGAGGTGATACTTAGGGAAACCTCACTTTACCGCCTTTTACTTGAAGAAAGAAAAAAAGATCTTAGTTTTATTATTGCTACTCTTTTGTACTAGCCCCCTTCTGCCTCAACCGAGTTGGATGTCAGTAGTCTCTTAGCACGTGCACAGCCTCTTTCTCGGCACATTCAGACACATGTGAACTGATTGCTACTTCCATAAGTTCATTTCTTACTGTCTGACATGCTGGGAGATGCAGAGGGGTCAAATGAATTGTATTTCCAAGACAACAAAAGTTAAATATTAAATTAATAGATCTAGAATGAAAAAGAAGGTGAATCAAAACTTATTCTCACAGTTGTTCAAACATGTCATATTTGTGAAATCAAAAAGACCTGTAGACCGTAGTCCTCCCTTGTTTATCTATAGCAGTACATAGGGATGGCTATGGGTAGGGCTCGGCTCTTCCCAGTCTTGTCCCAGATAAAAACTTTCATCTCTTGAGACCCATATCCGTCGCGGCCCGCTCACATGCAAACCTGTTCTCATCCTGTTTTCTCTTGAACCTGCTCTAAAATCATCTTTTACTTTCACCATACCCTCTTTCTCAAAGGAATACAAGTTGCAGCAGGTTCCTCAAGAAATGTTGAAACAAAGACCGTGGTTTCGTATAGAGAAAGAAAGGTTTTTTGGAAACTTAGAAAGCTAGGTTTTTGTTTTGGTCATTTCAATTTTCCCAGAGTTGTTTATTTAGTAGGAAAGAGAAAACAAGCCAGAGAGAGATGGAGGCAGAGAGATGAGATGTTGACTCTGAATTTTGCCACACACAGAGAGAGGGGGAGAGAGAGAGAGAGAGAGAGAGAGAGAGAGAGAGAGAGAGAGAGAGAGAGAGAGAGAGAGAGAGATGAGCTTCCACTGAATTGTTGTGTAGGGTTTGGAGGCCAGCTGCTAAATCTATATCTGGTAAGGGACTTTCCAAAAGGTCCTAGGTAATAAAGAGATACTGATGGGGGTATTTATCATTATATCAATATATAATAGGAGCTCAGTAGTGATTAGATACAATCTTGGTCGGGTTAGGTAGTTTTCCTTACTATCCGACCCAAAGCTGTCGAGGTTTGATAAATGTCTCCATAACCCGGACCATTAGGGGTGGGTTTGACTCGGGTTTGGAGATTTGACCATCCCTTGCCGTGCGGTACACACACATGGAGTGAGGGTGTATTTTGCCTTTACTTATTCTCACAGTTGACACAAAGATAATCTGACATTACAGCGATCAGAAGTCCTTTATGGCGACACACATACAGGAGGAGGTAGGGTCTGTATTCCCTCCTCAGTCCTCTCTCTGACTAATAAGCATTAACCAAGGACTCACATGGTGTTGGTGTTGAAGTTGCCATCGTTTGGTTTTGTAGGAGATGAATTTGCAATTTGACAATCAAATCATGGTGAATAGTGATTGAAGTTTAAAACCCTAAAACTTGATTTTTAAAGTATGTTGTCGGTCTCTTGAATGTCTCCATATATCTTGGATAATTTGTGAAATCTTCAAGCCTTCACCCAATATTAGGTGTCTTACTTTCCTTTTTGCATTGTCACAAATTAGTTGGTAATATTCCGAAATTTGTAAATTAAAAGCAGTGATTTTCTCTATTGAACCATTTATGTTGTTCCAAATTAGGCATCTATATTCTTAGGTTAGTTTTGATATATTTGCATCGTCAAACTGGTTCCTTAAATTTATGCAAAGCCAATTAAGACATCTTATTTGAGATGGAGGGAGTTATTCCTTAATGTTAAATGGTAGAGTTAATGACAAATTAAAATGATGTTTTCTTTTACATTAGGAATTATACATGTAATTTGTGATAAACATATGGAACAGTGAGTCCATTCTTTATCATGCCTCTTTTGGAAAATTGAAGACGTGTCTGGCTAGGTTGTTGTTTCTTAAAACAAGCACTAGCTAGTTGCGGGTGGAGCACTCAGTGGCGAACCAGCTTTTATTTTCAGATTGTGCAACGGAGGTAAGAAAAAAACTATCGTAATAAGACCCAAAATTAAAAACACATAAAAAGATAGAATTTAGATTTTAGAGTAAGCAACAAAAATAGATTTTAATTAAGGGAGATAATTCTTAGCAAGCCCAACAAATTTGCAGGGGGCAAAATATAACTGCTGAGCGCCTGCTGGGATCTGAACTTCTAACTCCAGTACTCTTTTGCAAGCGCTCCACTCCACCAATTGTACTAGATGAGTTTTAGTTATAAACATTATTAATGTTTCCTTTATATTCAAATATATTGCGGAATCCTTAAATATCGCGAAAAGCCGAAAACCCACCTATACCTGGTAATTTTTTCTCAAAATTCCAGGTTGTGCAGCTGTGCAACCTGGAGCCCCGTAGTTCCACCCCTGAGCACACATGGGTGGACTTGTGTGTGGTCAATTTATGTGATATCACTGTCAATGCTGTATATCTTGAAGTTTTATGTGTTGTGTGTGGTTATTCTTTCGCTTGTGTGTGTGTTGTGTGTGCATATATATGTTTGAGGGGAAGGGTGTTGGTTTAGGCTAGTTGTGGTTGACCCGTGTGACATGGACTCTTCATTTTACTTGCCAAACTCCTGTCCGGCACGGCACGACGTGGACATGGGTGTAGGATCCATGTCTGACTCTTCCTGTTCGAAATGGACACTTCAGCTCATTATTTCATCAATTAATTGATAGGTTCAAATAATCAGCTATCAAACTCTCAATTATTCTTAAATGGACTTTCAAACTTTTACTATATCTCATTTTCTCATTTCATATCTATAATGTCTAACTTTAACTTAGCACATGGAGTATAAAGTGGGCAACCATAATGCCGTGCGCCCTATTTTTGGATCCATTTGAGCGGAGTCCACGTATCCTAAAAGTTATGGTTTCCACAGATCCGACTTCTAGACAAGTACCTGCGTGCGGCACCTGCGCCCGAGTCCTTGGAACATACTCGACTCTCTAAAATTTTAGAAAAATGGGGTGGTGAAATTCAAAATTAGAGTGGAAAATCAAGAGTGCCTTTGGTGGCAGGGAATAACTTTTTTCACTTTTCCATCTTACTAGTCCACATCTCGATTGCTAAGAGTATGAGAGGGAAGTTGGAAATAAAAATATCCTTTTACCTGTACACTATATTCCTTAGAGGAGGTTTTGCACTACACTATTCTTGTGTCCTGGATGAAGAACATATATTGCTTATTTTCTGGAATTAGTTTATATATTTTTTAATTACCTATAGAATGATTCACTCGATGAAACCCGGCTATACTATTAGTTAAAGATGCGTAGCTACATGATTTGTCAGTTGTACATATGTAGAATGATAGTTCTTTAAGTTCACTTATTACTGCTTTTGTTGGTAACAAGTTTATATTTGTGGAATGACTAAATATAGATTTATTTGCTCATGATTTCCTGCCCAGAATATTCTTGAGTATTGCCTGGAATAACAAACATTGTGCCCGTTAAATGAATTATCTGTCTATAGGATAAGAAGAAAGCTGCTCCAGTTAAGGGATCTGAGGTGAAAAGAACTAGAAGGGATCGTGGGGAACTGGAAGATATCATGTTTAAGCTTTTCGAGAGACAACCTAATTGGGCCTTGAAGCAGTTAGTCCAAGAAACAGATCAACCTGCGGTTTGTATTTTGATTTCTAATATTTCATAATTTTGCCAATTTAATGGATCTGTTCCCGGAAAGTAACTTTTCTCTTAGTTGAATGGTTGTTCTCATCGTTGCCCGTGAAGTACTAGAATTGAGATTTCAATTGACCTATTGACTATTTTAAAAGATTAATTAATTTTCTTGCTCTTTATATAGATACATTTCTTATATGGTGATGACATTTTCGAAGTAGATACCTTCCCTCTTGGTTACTATACAAGCTCGTTTGTGTGCCACCATTATGTAGTTTTGAGTATCTGGTTAATAAACTATCTGGAAATTTTGTTGGTTTATTCGTTTATGTTTTCATTTAATGTCGTTGCAGCAATTTTTGAAGGAGATATTGAATGAGCTCTGCGTGTACAATAAACGTGGAACTAACCAGGGAACATACGAGCTCAAGCCAGAGTATAAGAAATCTGTAGAGGACACAGGTGCTGAATAAAGCATCTCTTGCTCCGACTGTATACTAGATTGTGCAAGTAAGGATAATCCTTAATCATGAAAGAGTGAGTTGTCTCCATTGTCAGACTTTTGTTCTCTTCAAAAGTTACATGGTGCAATGATAAGTTCCTTCTTTATCTTAAGAATGTCTTGATAACATTATTAAATCATACTAAATCTTCACAATGGTTAGAGACATAGAAGCGAGCCTTACATATTCGTCTTCACTAAATCATTTCCTACGATTAAGTCATGGCCTGCTAGCTTGTTGTTTTTTCATTGGCATCTCTTTAGTGTTCTTCACTTTGTCATAAAACCAAAAAAGCCATCATTCAACTGCTAAACAAGCTCTATAAGTCAGCTTGAAAACCTTAAAAAGCTAATCAGGTCTGCTTACAATCAACAATTTTCTTGTCACCGACTATCCCACCAAAAGATGAAGCAATGTCATGTGTTTCTCCTGCTTTTTCATTTCTGATTACCGAAATGAGGCTATGTTTTAATTATTGTCTTTAATATATTTTTTGTAGCATTGCAACCAAACCAAGTTATGGTCTATTTTATGGTCAATCCTAGAGCAAGTAAATTGAAAATTGAACACCAACCTATCTGAGGATTGTTGTTAATCATGATATACAGTGTTGTGCCCCCTCCCTCTCTCTCTCTCTCTCTCGGATGTGTTACTAACTTTACAACCTATCTAATGATAGTTGTCAATCATGATATACAATGCGAAGCCCTCTTTTTAACAACTTAAGCTTTTAGATGAGTTGGTAACTTAACCTGGTAATGGTTCACAAGGCCCTGGGTTTGAGTTGTCCCACTTGCATTTGTTCCCTTATATTGTTAGCAAACAATTAGCTCTCTGGTTGATTTGTGATGCATGTTGGTTTATCTCTCATGCAAGTGGTGGTCGCAGGTTTGGGGGACTGTTAAGGCTTGATTTACATTGTTGGGTTCTCTCGCTCTCTAACAACTTAAGCTTTTAGATGAGTGGGTAACTTAACAACAATAATAGTTTATGAGTGGAATTTGTCTCCACGGTGTCTTACAATATTAACTCGTGAGCAACCAAAAGTATCAAAATAAAGGATGTGGTTGAGGAAATAAACTGACTAGATGTTTCACAATTGGTTTAGGTAATTGACCTTTTCTGTGCTGTTGAGAGTTGTGAGGTGTCTTATCATATTTTACTTTATTGTTCTTGTATGAAGAACCTCCTCCTCCTCCCCCCTCCTCCAATTCCCCATGTGGGGCTCAGAAGGCATGTGCACAAGGTTAGGAGGTAGGCAGGGATTGCTGATATTAATCATATAGATTTATTTAGGTGAATTAGGCGATATTAATTAGCGATGTCCCAAGATTGCCTCACTTGGAAGCTTAGTCATCGACACCACTTGATTTGAGCATAGGAAAACCTGGATCAAGTTGGGTTAGTTTGATCAGGCCCATGTTAACCCGGTATAGATTCTAATCCTTAAGATTGCTTTCTTTCTAAGAGCCAAAGGGTTTATCACAGGGAGGCCTTGTCAATGATGTTCCGTGTTCACATTGTAATCTATTTCCCAAATTCTCAACGAGAAGAGAGAGAGAACCCAATGATATGGACTAAGGTTTTATTCATTATCCAGGTGCCCTTATTAAAGTAACACGAAATCGGATGGGAATTTTGAACTTATTTGTAGGTTCCATGCTTTGCGTGTAGTTGATTACACATTTGTAGCAGTAGCACAAACTTAATTCAGGTCAAACCTTTAAGTAATTTGGTGGATCAGTAGATACTACCCTTGCGCATGGGAAAGAAAAAAAATGGAAAGGAACCACGCATAGGAACCAAAAAAATGGCGTGTTGGAAGGGGAAAAAGCAACTCACTATATTTTATATTTTACTGTCTAAACTAAGTAAAGTTACATCAACGCGCCAATTTAATGAAAACTGTTAAACATGAATTTCTCATGCCAAAAGGAGTAGCATTTAGTGAGTTGTATGTTGAAACTCAATGGCTAACCTATGCATGATTTTCTCAGCATTGTGTTACTGCTATTACTATCTGTTATTCTTCTCAATCAATGTTTCCCGAGGATTTTTATGGTTTGAGGAATAGTTTCAGTAATGCAAGTTGCTAGGAGTAGCTATATTAATGTGCCTCTATTTTCTCTTGTAAAATAGCTGTTGCTCAAATAAAAAGTAATTAGTAGCCTCTTAATTTGTTGAAGGCGTTGGAGTTTAACATCCTAGTTTAAGTTAATTTATTGACATATGAGCTTATTAAGGAGAAAGGATTGCTAAATATAGTGTTCTGGACTGCAAGTGTACTATGTTTGGAACAGAAGCATACCATGGTTAGGAACTTTTGTACCAAAATGCATTTCTTTAGGGACGTAATACTTTTTTTTGGTAACTCTGCTCTGATGTTCTCTTATTCTATCTTTCTGCTGCTTGTTTCTCTTGCGAGAATCTTGGTTAAGTGTCACGTCTCTCACATTTCTAGGAGTATAATAGTGTCAAATGCTTCAACAACTCCTTGTAGTAAAGTTTGAACTTCTAAAAAACTAGTGTTATACATCATCCTTCAGCAACTGTTGTTGTGAGGCAATTTTTTAGGAAAAAAGGAGTTGGTGAAATTGGTGCAGAAGATGGTTATGCGAATCATGGATGTAGTAATTTGACATTATTGATGACATTTGTACAGTGAACAGTTATACGGCTTGTGTCACTCATGAATGTAGGATTTGGTCCTGCATGATAACCTCTGCATTGCTGTATACTGTCTTCATATCTCATTTTCACTGGAAACAGCACCCCAAATAGTGAAAGAAGACAGCAGGAGTCAAAAGGAACTTGTACATTTTGAGATACATACGATCTTAGGATTGCCATTACATCTACTTTGGTAGAAGGTTAGACTTCGTGGTGGTGTTGTTATTACTAAACTCATTTTTAGCATTAATTTTATTATTATGTTCTTTATGGATTTGTCCTTTTTCTGGAATGAATTTCCAATGTGCCATATAGACCATTAACTTTGTTTTATAGTTAATCTTTCCTGTAACTAGCATGTAAACTCAACTCGGCCTTTTTTTAATTGCCTGGGGTTGGTTACTGTAATGGACAACCCGTACATTAAATATATTTCTAGGCTTATATCACTAAATGATTGCTTTTGTAGCAAGATAGAGAGGTGATTTTAGGAGTCCTATGTATGTGATCACATCCTTTATTTCATTTTATAATGTGGACTGTAGAGAAAAGATATCTTGATTTTAATCCTATCCTATGGCTTGAACTATTAGTGTTTTGGATCGTTGGTGAAAAAACCTGTAAGTTTGGTGAAATTAGTTGATCTTTGAAAAATTATTTCGATCGAAGGTCTAAGGAGTAACTGATTGATTCGTTTCTTAGGTGAAACCATTTCCCATGAGAAATGAATGATTGATAAACAAACGGCAGCCAGTTTGATAACAAAGTTGCTAATTAAGAGGGTAACACTATGGATGAAGATAGTAATTAGTACTTTGTGGGAATAGAACTTGCGACATGGGTTCTTATGTTCTATAAGCCTGCAAGCGGTGTTGTAGTGATTATGCCTTATTTTAATTTCATATATTTTATCTGTTGGGAAGCGGAATATACGTCTTGATCAGAGATGATAGATTCCTCGGTTCCGTCCATTTGCACTAAAACTGCAACTGATGGGTTTTGCGTCTCTTGATGTATAAAGCATCATATCTTAAGTTGAATCTTAGGATAGGGATGGTGCAGAAATGTGTATGTGTATATATATATATATATATATATATATATATATATATATATATATATATATATATAGCCTGCTGATTTATTGTTTGTAATGGCCTCTGAGTAGGTAAGGGCTTATACACAACAAAGTGTTTCCTTGAGTGAATGTTTATGGGAATGAATGAGGCCTCATCTTTCTACATAAGTTATCATGGGACTTTGAATGAAATGGGATGACTATTTTCTTTTGGCGTCTTCAAACTATGTAGAAAGATGTTTACCACGTTTCGATAATACACAGTTTTAAGGAGATGCGACATATTTTCCTACAAAGGATTGAATCTAGTTGCCACTATACGAACATACAGATTCAACATTCTAAAACTAATGATGCCGCTGCTTTCGTTTCACGAATATCATTATTGAGCGCATCTTCGTTAGTGCTGTACCGACATCAATCACAAAGTTTGATTCCTTTGATTGTTTCACCACATTTTTGAAAGTTTCCAAGTAGGAAATTCTATATATGATGTTTTGATGAGCGAAGCACTAATCCCTCAGTTGCAGTTGAATATATGTGCAGCTTGAAGGGAATGATTTTCTGATCATATTTTAATCTTTGTGACATCAAAAACTTTCTGTAATCTCTTAGCATCTCTGGTTTGTTACCTCAGGAGGTGGATGTTTATTTGTGTATCAGTTCAGAACTAATATCGGAGATAACTACTTGTGTCCCTAATACAAGTTCATTTCTATAAATTCACACACTTTTTTTCCCCTCAAAGGTTGTTCACCTTGTAGAAAGTGTGTTATTGCATGATAAGGCCTTATTTACGTTTAATTTGTTGACCAAGTTAGAAGGCCTTGATCATGATGTTCATAAATCTGATTGAAGAAATGTAAATCTTGTAGTTGGTTGGAGATGTACCCCCATCAAGTGGAAGTTGAATGCAACATCTCTTGAATGGGCTCTTCTTGGGCACAAAGAGCTACTACTCGACTACTAGTGTGTCGCCCACTGAGTTAGCTTGTCAGGTGCATGTGAATAACTATGAGGATCCTGATAATGACCAACTAGGAATCTTCTCTGTATTCTTTGGAAGATTTTTTTGGGCACCTTTGGGCCAGAGATTCCTGTATCATCTTCTTTAAATGAGCCCTTGGGCTAGAGATGAACTTGACCGAAACTTTATGTAGTGAATGTTGAACCTGTAGGATACCCCAGTTACGGGACCCGTCTCCCACCTATGATGCATTTGAACAGAGTGGTAATGGAGACTTTGTCACTCCCATGAACGTGAATGTCTAAAAGGGGTAAACCAATAAAAGAAGAGAGAGAGAGAGAGTCGGAGTGTGCTTTAAGAGTGTGCAATGGGTGGATGCTAGTGGTCCCAGGTTGAGTGGCATCTTTGATAAACTTGGATCAATTTTCTACTCGATTAGATAATCATGTTCATTTGATTTAGTGCATTTTTTGTTCATTCATTCTTGTTTTGATGCTTCCCGCTTCCTTCTTTTTCAACTACTGCATGCAAAATCATAATGCAGGTAGTGGTCAATATCAGTTGATTCCTTAATTATCAGACCCCCGCCCCTCTCCTGCTGTCCTTTTCTCGTATTATTATTATTATTTTTTTTAGTGTTATGCTGTTATGTTATGCAAGTACCCTAAATATTAACTTAATTTTTTTTATTGTGTTACATTAAATTTTGTCAACAATTTGATTGATTTGGAATACCTTTGACGATTTTCAACTATGTCCAAGTATTAGTATTTCTTTTGTTGGATTAAAATGATTGTTTTATGTTGACAGGATATATTAGCATGTAATGGAGCCGAGTTATGCTGTCAAAGAAGAATAATAGGTAATAGTGTTTTGTTTTGGTAGAATTCATTTTATGTAGGCAGGTTTGGAAAAGGAAAATGGTAAAAAAGTCTTGGCAATGGAGAAATAAGTTCAGTAGTGAGGTAGTCAAAATTTGATAGTTATGATGCCGTAATTATCAAAAATACCTTTGCTAGTCAAAAAAGGCAAAACTTGATTAGCATCGAGTATATATATATAAATAGAATAGACTGAAAAATTATCTTTAGTAGCTCAATTGTTTTGTGGTAGCAAGTGCTTGAGGTGGGTGGAATCACTTTTTGTGTTAAAAGAGCCAAGCAAAAGCAATAAAGACACTGCTAGTGCGGTTATCCACTAGGAGTTCGAAAACGGAAAGGAGCCAAACCACATAAAGCTAGGGAGATCTTCCCAAAGGAGGGAAGAAATTGGTTCCTGTCGAAATCTCTCTTATATTTAATATTGTTTCAATTATGGAAGCTTTCTCATAGGACTTTCCTAACTGTTATTCTTGTTTTCTTCCGCTAAAAATGAGCAAAATAACAGTTGAGGAGAGATAATGATCATTTGTTTCTTTCTGGGAAAGTAAATCTTGACGAAAATGGCCGTAGATTCACCAATTGATCCTGTACTGCTATGTTGTTGGTCATTTGACAACCTAGTATCCCCACATGTGAGCTATGTCTGTATATACGTGGGATGCGTGTGGGCAACTTTTGAGTCAATGAGAGTTAATGTAGGCTCGAACGTATTAACTTTTGTGAACTTAGTTTTAAGTAATGTGGGCGTTGGTTAAATGTGATATGCTTCCCTGAGGTTGGATGGATCTCACAATAGTGCAAGAGGACAAACCTTGTGTGATGTAGACGGAATCGAATTAATGGAAGCTTTTGCAGCTATTACAGTATTATGAAGCTCCATGTTATAAGCTAGCCAGAGCATGCAAGTGGATTTCGGAATCTTATGTTAGTTAGTGGCACAACATCGTGTCCCATTCAGGAAGAAGACCCACTCGTTAGTCGATGAACGGTTTGAGTTTAAGTGGTAAATAATCCTACTCTATTGATGTTAACACATCAAGGATTGAAAAGGAAAAAGGCGGGGTTGGGGTTGGGGGGAGAAATTGATCAATGCCATGCCGGCTGGATGGACGATCGGTTGGCTCTCAATCTTTTCTGGTGTGCTTTGAATATTGAATATTGTGAATGATCCATGTTAGGAATCTACGAGACTGAGAGCGACTCATCAATAGGAGCCAACAGCATCCAATGTGATCGGAACAGCATGTGTCTGCTTAAGTTTTAGAGCTGCTTGGGTTCTGCATTTGGGAGACATGATTTTTTTTTTTTTCTGCTTGGAGACTCTTTTCACATGGATTCTATTATGACTTTTCAGTGCTTCAGAACTGTTAATTTAGGTAGCTATCAAGTTCTTCTGTGGGCTGGTTTTCTCTTTATAACGCTTTCCCCAAAAAAAAATATTTTGGGCATTTTTTTTTGGAGGTTTAGTAAGGTGGTTTCTCAACTTTATTCCCCTTCCAAGTGAGCTCGGTCGGTCTTTGCATTTGGAATTATTTATAGGTGTTGGCCATAAAAGTCAATTTCGGGTGGACTAACCACCCTCGTCGTTTTGGTGTTAGTTAGAGCCCTTTATATATTTATTCATATTTGGCTTTTGGAATTTCTATATTATGTCCGGGTCACTGTATTTTGGTGTGAATAATGAAAGACACTGTGTTGGCATATTATATATAGTGTTTTTTTTCTTAAAATCTAAAGGCTGTGTCTGTATGGAAATTTTATTTGGAAAAACAATTCTTGTGAAATTGTAGTAACATAAATTGAAGGAAAAGAAAATAAATACTCCCTCCGTTCCTAAATTATCGTCTTGTTTGACTAGAAAGTAATTTAAGAAAATTATTTCCATGTATACGGTTGATCATTATAAAAAGTGGTTGTAAGTTGAAGTTTCTAAAGAGTGGTGAGACCAAGTTTCTGTGGTTCTTAATTCACTATCATTAAAATATCTGAATTATGAAAAATAAATAATAAATAAAAATCCAAATTCACCATTATGAGGAGACAAGCAGCATGCAATGAATATTATGGATTTGCTCAAACTCAAAATTCAATTAGGTTACGATGAAATTCTCAAGGGAAAAGTTGATCATTTTTACTTGAAAATGAAATCTTATAAGTTATGAAAACGAAAAAAAACACACGAACATTTATTTGAAAATCTTAAAATAAATATGCAGAGCAGGTTCCTCTTGAATGTGGGAATTTTATGCGGAGAGATATTGCTTGGAAGATTTTTACGGGTGAAGTAAGGTGCATGAAATGAAAACAACTTTAAACTCATTTTAGAATGTGTTTTGATTAATTGTGAACAACTTTTCTTTTAAATTTCCTCGCTACAGAAAATCCTATTAAAGTGGAAGAGTCCATTTGCTGGGTTGTTTTTCTTGTAGAAATTTAATTTAGGCTATGTTTGGATTCTTAATTTCAGAGCTCGGAATTGAAATTTGAAGAACAATTTAAATTCTGTGAAGCTCAAATTGTTTATTCAATTTCAATTCTAAAGTTTGGCATTGAGTAGCCAAACATAATTTAAGAACTTTTGATAAATAGCAAATTCCCCTCTTTTTTTTGGGCATTCAAAATCAACGTAAATTGGAATATTTTGTTATTTCTTTCAAGAGAAAAAAGTTTCTCTTCCTTTTCTCAACATTTAAACGAAGCCTTAGTGTAAAGAGTAGGTCTCCAGTCTAATTCGTAAGATGGAGTTTCACTTTCTCATAGTCTAGCTCACCAACACACGGTGGGTAAGGTTATGGAGATTCGTATTACAAAAAATATTAGTAAGACGATCTTTTCTAAATTTTTGCATAGTGAAAAATGAAAAAAATAACAGAAGTGATGATATTTATAAATCTCTTAATTATTAAAATTTTCAAATATGAACTCTGCGGAGGGAGTATATAATATTAGACTTTTCAAATATGAACTCTTTGGATGAAACGTAGGGAGTATATATAATAGGTTTAAATCGCAATTTCATCACTCTACTTTGATAGAAAATTTATTAAGCGAGCTCTACAATTTTTTTTCTCAATTTCATCACTATACTTGGCATGTTGAGTCAATAAGCTCACCGCGCTTGACTTCTGTTAGTTTTGTTGGATGGAGGGCTACAAAAAGACCAAAATACCCTTTACCTTATAAACTTTGACAGAAAATGCACTAAGATTAATAGTATAAAATTTTGTGTATAAATTATTAAAAATGATCAAATCAGTTAAATAAGTTTTGTCAAATATAATAAAATAACATAATTTCGGACTAATTCTTAAAAAAATTAAACAAAAATTAGGTTAACTTATCGGAATTCTTAATCAAAATTTATAAAAGATTATGTTGGTCTTTTGTAAATCAATAAATTCTTTAGCTTGACTTTTTTTTATATAAAACTAATTATATTAAAGAAATGCATTAAATTATTATGAGATAATTATTATTGTAGAATAAAGTAAACTTAAAATATTATTATAAATTATTTATAAGTAATTATAGATATTTAAATAATGACACCACTAGAAAAAATCCGTTAAGTCAATCATGTGTGTTGCACATGCCATTTTTCAAGGGTATTATAGAAATTCCTAAGGAATTTAATTATAATAAATTTTTATCTTTTTTTATTTGAATAAACAAATTTTTATCTTAATCTAATTAAAAATATTAGTCATTTATCTCTGTAATTATAATATATTAATGTTAATTTAATTAGGATTAGTAATAGTGTTCAAACAAAATTAAGATTAGTAATTATTACTCCCACCGTCCCGGATAAATGTTCCTACTTTTTATTTTGGGATGTCCCAACTAATGTTTCTAAAGACTTTTGATCTACCTATTCTCTACCATTCTTCCTAATATACCCTTAAAACTTTATTTAATATAACACATCCCAAAGAAACTCAATTATTTAAAATAGTTAAACTCAATTAATGTTCATAGGTATTATGGTCAGAACACATTTTACAGCACATCATTAATTATGTTTCTTAATTCCTGTGTTTTATCCATTAGGAACATTTATCTGGGACGGAAGGAGTACACTAATTGGTCAAATAAAAAAAAAAAAACTTATACAATCAAAACCATTCACCAATCACTTTCCTTCCCGTCTCTGACTTCCCCCTCTCCAGCTCTGGCATCCCCAATTCCGCCATTGCTGATTTCAAAGGCTTCGACACCGATGACGATCTCGACGACTCTTTCCACCCTCTCTTCGATCTTCCCCTCCGATCCTATCCACCTCCCACCACTCTATCCACCCCCTCCGATCCCGAATCACCTATCTTTTCGTTACTGGCATGCTCAAATCACAAGCTGTCACTTTTTCATTCTAGTCAGCCCTGTATGGGGAGATTAGATCTGGATCATCTCTCTAACCAGTATGAAATAACCTATATATGCAAATGGATCTTCGATTGACAGAAATGAGAATGACGAAGATTGAGTTAAGGATGAATTTTAAGAGAAAAATTCGGCTAAAAGTGAGCTGAAGGGCCACTGTTGAAAACCTTGGTCGATCGCCTCAACCATAGTAGTGGGCTCATCAAACTTTCTTTCATCGAGGGTATGACACCAGGCTAAAATCGATGGAGCGACCCTGGTAACCTTAACAGACGTCGCCGTGAAATTTTGACAGATTGGCATATGTGTGTTGTGGCAATTGAGCCTGGTGTTATGATTCTGATGATTTCTTCATCGCGTGTTTCAAGAAGGGTTGTGGGTTTTTGATGATTTTGGTCCATTTGGATTTCAAAAAATTGGATCGATTTGGGGTTCTTGAAGGAGTTTGGGGGTACGTGTAGATTGAGCTTGGAATGAGGAGATGCTGATTTGGGTGTTTGACCTTTTTCCCTAGAATCTGGGATTGAATTCTGCAAAGGAACCCATGGCCACTGTCTCCGCCTTCTCTTCCCCTCCCTGGGTTTTTGTTTGTTCTTGGTTGCAATGAATTTTAATATTTTAGTAAGGACATTTTCGGGTTTTTAGGATAATTTTAAGTTTTTTATTCAAAAATCTGAACGGAGTGATGAACTTGATATTTATGACTAAGTGCAGTGATTAAATTGATAGTTATTAGTAAGAGTATTTTTGGGATTTAAAAAAAATAGTAAGCTTTTCATCCAAAAATCTGGACGGAGTAATTAACGTGGGATTTATGCCAAGTATAGTGATGAAATTGTGAAAAAAAAAAAAAAAAAAGGTTGACTTAATAAATTTTCTGACAAAGTAGGGTGACTAAATTAAGATTTAAGCCTATATAATACTGTTAAGAGTTGAAAACAATTGATGCCCTGCTGAGCCAAAAAGAAGGAACCTAGTAATTGATGTTGCAATACTCGATTGGGTCGTACAATGGCAAACCCGATTGCATTGCATTTCTTAAATGAGTTTGAGTTAAACGAGTCAACTCGTCAATGGATCAAGAAAAGCAAATGGGAATTAACTTGAACCGAGTTAACTCGGGGAGAATAGTCAAGCAGGCCCGGACATAAGATTCTCCCGTGCAAACGAAATCTAATTTCTAGCTGTCAGTCATGTACTTATGTGACCCCAAAAAGAGGATAATGGAAGCCCCCTGTGCAGATGGATTAACCAATTTACAACCTGGCTTGGTCAGGGTGGTGCCCGACCGGTTCATGCCGGCCGGGTCAGCTCACCTCCCCACCTTTCTCTTTTCACTTTTAACTTATTCACTCCCCATTTTTCCTTCTCTATTTATTTATTTTTATCAAGGCAAACTGTCTCCTTGCAAATTGCAACACTAAGTTGCTCCTTTGTGACGGACCCACAATATCAATAGTGAGAGGTTCCGGGGAATATATGACTAAGATTATGTCACGTCATTAAATGAGTTGATTAGATATTCAGAGATGTCTCAACTGAAGTGCAATATATCTAACATCTTTTTTTGCTGACAAAAATTCTTTTTTTTTTTTTTTTCTTGACCCCAAGTGGTCGATCAATTCATTTAATGAGTTGACGTGATCTTGACTGGACAACTCTCATCGCTAACATTTTGGATCTCATTGTGACTAGCTACAGTCATGATTATAGTTTTAATTATCAAATTATGTAAACAGTTTCTCTGCATCAGATCCCGGAAAATGAAATGTAATGACGAAAACATCAGATGTTGTTGTGGAGTATTTTTGTTTTAACACAAAGCATGGGTGTCAGATGGAGAAACAATGAAGGCATATAATGATAAAAAAAAAAAAAAAAAAAAAAAAGGGGAGGGGGGCTAGTGTGTGTAATCTGTAATATATATATATATATATATATATATATGTATATATGCTTACAATGGGAGGCCCTTGTTATTAAAATTTGAAAAGGAATGATGGTGGTCTCAATTGAGGGGAGGCAGCATGTCTCTTAAAGCAAATTAAGGTATTGATAACAATGATATTTCTCACTCGAGAAACCCTTTCTTGAGTGGGAAACCTTATTAGTGAAAGCACTTCATTAAATCTAATGAGGTCCCCTTAACCACAAGGATTAGCATCTCTTTTTGTACTGATAAAGTAGTAAAGATTAAAGAAGGATCTTTTTCTCTCTTCAGTGGAGACTACATTTAATTTAAGGATTTCCTTTTTCTCATTTGAATTACCTCAAGAAAAGTAGAAAACTGCTCTTGAAAAGATGGATGGATTCCTCTACTTTTTCCATTTATTCAAGGGATAAAAGTACTGGTCATATTTTCTCTTTTTCCATTAAGAATTGCGGGCCATTTTCCCGGCCGAATTCCTTTTCTTTACTTATGCAAAAAAAAAAAAAAATTCTTCCATAACTATGATCTTCAATTCAAGAAGTTGATCTAATTAGCAGGTTGAACTAATGCGTGGATATGTCAAGAAATTAGTATGATAAAAGAAATATAATAATAAAAAAGAAGAAGAAGCAGTTCAATTTTATTAATTTGATGTATATTTGAAAGACACGAGAAACTTTTGTAACCTCTATAAATACTTTCTAGCACGAAAAACTCACCTACATATCGTGTCATACCTTTTTAGTATTGCATCGGGAGAAAGTTCTTCAATATATATTTTGCATTTTTCTTGTCAATGAAACACATGGAGTGAATTATTTTTCGAAAAACTATTTTCTTGTATGAGTTTTCCGACATTTAAAAATATGTCACAAAATTAAAGAAAAAAAGTTGGACTGATTTGGAAAAAAGAAAAAAAAAAAAAAAAGTCTTCTACTAGTGTCTTTCGAGTACTCCGTAGTTGTGTTGTTAGCTGATCATTGATCAATGAATTATTTCTCTTGTTTTGGTAATGTGCTTTTCATATAGGGTTCACATTTAGGGTAATATTCACTAGCTTAATTGTAGTTGTTGTTAAGGCCTAAGGGATCCATCATTCCTCTCTCGCAAGGGTAGTTATCTAAATTAATGCAAATAAAATAGTAACAGAAAATGAAAGAACTGGCCTACACTTGTTTTTTTAATTAAACGTAGTAGTTGCACATGAATGGTTGAGAGATTTATGGGAATGTGTGGTATTTAATTTGTACGGCCATCCTGAAATTATTCTCTACTTTTTCTGTATTATATAAAGGAAAAAAAAAAAAAACAAAAGGGTATGAAAGCATGTGTGATTCTAATACTTTAATGGAGTTGATATTAACGGTACGAGTCAATCAAAAAGTTAAATATTATTTCTTTTCGTTTTACTCAAAGATTTCACGTTTAAAAATTTTAATAATTAAAAGATATATAAATAATATTAGAGTTGGTCATAATTATAAATATATAGTTAATATGTTTGTACTACATGTGGAGGGTAAAATTGAAAGAATTATCGAGATTGTAGTTATAATTTTTTAAAGTGAACTCTTTGAGTGAAACAATTCAAAATAGTATAATAGACTCATTAAATAGAATGGAGGGAGTATCAATACAAATTAAAAATATAAAGTAATTATTATTAACCCTTTACTTTTTAATTACGAAACATTTCAGAACAATATTTGAAAGAGGATAATATTAAACCGTATGAGTAATTCAAAATGTTCTATAATTTAAAAACTAAAATCATATGAAAACTAAAAGAAACATCATCGGAAGCTTTTGAATAAGTTATAGATTGCCAATTACAAACTTCATCGATCATCGGATTACTATAAAGAGAATTTTCCAGAGCTAGCCTAGTCGTAGCCATGAGGTTTACAAAGCGTTAGATCTTCGATTCGATCTTTTCATATGTATAATTGGGATTAAAAATAAAAAAGAAAAGAAGAAAAAATAAATTGATATGAATTGGGAATTAGTTCTTTTGTACGTCCAAACTTACTTACGGGCACACCAAAGTCCAAAATAGGCTAAAACACGTAGCGAGGATGACGTTAATCCGAACTAAGCATTATTCACCTTCGAAACAATTTTCATTCATCAATGAAGCTGATGTGTTGGATGATGAATGAAGGCACAACTCAAATGGAAGATTGGATATTACTTTTTTTGTAAGGATATGCATATCAAACAAAACAAATGGAAGATAATGACTTTCAAATGAGAGTGAATTAAGAGTTAAGACATCAATTTTGAGGTTTATGCACAGTATTTGCAGGCCCGTCCATGCCCACCTGGCTCAGGTCCAAGGCCCTCCCAAAATATGCAAATTTAAGGGTCTCCAAAATGTATGGATTCAGTAGTAGCATGTAGGGGGGAAATTCAGTCCGGTACCTTTTAATGAATTTTCAACTGCTTTAGTTTTTTATAATTGTTTTAAACCGAAAAATGACACTTTTGTTGCGAAATGTTATCTATGCTTTTAAAAAAACACGGAGCAGACACACTAGGGGTTGATCACGGTCCGGTTTGGTCCATTTTTCGATAAAAAAAATAGAGAACCAGAACCAGTCCAATACTCCGATTCTTAAAAAATTCGGAACCAGAACCAAACCAATATGTATGGGAACCAATACTTTGGTCCGGTTCTAATTGGTTATGTCATGCACATTTTTCGGTTCTGAGGGATTAAAACCTTTTTATTTTTTAAGCTAACAAACAAATAATAAAATCTAATATTTCATACGACAGTTAAAAAGCATTCAATATGATAATACGTTGAAAATACAAAAAAGATCACACAAAAAAAAAAGAAAAAAGAGAAAGATAGTACATTGACCACTCAACAATTAAAAAAATTTGAGTCATATATTACAATCCAGTTCATGCAATATAAACTAAAATAAAAAAAAAGTTGGTTCGGCAACATCAAATCTGTGTTTGTGTGTAAACGATAAAGAGAATATCACTAAGTATTTTTTTTAAACATTAATTTATTAATATATAGATTATATAATTATATTATATATGTAATATATACATTGATCCGATTCGATTCAGAACTAATCTATAATTTTTAAAATCGGGACCAAACTAAATGATCGGTTCTACTAAAAATCTTCGGTGATAATTTTTGTTAACAATTTTAATGAAAAAAAACTTTTGTCGTATTTTCTTCTCTTAATGTTTATAATATTTTTAGTTGTTTTCTATATATTCCCTCCGTTCCAGGCAAAAAATCCACTATACTATTTTTGTAATTATCTTGATTGTGCTTCAATATTTTTGTAGTTATGACCAACCCTAAAACACTAATGATACTAACATATCTCTTAATAATTAGACTTTTCAAACGTGTACTCTTTGGATGGAACAGAAGGAGTATTTGATTTTAATTCAAGAACGTGTACTCTTTGGATGGAACGGATGGAGTATTTGATTTTAATCCTTGAATGAAAAGAGTCAAGTGGCCCAAGTTAAAAATTTAGCCTAGCTAGGGTCCCGATTAACACAGGACGGTCCTCAATATTTGTGTTCATTTTATTGTAATAGCATTAAGCTGATTTAAGAATGATATTTTGAAAAACAAAAATAAAGTAATCAGATTAATTGTAATCCGTGTTGGTAAATTGGCCATTATACGAACTTATGAGAAAATGTAGAAAGTATAGAAACTTGGTAGAAGTATGTACAGTAGGTGATGGTGGAGGGTGGCGCATATAGTAGGGTAAATATGGCGGTGGGGTGGCAGGGCCGGGCCGGGTTTAATTATAAAGGACGTAGACACGCATGGCGTACCCACTTCCTCCCTCGTGCACTCTCTCCATCAGTGGCGGCCGAATTGCACCCTCAATCTCCAACCCTCCCTTCCCCCTCCTCTCAATTATCATCATCATTAGTGGCATGCTGCCAAAATAGAACCCCCTTAAACCCCTTTTCATAAAACCTACTCTCACAAAATCCCCCCCAAACCCCACACACACATTCCTTTTCTCTCTCACACACACATACACGCACGCGCATATACTCTCTCTCTCTCTCTCTCGGTCACAACAATGTAACACATCAAATCAATAGGAGTTTATTTATTACATTGTTATCGGAGGGAGGATGATAATACAAAATTAGTTATAATTATAACCACTTCTCTTAAAATTTACTCATCTTTCATATAGGGTTTGTTCTCCTTGTAACTTTTTAGGACTTTGACTTTTAAACTTTTGTTTATTTTTATTTTGGCCTCACTTACTTTTCCTTTTTAATTTTACGAACACAGTAAAAATTTAAAACCCAAGAAACAAACATTCTCTCTCTAACTAAGACAGAGTGGGAGAATTGTCAGCAAAGAAGCGGGTGGGAAGAGAGAATTTAGAAGAAGAAAGTGGGAGACAGCCCAAAACATTTGGAGGTCCTACCCTCACAGTTGACATTACGTCTTTTGAGACCCTTCCCTGGCCCCACAACCACCCTCCTCTCTATCTCTATCTCTCTCTCTCTCTCTCTCTCTCTCTCTCCTCCAAGTTCCACCTAGCTAGCTAGAGCTAGACAGGACAAGTGTGTGTATTTATATCTCCCTAACGCTTGCCATTCCTCCTCACTTCTTCACCTCATGATACTATCTTACCTCTTCTGATCTTCATTAATTAACCAGCGAATAGAAGTCATCTTTCTCTCTGATACCCTCCCTCCCTCCCTCCCTCCCTCCCTCCCTCCCTCCCTTTCAAACTTAAAACAAAACTGGTCTGATCAGGCTTCTTCCTAGCTTCTCATCATCCATATATCAATGGCAGACACTTCTGCCAGTACTCTAAAGGGTAGAATGGCTTCTTGTTTCTCCATTCCCGAACGGTTTCAACTTCACATAGCCATGTTGCTTTTGCAATTTGGCTACGCCGGTTTCCACATAGTCTCCAGAGCAGCGCTCAACATGGGCATCAGCAAGATTGTCTTCCCTGTTTATCGAAACATCCTTGCTTTCATTCTCATCCTTCCCTTTGCTTATTTCCTTGAGAAGTAAGTTAACTCCTAATCTATACGTACTGCCTCCCTTTTAAAACAATTACCAAACTTAAATACAAAATTTCAATTTCTCTTCATTCTCTTCTTTTCTATTTTAGTTACTGTTTAATTGTATATGATTTATAATTAACCACCATCTTATTTGATCACGATCAGGAAGGAGCGCCCGCCCATTAATCTCAATTTCATCGTCCAGTTCTTCCTCCTCGCAATTGTTGGGTACTATTTAATTATCGAACTTAATTATTCAACAACAGCTTATACTAATATTTAGACAATTAAACATCCTCTCGCCATGTAAGTTAACTAAAGCTTAGCTTCTCTTATAATTTATAATTAAGGCCTCGAGTTAAAATATTAACCCTAAAATAATATCTCGAGTTAACGCTGATATATATTTCTCTATCTCACATGCAGAATAACTGCAAACCAAGCTTTCTACCTATTGGGTCTCGACCACACGTCTCCAACATTTGCCTCCGCAATTCAAAATTCCGTACCAGCTATTACGTTTCTTATGGCAGTAGTTCTCAGGTAATTTAAGCTGAAAACTCCTAATTAATTTCAGAAAAAAGATAAGAATAAACTTTTTTTTTTTAATTTTTAATTTAAAAAAGAACCCCTTAATTAATTTGACTAGACTGTTCTAACGTAAGTTTTTTTATATAAAACAGGATTGAGAAAGTAAGATTTGACAGAAAAGATGGTATAGCAAAAGTAGTCGGGACACTCTTCTGCGTAGCCGGAGCATCAGTGATCACCTTGTACAAGGGACCCACCATTTACAGCCCAACTCCACCACTTCATAGGCCTAACAGTATCATCCCACCGGCGTTGCTTTCCCAACTGGGAGATGCAGATGGAAAGAGCTGGACACTAGGTTGTATATTTTTGATCGGACATTGCTTGTCGTGGTCGGGGTGGCTCGTATTGCAGAAGCCGGTGCTGAAGAATTATCCGGCAAGGTTGTCTTTTACGTCGTACCAATGTTTCTTTGGGATCATTCAGTTTCTTGTGATTGCTGCGTTTTTAGAGAGGGATCCTCAGGCTTGGCTTATTCACTCTGGTTCTGAGCTCTTCACCGTCTTCTATGCCGTAAGTGATTGGTCCAACTCTCAAAATCCACATAATACTTCTATTTTTATTTATTTAAATTACTATTCTGAAGATTTAAAAAAAAAAAAAGAATGGTTGGTTGGTTGGAACTCTTAATTAAGTAATTGCTCCACAAATAATTATAAAACTCACAGACTGTTCAATACATACAAAACATATACTTTTTGAATTACTATTAATTAATTTTGACATACTTTGTTAAAAGCATTAAATAATTTTAATTTAATCCTTGGTCAATGTTGACCATTTGCCACGAGGACAAGACAGTACCATGTTGGCATATGGTACGACTATTTTAGTCTTCACAACACATATTAACAATGATCAGTTGTGATCCGTTTTATTATTAGACTAGCTGATCATAACCCTTGCAATTAATTTCTCATTATTATACTAGTTGACCATAACGATATATGTAGCGTTTGATTGTCACGATAGATCGATCAGTTATGACAACAAAAAGAAGTTATTATATATTAAATGCATAATCCCTCTTTAATAGAGATTCAGTGATTGTTTTACTGGTTAGAGCCTCATTCCACCTGTTGTTGATCTAGGGTTGAATCTCTCTCAAAAAAAAAAAAAAAAATCCCTCTTTAATAAAGCATTACACTTGCATTGTTAAGCAAAATATTTCCTCCTACCCCACCTTTTATTGAACTTGCCATTTTCTTGTATAAAAATATCGATTGACAATTATTGACTAATTTAAAATTATAAGTCTTATTAATTAGAGAACGAACTTGCAAACAACTAAATCAATTGTATGCATTTTAAATTACTTTTGACCAAGAATCAAACCAGAACTAGGTATAGAGAGGGGAGGGGGGGAAGAATTAACCTAGATCATATCCTAGGATGATATATAGGTCAATGTCTACACAAGTGTAAGTGTTAGGTCTCATCACTTTATTGAGCGTTAGTATAAAGTCTCTTTTCTGACATTTAATAAAGAGCATTGGGGGAAGAAGCGGGTTTATTGAAAACGAAATGACAAATAAAATTTTGGGTTAACAATGTATTGTTATAGGAGGAGAGGAGGAGTAACAAATTAATAAAACTGTGATGTGGGTTGGAAATGGTGCAGGGAGTGGTGGCATCAGGGATAGCATTTGCTGTACAGATATGGTGCATTGACAGAGGGGGCCCTGTTTTCGTTGCCTTGTATCAACCTGTTCAGACCCTCGTTGTCGCTATTATGGCTTCCTTTGCTTTAGGCGAGCAGTTCTACTTGGGCGGGTAACTCTCTCTCTCTCTCTCTCTCTCTCTCTCTCTCTCTCTCTCTCATATATATATATATAATATATATATATATATATATAGTTACATTCGAGTCTTTTGGACATGTAAAATAATTGGTCAAATATTGGACTGGTCACATTCACAATCACACGGATTATGATCACCAGGCCATCTGGTAAACAGTCTTTTCGATTCAATTAAAGACATCCCACGTCCATTAATTTCTAGGCGGGCTGTCTATCGAAGATAGTAGTAATATTGTACATGCATGGAGTTGAAATAATTAAGTTTTGCAAACTGTAAATAAAAAAAAAAAAATGATTGGATATATGGATTGGATTGGTACAGGATTATAGGGGCAGTGCTGATTATAACAGGGTTGTACCTTGTGCTGTGGGGAAAGAATGAAGAAGGAAAGTTTGCGATGGCAAAGCCAGCGATTCAGGCCCCCGCAGAACACGGTATCAGCAGGACACCAAGCCAAATCAAAACGTCCCTAGCACAGCCACTACTCCCTCAGTCTTCAACCGACAATAATGTTTGAACAGCACATGAACCCTAATTAACAAACTATTCTTTTTCTTTTTAACAAAGCTGTTTGCTGCTGGAAGCATAAAAGTATGGATGGCATATATAGATCATCTACTATGTGCCTTGGTGTGTTGTGTATGAGAGAGAGAGAGAGAGATTAAATCCCCCCTTTTTTTATTTTTATTTTTAGATATGTAGCTTTCTCTCTCACTAGCTAGGAGGAGAGTGTGGTTTTTTTAAGGGAGGTGGGGAGATTGTGATGATTATTACTACTACAATACAATCTCTGGTGGTTGTGGGGCCTGTCTGGTGATGAATATCCCATATGGTTTTTATATGTTCAAATTATAATCTATATATGGTTTTTGAGCACAATCTTCTTAATTAACTAGTGTGATGTGAGATCATGATTATTATATATATGACATGCATTAGATATATTGGAATGGGGATATATTGGAATGGGGACCCACAATTATAATTATGCTTATTATTAAAATCATGACAACTATATATATATAGGAGTATTTAATTTTGTTGGTAAAGATAAAGAATTAAGCAAGGGCGGGGAAGCAAGCATAACAACATGATATTGATATCTGACTCCAGTCTGTGCATGTCCATCTCCCCCTCGACCGACCAAATTTGTAGATTTCCTAGCTACTTCAAAATAATTTTCTTTTCTTATTATTCTTTTCCTTGACGTACGGGTGGTGAAAAAATTTTAGTATTAAGAAAACTGACAACTTTAATTCATCTTAAGGTGCTAATTAATTAGGTTTTACAGTTTCATTGCTCTAACCATGCATGCCAAGAGCTAGCTAGCTAGCTAATTTCCCAGTTGAATGGGATTTGAATGTTCGGATTAAGTAATCAGACCAGTAAGTTGAGTCCCAGCCCATGTTCCACAAATACTTGGCATTCAGCAATTCATGCATGCATGCATTTCATTTTTAGCAGTACGGCTAAAGGGAGGTAATAAATTTGATGAGAGACGACGTAAACAAGGATTGGATGGAGTTGGACTTGGGTTATAGTGGGTTACACTTTGTTTCATTATTTAGGGATGAATTGATGATTCTCGATTATAGAATCGTGCAACTGATATGGCATGCCCATGCCTTATGCTGAGAGAACCTGGCGTAATAGTACAACATAAGGCTAAGGCGTGCCCACTCCATATGCTGAACGAGTTACTATCCAAATTTTTAGTTCTTTGTTTTATTTTAATTAGATTTCCCATTGTAATTAGCATTAGAATTCTCCTATATCTTAGTCCTTTAGCAATTAGAATTTTAAATTCAATTAATTAGCTTTAGTCCTAGTAGGTTAAGAATTCCTAAATATAATTGTAATACCCATTAACAGAGCAGTTTTTGTTTTATCAATGAAATCTCTTGTTGGTGCGCCAATAGTTGAAGGAAATTTTCTCCTTTGTTCCTTCGAGCTTATTCGTTCTATCATCCGTTTGTATGCTAACGAACATAACTTTTAGTATTTTATTTCACTCAGTTGTGTGTTTACGAACATAATTCCATTATCTTACGATTTTCATTCTACGCTAAAGTTACAGAAGTTAATTTTAGCCGTTCTTCTGTTTGTTTCCCAGCGATTTTAGGGGTGTTATTTTGCAAGACATTTATGGTACTTTTTATCATGATAGGCGTAATTCAATTGGGTATATTGTATACAGGTCCTACCACGTCTAAGTAATGAGATAACGAATCAATAATTGTTACATTTTGTGACCAAAATTTTATTACTCCCTCTGTTCCTAAATAATTGTCTTTCTTTTCTTTTTTATCCGTTCAAAAAAAATTGTCTTATTTCTAAACCTTTATTTTTAGGAAACACTTTTACCTTTTTATCCTTACTTTTTCTTCCTATTTTAATTATAACCACATGTACAAGGGCTTTATAAAAAAATACATATTATACCGATATTTATAATAGAATCAAATTTTTTTTTAATCTGTATGCCTAGTCAAATTTGATAATTATTTAGGAACGGATGGATGGAGTACTTTTTTGTGTTCCTAAGTTGTGTGACCTATTTCTATTTTGTTGGAGGTTAGATCTTATGTTCCCACATTGTAGCCCTCGGGCATTTCAAGTAGTGAGCTGGTTAGCCCCCCACCTTTTATTTCTATGTTTTTTAATAAAAGGGTTAATGAAACCACTAGTCCTTTAACTATGGACTTATTTACGATTAGTTTTTTAACAAAAAATTACATCGTTTTTGTCTCTAACACTTCAAATTGTCACACCGGCTGTCTTTTTGATGGATGTCGTTAGTGAATTTTCGTTAAGTGGCCCATGTGCCTCCTATGTGCATTTGAGTAATGGCTAAAATGGTATTTCTCTTATACCTTGCCTCCTACAAAGTAGGCACAATATTCCCCCTCTTCATTTCATTATCATCCTCATCATCTTCTTCACCTTATTCAAACCCCAATCCCCCAAACTCTTCGTCTCCACCGTCCAACTCCCACCTTCTGCCTTTCCAACAACTCCGTCAGCTTCACCTTCTACCAAAATGTCTTCATCAACAACCCTGATGAGAACCGTGGATCAAGCCAAGAACCAAGGCCTAAGTCAAGTGATACACTTTTGTTCGTTTGGGTTCAAAGTCACTCAAGCCCTGTCGAGGCCCAAAAAAAGGCGTACGCTTAGGAGATTCAAGGATTCTATACAAACTTGATTCATGGATTTATTGGTGATTCGGGTTACTTCAACGGATACTCGATAAGATTCGAAGAGATTGAGCTTGAAATATCAAGGGAAGAGCCTCACGGATGATCAAGGCAATGAGGGAAGGATCATTTGCATGTTGGAGGGTCATAGAAACATGAAATAAAGACTCAAGGGACTTATATAAACTTGATTCAAAGTTTACAAACAAGTTTGGAGGCTTAGAGGATGTTCCTAGAGACTTTGAGGGCCTATTTGTCAATTCTAAAAAGTTTAAAATCGTCAAAAAGGCCTTTGGACAGAAACTATGGCGCTACGACTGCAGTCTTAGCGCTAGGCGCTAAGGCGTTGCGACAGTTTTTCAATTTTTGACCGGAACGCGTTTTAGTCCGTATTTTTGGTAACTTAGAGTATTTTTGAGTATTTTCCAACCCTAAAACGAACTTTGACTAGGGTTAAGTGTTTCCTAGTTTTGGTAGGACTATTTTAGGTATTGAGTAGTATAAATACTTCTTTTCTTTGATTGTAAAACATTAACTTTGAGATATATTTGATTAAATTGAGTTTTCACAATATTGTGAGCTTTTTGAGAGATTTCTTGGACTAGAATTCTCAAACTCTTGAACTTATCAAGTTTGTTGAGCTGCAGGCTTGTGACGTTCCGTGATCTTGGTTCCTAATCAATTACGATTAGTGGGTTAAGGTTGCACCCCAAGGTTCTAGGGATTAAATCTGCCCTAGGGTTAAGGGAAGCTCCCTATCTTCGATTCAATTCGTTGTTTTCTATTTTTAATCCGCGTTCTTGGTTGGTTCCGCTTTGTCACGATCTTGGAATCACATCAAACCCCAACCGCTGTTTCTTCACCCACTATGACAGATCCATCCTGCTCGCCGACACCCAGGTTGGTTTCATGTTCTTCCCTGCCGGCAAGATCGGTTTCGGTCGATCGGACCCAGTACATGGTCGTCACTTTCTCTGTCAAGTCGTTCCTCTTAGATGTTGCTCAGCCGGAGAACATGGTAATGGTTGCGGAGGAGAGAGCAAGAACATGGGGTTAGGTGGGGTTCGAGTCGAGCACACATTGGAGATCGAGTCAACCATCACATTGATTCTTGCTCTCTCTTCCGCAACCATCACCAATCTCCACCGCCGCTCTCTCTCCTCCACAACCATCTTCATTTCATCTCCACCGCAGCTCCCTCTTTAATATATTCACTTGAAAAGAGACTTCTCTTCTCTCCTTCCCTGGGCTATCGCCATTTTTTCCCAGCAATCCTCCAATGGTAATACTCCATTAGTTCATTTGCTAGCTAATTTTGTTTGTTTGATATTTTCTAGGATTAATTCTAGGGTTTTTGTGGTGTTTACAAATGTGCTTGGGGCTCACGGTGATGTGGCAGAAAAGCTTGGGTTAGAGATAGTTTCGGAGGAGTTTCTTGAAGAGTGGACTTGCGATTTTGTATAGACACAAGAAGACTGGAACAAACTCGTACTCAATAGATCTTTTATTTCTCGAACAAACCCGTACTCAACCCCGTCCTCACTTTACTGTACCTTGCCTTCTCCAGGTTGTCGTACCTGGGCAACTTAGGTTGTGCAGTGGGTTTCTTTGCTGGGCAATTACATAGATTGAACCAGATTTGGGTACTACTCACTTTTCTTAACGGAGAGGTTGAGCGTTCAAGCCTTACATCTGAGCCACCCTGGTACATTATTACTTTCAGTGGAGAGGTCAGATGTTCAAACAATTTGTTCTAGCCACACCAAAGGCATCATATAGTCTTACTTGTAGTCTTTCAAGACATTAAATAATAATAATAAGGGTTGGGGTAAGGTCTATGTCCCCTCCAGCCTTTAAAAAAAAAAACTAGATCTGGGTTATAGATAAGTTCTAGATCGAGATCTCGATTGTGCGGTGGGTTTCTTTTCTGGGTTTGAAAACTCATGGTAGTACAATGTAGAGAGGTTGAAGATGAAATTAGTAAAGAGGGGTATGTGAAATTTTATTTTAACCCTTATTCAAATGCACGTGGGAGGCACATGAGCTACTTAACGGAAATTCACTAATGATATACATCAAAAGGACTGCCGCCGTGACAATCTGAAGTGTTAGGGACAAAAACGATGCAAATTTTTGTTAAGGAACTAATTGTGGATAACTCCATAATGAAGAAACGAGTGGTCTCATTAACCCTTAATAAAATCTTCCAGGATGTTATCACTCTTTCCTATTAAAAAAAGGGCAAACTCCACAAATGGTCCCTGTACTTTTTGGGTTTTTTACGATTTGTCCCTGTACTAAAATTTGAAAAAATTAAATCTTTGTACTTTTTCAATTTTTTGCAAATGGTCCTTCCGTCCAATTCCATCCATTTTTTGCCGTTAAATTTGAACAAGTGCCTCACACGTGTATTTTTTCAAGGGTAATATAGTAATTTCTATTTAAAAAGTACAGGGACCATTTGTAAAAAAATTTAGAAAGTAAAAAAAAAACCTAATGTTTTTTTAAAAAAATTATAAGAAAAAATATAAATATTTTATAAATAAATATATCAAGAATATGAGTAATGCTATTGATCCCTGTACTTTACCATTTAAACAAGGGCAAACTCCAAAATTGGTTCCTGTACTTTTTGCCCCTTTTGCGATTGGTCCTTTAGTGACCTAAATGGTCCCTGTACTGACCCATTTTTGGGATTGGTCCCTCCGTCTAATTCCATAAATTTTTAGCCGTTAAATCCTAGCACGTTCCTCTCACGTGATTTAGCTTAATGGTAAATTTGTCATTTTCATTTAAAAAGTACAAGGACCATTTGTGAATGTCCAAAAATAAACAACTCAACTAAGGGTTTTAAGTGCAAGTTCTCACATGACTTGAATATTCAAAAGAAAGGAGAAAAGATTGATACCACTCTAAGACTTTAATGATCTCCAGGGCGCTAGCATTATCAAGCATGGCTTCAAAACTAAAGGTCATTTTTATTTAGGAAATCTCTTTAAGTTTTTGACAGAAAGTTTGGTTTTGTAGTATTTCATAGAGAACTTGTTTCAAGAGGTGGATTTGTATGCTCCTGGAGAGTGTTTTTGGTTGAGGTGATGATTTATTATTTTTGACTTCATTTAAAGCTTGGTTTTAATTCAGTTGTCTTTGAGTACTGTTAGCCTAGTATATTTATGTTGATGACAGAGATTTGTTCCGTTACATAAACCTTTTTCTATGAGCTGCTTTCTATAGAAAGTCTTAATTCCTTTGTGCGGGTTGCAAGTGCTCGATGAAATGCTTCAAAGAGCTCTAACCTGTTTTCTTGTGACTGATGTATTTGATCTTGGTTCTGTTTTATATGCAAAACTGAAGGCCATTTTTATTTGCCTGAACATTTTGGTCCGACGATGATCTCATTCATTTCCGACATGAAATATTGATCTATTTAAAAGAAAGTGATTTAAAAATTATAATTTATTTAATTACATTAATGCCCTCATATCAAGTTTTCAAAAATAATAATATTATGGATATTTTTGTCTATTTAAAAGAAAATAATTTATGGACAATTTGCCCTTGACCAAAAATACGTGAGAGACATGTGTATGTATTTAACGGCAAAAATTAACGAAATTAGACGGAATGACCAATTGTAAAAAACTAAAAAGTACAGGGATTGAATTTTTTCGAATTTCAATACAGGGACCAATTGCCAAAAACCCAAAAAGTACAGGAATCATTTGTGGAGTTTGCCCTATAGACAATAAGAGTTACTTAACAAATTTGAATCTCCTCACCTGCTATGTATCTTATTGACTAATGTAATAGATAACATAATAGATCTAAGCCCCTAGACTTTAAAGAGAACTAGTTTTTACTCCTGTGCGTTAAACGCACGTCATATATCTTTTTCAATTAAACTATATATAAGCAAAATGAAGGGGGGAAATAAAATTAAAAGAATAAATTAAAGAGAACAACTTAAATAGAAATATATGATTGTAAGACTAATCAATTAAATAAATAATAAATACAAAAAAATATATTAAATTGAATATTGCATGGTTTGTAAAAATGGGCTAGTTCATTACAAATTTTGCCCAAGATTTTACAAAGCCCATTAATATACCCAAGCCCAACTCGGTTTAAATAAATTTAAATAATCAACATTTTTCTCTCATTTTCAAACCACACAAGATTTTATTGTGTTTTAGGTGTATGGGCATGAATTCAAGCTTTAAAGGATTAATTCATAACAAATTGGGAAGATTCAAAGCAATTCATGAAGTCTTGGAACGTTTGAAGCCATTTGATCAAGATCCATTAGCCCTCCGTTAGAGATTTGCAAAGCAAAGGACTAAAATGAAAGAAAACAATAGCTAACGGAGGCTAACTATGGCTAACGAAGGACCAAAATGATAGAGTTGGAGGGGGAAGGGCATCGGCTCGCTTCCTAGGAAATTCAGGGGTACCAGAACAATTCTAAGGAATGAAGAGGCGAACCTTCCTTGTGCACTTTTAAGCGCTCTCAGCCAGGCCCCAGCCACTCCTGCCTGCGCCATGTCCACTTCCTCCACGCTCCCGTGCCGCGCCGCATTCCTGAGGCCAAATCCAAGGAGGATTCGTGGAGTTTTGGCCAAGGTTTCAGCCTAAAAACCTTGGATTTTTACCTTTTTGCCCCTCCTGACGTTAGAGCCACTCATTTCAAGCCTTGGTTGATATTTTGGACGAAGGAGAGGATTTTGGATCAGTTTTGACGATTCACCATCACCCATTTTCACTTTTCTCTCCAGCTAATACACACACTCTCACACTTTCATCTACACACACTTCCTCCTCCATTGTTGGTCAAGAAAGCTTAGGATTTCAACATCATTTATTCCATCGGAAGTATTGTAACTCTAAGTCTCATCTTTAATATCATTATGAATGCTTTCCTTGAAATTTTTGTTGGTGAGTTCTCTTGCATTATGAGCTAAATTTCCATAACTAGGATTGTGATAAACCTCCATTTTTGAAGCATGATCTAGTATCTTTTTAATTCTCTTAGCTTAACTACGTTTTATGCTATGGTTATAATTTTTTTTTGTTTTTAATGCTTTTAATTACTTGATCACTAATTAAATGGTCTTTAAAATTGTTTTGTGCGAGTGAGAGCTACCATTACAATTTGGACCAAGCAATTTAGTAGTTGATATTTTGTAGCATAGAGATATAGCACATAACTCAATATCCGTTTTTGAGAACTTAATTTTCATGCTATTTTCACACACTAGTTAAACCTTGCGAGAGCCCGTAGTTAGGTGGGGAGATTAGGGTTACTATCGGAGTGAGAGCTCGTAGTGACTAGTTTTGTGTTCTCGAATACCATAGTAATTTGTAGAAAAGTCATGTAGAGTGAACTAATTGATCATGTGGATAATTTGGAGTGAAATCATAATCCTAGTCTTTTAATCTTGATAGTCATCTTCTCACCCGTGTGTGTGCTTTAAAATCTCATCATCAATTATTTAGTTTCTTAATTTAGTTTTAATTGTCAACTCAATTTCAATCGTTTGGATAAAGTTAAAAATCCCAAATTTTAGTATTCACAAAAATAAACGTCATAATTGTCCTTGTGGGTTCAACTCGTGCTTATGTACTTTACTACTTGTTGTGGGTTCGTTTTGCTAACCAACCCCAACCCTAACACATATTACGGTTGAAAGGGATATGTTAGGATTGCAACTCATCTCCTGAAAAGTCGAGATGGTTCATTTCTAGCCATCCCCCAAACCAAAATTTTGAGGTTCACGATTTTGTCATTTTCTCATCGATTTGAAGGTAACCCTTTACAATGCTTTGACATTAGTTTATTTAACTGCTTTCATACCACGGTTTACTTGGATGTGGGTATCTCAATCTTTTATTGCTCAGATCTGAAATTTTATGAATGATTTTTGGTATTTTTTGGATGATGTTTGGAGGCTAAACATAAGCGAAAACAAAAAGATATAATGTGTTATTATGCCACACGGTTTGCTTAGATATGGGTTTCTCTATCTTTTCTTGCTCCGTTTTCTAGGATTATTTTTAGTGCTCAGATGTGTGTGTTTCATGGATGAATTTTAGTGTTTATTTCTTAGACTTCAATTTTAGTTTTTTAGTCTACTGAAATATGCAAATTTCTGTGATAGTTTAAAATTTTTAATTCTTTTGTTTATTCAAAAAACAACTCATATTTAGATTAAGATTTAATTAATTTTATTTTTTATTGATTTTTTTTTATTTTCTTCACTTATAAATCGTTTTTACATATTAACCATTTTTGTCTGCTGACCTTCAATCATGTTTTTCAAATCAAAGAAAAAATTTGTAAAAAAGGTAGAGATTTGTAGTTGAAAATTTTGAAATGGGACTGTTTTTTGATACAGATGAAAAAGGAAAGTGGGACTTTTTTGGGACAGAGGGAGTATTAGTTTAATCATCTTGGTGGCTATGTTTTAGCATGATCTACACTGTTGGTCCGCCTCTTTATGATGAGCCATTACCTGAGGTCACTACCGCTGTTACCTTCAGTTTCTCATGGAACCTATGGTCTACATGAAAGTGAGGTTTGCAACAGCCCACATGTATGACAAACTCAACTTCTAACATCTTTTTATAAATTTATCTCGGTTGACCCAGTAACTTAAACAGAATCCTTGGTTATACGTTTGGTTAAAAACTAGTTTAGGATGAGCCATTATAATCACTCCAGTCAATTTGACTTATTATTGGATATTGATATCGTGAGCTGTTAGGTCCATGTTGATATGCTTAGAATATAGGCTAAGGGGTGAATAGCCTATGTTACCTTCATTTAAAAATTTTATCCAATTTTTAAATATGTTTAGGAACAGGGATAAAATAATTATCAGCCAAGTCAATTTTCTTTAAAAACAACATAGCTGATACAAAGAATGGCTGATGTGCTTCAGCAGACGTTATCTACTCTGTCACAATAGACTTGAGGTCTGCTGAAAAATTGAAGTTATAATGTTTGCTGATGAGATATGAGTTAAGCAGCGGAATGAATGACAACAAACATAGAAGATTAAAGATAGCTGTGCGTAAATTTATACAAGTATATCATATCAGCAGTCTTGAATCTTCATTAGATACATATATTGCTTTCCATAAATAGATTGCTTAAATGAATAGTACATTTAACTAGGTAAGATAAGTAAAGACTAAATGTAAAGAAATATATTTTACATTAAAATTCAGCAGAGGTTTACTCTAAGGTAAACATGCTTAGAACATCAACCCAGACTCTCTAACCTTAGAAATCCCAGGATTTTATGGAAATGAGTGGGATGCCGGGAAGACTCATAACCAACCCTCATCCTTTAACTCTCACCAAGTACCTTAGGAAGAGTAAATGGTAGGGCAAAGGTGAGGTGGAAGTGAGAAGAAGATATAATGGGTTGTTCAAATAGCAAATATTTGAACAACTGAGTGCAAAGCACTTGACCAACTATGATGGTACTTTATTGCACAACAGACATCCCTTCTAATGGAGTACAAGTCTGCCGGTATGAATGCAATGTGAATTATTAAGTTTTGAGTCTTCATCGGACATCTTCAAGCATGTTCGGTCTTCAACGGTAGGCTGGATGCTTAATCTCTTGCAGTGAATAAGAATTATAGCCGCTGAAGAAACTAAGTCTTTCGAAGGAAGAAAGAACTCAAATCAAGAAGTAAGTTTTTGATTAAACGAAGCTTCTTTTGCCTTAAGAATTTCAAATCACTCTCCCACAAAGTGTTTGTTCTTACACTTGCGAGTTTCCACTCTTTGTGTTCTCACACACTTTCGCACACGTTGAAGGGGGATGAAAGGTTTCTTTTATAGGCAGAGGGAATGAAGGACCCGTTGTGACTGAGTTAATTTTTGCCTGTTTGAAATGTTGGTTCTTTAATATATCAGAGTATATCGTATGAACTGTTGGGTAAAAATCTTTATGAAGATTGTGTCAGAAAGTCTGTCTGTGAATCAGGTTGAGAACAGATAGGACAGGATGTGCATGCCTGGGTGAAAGCGCAGTGTGACTGGTCTTTTGTTTGGATATTTCTTGAGGACTGGGACCAAACACGAAAGATGAAATATCTAATGGATAAGAGTAAAGGCTCAAACATCGATGCATATCTTTAAGCTATCAGGGAGATTAGCAGAGTGTCCTTTGCAAATCTTTGTAAACTTTATAGCTTGGAGAATGACCGATGTTCCTCTTTGAAATTTGTAGTACTCTTGTAGTAGTCTTTTAGAGAGCATGGCTGATACTGGAGTAACTGCCGCTGTAGAACTGCTAGAGTGAAGTCTGCTGAAGAGACATCAGCTGGGGAGATGTGTGCTGGTGAGACAACTGCTGGTGAGATGTCTACTGGTGAGACATCTGTTGGCGCTTATAATCCATTGGTAAGGTCATCATAAGTAGGTAGGACAAAAGCTCGGACATGTACAAAGACTTCCTATTCTAATGACTTATGCAATATTTCAACAAGTTGACACGCTAATCGGTACGCAGCCCTTTTAACCACTTGTGAAACATGCGTTGTAATGGAAACAAACAAATTATTGTGTAGGAATATACAAATATATACATCAGCTATTTTATAGGCATATTCCTAACATGAGCCATGATGAGCTTATTTATAATGATAACTACTTAGTCAAGAAAAGGTGGGAAGTTTTGATTAAAAAAAAAAAAGATAAAAAGAAGAAGAAGGTGGGACGTCCTAAAATACTTGTCATTCATCTAATTGTGTCACAATTCGATTCTCTTTATTTTTCAAGAATATGACTTTGAACTGATGATGTATGAGTTGTGCTTAAAAGATTATTCATAAACAGAATAAAATCATTATAAAACTAAATAAATTTTATAGATGATTAATATTTTTAAGGAGTTGTTTGGCTAAAGTGCTCCCTACCACACTACAACCAAGAAAGTGTGCACATGCATATCAAAGTCTAATTATTATTTTTTTGGTATTAAGAGAGGGATTAAAGAAATTTAATAAAAAGAAAATTCAGAATGCAAAAGGAAAGAACCGAGTAATATAAGAGAGGGATTAAAGAAATTTAATAAATACAAAAATCAGAACGCAAACATTTAAATGATTGTCAGATGATACCATCCATTTTCTTGCGAGTCGCACTTTCATAATCCAATCTAATCTTCGTTTATGGATATCTTTTAGCGGTGTTGGAAGGAATGCCATAATATTTTTGGTAATAAAATTGTGCAGGTTTCTCTTATAATTTGCAGCCCTTCTAATTCGCATAAATAGAATCAGAGGTTAAGAAAGACTAAATATAGAGGAGGCGGAAAAACAATAGATTTTGATTGTTCAAGTTTACAACAATAGTCAGATGTATTATGTTTTTGTATCAAATTAATATGCTAAATGTAATTAGAAATTAGTTTCATGGAAATTAACCTGTGTAATTTTTAGTATTCCAATATGGCAGATTAGAGATATTACATCTGAATTTCCGTTTTTAGCAACTTATTTTATGCTGAAAATTACTATATTTATTAGTCTAAAGTGATTCTGTTATTATATATATATATATATATATATATATATGACACGATTGTGAGTTTACATTGATATGATAAGACGGCAACATTCTCCAAAACCTGTCATCTTGCCCATTCTCTACACTAAGTAAAAAGAGAGCTTTTCATTTCTGATGAAACGGAGCTTTAATTTAATATTATAATAGAGTGAGAAAGAGGAAATTTAAAAACCCTAGTGATGTGGCCGTGCGATAGCTTTGAAATTAATTAGCAGGGCAATTTTTATTTTATTACTTTTAATTGTCAAAGGCCACAAACTATATATAAATGGTCTAAGGAAAATCTATCTGGGCCAAAATCTTGATTACTTTTTTTGAGCTAATCGAGTGGCCAACCAACTAAAAAAAGCTTGAATATATATAATTGAACCGTCACAAACCACAAACACTCCTCCTCCTCCTCCTCCTCCTCCAGATGCCGGAAAAGTGTGAGTTTGATTTATTTATTTATGAGCTTATATAAAGCAAAAGTTCTGTAGAGATATTACTTACTAGCTAGCTACTAGTAGGAGAATGCCTGCCTGTGCTGTAACCAATAACTTAAAACTAAACTTAATATTTGAGTAAATTAATTAATGATGGATGTGCTAATAATAAATACAGTAATTTTTTTATTTAAAAATTTGGGATGAAGTTATGAAACTCATCTAGATAGATAGATAGATAGATCACATCGTGTTGCTATATATAATTAATATCAATGGAGTACAACTTTTCAAGAAAAGGTTTGTCGATCTTGTAAAAGAACAAAATAAAATAAAAGAATTAATAAAGAATGTGAAATTAAGAAATTAACACTTTAAGAAATTGCAACACCACGATCACCACTTTGTTCTTCTATCTATAATACTAGTCATTTCAAAAGAGTCTTCTTATTTCTTTGCTGAGGCCCAAAGAATAACACCAACTAATTAATTAATTCTCTTCCCAATTAAGCATAATAATACAACAATTGTTCAAATTACACCATTACCCATGCATGGATAAATTAAAATACCCGGGCCCGTACCTACAACATCTCCATAGTCCATATATATATATATAGATGATAATTAGAAAAGGAAATTAAGAAAATAGCTAGTAGTACATCTTAATTAATTAAATTTACTACTCATCATCAGATCGAATATTAATGCCCGCCAAACTCTTAATTAAATCCCTCACTCCTCGTCATCTTTAGTTAGCAACATTAATTAATTAGCATGATCACCATTATGATCAAACACAACCATGGCTTCATCCCTAATACTCCCTCTCCCACTTGATCCATCCCTACCCTTATACCTCCAAGCAACCCACACATAAACCAAGAAATTAATCCCATTTATCCCTGTCAATATCCAGTAAAAATAATCTAGCTTACTTCCCCTAATACTACTCCTCAACCACCCCTTTTCCACCCCTCCCGTAGTCCCTTCCACAATCTTCACTAGTGCTGTACTTAGCCAACTCCCAATCCCAATCTCACTCAAAAACATGGCACTGCTTATACTTCTCGTACCATCTGTCGATTCGTCGTAGAAAAACTCCAACTGCCCAACGTAGGTAAAAACCTCCGCGCTTCCTATGAGGAAAAACTGCGGGAACAGCCAGAACACACTTAGAGTCGTTGGGTTTGGGTGGGTGCGGCGCTTGTGTTCAATTATTGCAGCCGAGGCAAGGGCAAATATGGAAATGAATAATCCGACGCCCATACGTTGTAGTGAGGTGAGGCCGCGTTGGTGGCCTGTTTTGCTGCGGAGGTATGGGACTATGACTTTTTCGTAGATGGGGACTAAGATGAGGGCATTGATGGCAGCAAAGACTGGGACGGAGCCAGCTGGGATTACAAAGTTTGAGCCGAGGCCTCTGTCCATGACGGTGGCTTGCGTGATGAAGAAGGTTGAGAGTTGGGCGAAGGAAAGCGCCAGGGCTATGGTTGATGCCCAGACGGGTAGGACCCTTACGAAGCATTTGAATTCTTCGACTTGGGTTACTGTGCAGAGTTTCCAGCGGTTCTTTGTGTTGGATGCTTCGGGGTCTTCTACAACTGCTGCTTTGTCTAAGAATCTGTCAAAAGGCGGTAACGAAAATTAACACAGTTAATTAGGATCTGTGTCAACCGGATGCAAATGTGTTTATATATGCATGCATGTGTTTGATTAATAAGAAAGAGATACTAGAAAATTTAGTTTAAAAATTACACCCCCTCTAACAAATTAATTATAAATATTTTGTATTCTAAGTTTTGTTGAAAATCATCACTTTGAAACAAGTACAATGCTTGAATCTAAAATACTAACCTGTATTGTAAGGTATGAGAAAGCTTCCTTGCACCAGCAATATCAGACTCCTGAGAAGTGACCTCATAAAGATTATCTTGACCTCCCACTTGAACCCCTCTAACATGATTCCTCACAGAAGCCACCATCACTTGAATAAACCTAGTAAAAGCACTTCCCATAGGCTTCTTGTACCGATACTTTGGAATTCCGGCAGCCAATATAATGACTGAGCAAACCATGGCCACTGTCGGGACCCCAAATCCCCAACCCCAGCCCATCTCTTGTTGTATATAAACCATTAGTGTGATACCCAAGAGTGCACCCAGGTTAATGGCGAAGAAGAACCAGTTGAAGAAGGAGAATTTTTTTAGAACTTCACTTTTATCGGCTTTGTCGTATTGGTCTGCTCCGAAGGAGGAGACACAGGGCTTGATGCCGCCGGTTCCGAGGGCTATGAGTGCTAGTGCCCCATAGAGGAAGGCGCTTTGGCCGTCGGATGCCGAGATGCATGGTCGTTTGGTGCATACTGGGGGACGTAGACTGTCGATTGATGCTGAGATCGTGAGCAATACCATTCCCTGTAAAACGGTCAATTTTTTGAGATTTTGAAATTGCATACTAGTATAATTTGATGAAAATTGCACTTTCATTATCCGCAATTTAATTTATTCAATTGTAAGCATAAAAAGTCTTGCATTGCTTTGCTTTTGTAAGTTCAAAATTGTATTATCTGGCATTTTTGTAGTTGGAGAGCCAGATTGAGAAAACATTAATTCTAATTAAGTTGGTTGATAGCCTCTACTCAAGGTTATTTATGATTGGCTGTCTGCTAAGCAGGATCAACTTGTTTGAATATTCGTTAAAATCGTGATTGTCTTTCATAAGAATGAACTATTATGTATGAGCAACTGAATTTGCAATAAAATAACATGAAATTGAATTATCATTATTAAACAAAAACGAAAAGGGCTAGTATTCACCATTCCAATATACTGTTACTCCACCTCCAGTCTAGGTGATTCCAAGTAGGCTGGCCCAATCAAATAAATCACACTAACTTAAAGACAGCTCATCAGCACTTTGAAAAGTTAAATCAAACAACACCAGTTCATAAGTCATCAGTCATAAGTCATCAGCTATAAATCATCAGTCATAAGTCATTTCTCATCAGCTAAATCAATCAAACAGACCCTTACTAAACTCATTTTCGCGAGACTTACTTATTGGACTTAATACATTTTTCCATGGGGTTTGGTTAACTTTTTCTTCAGTTCTCCATAGAAGAAGATCTTGTGGTTATTAAATAGTTATGTTGGTTTTCCCGTAAAATTATGCGCACAAAATTTGATTTGTTAAGCTAAGTGAGATAGTGTAGTAGGTTGTTCTCACCACAGTATAGACGCAAGAAAAGATGATGATGGTCAAGAAGCGTCCCAAATAAGCGTCGGCAAGGAAAGCTCCAAGGAGAGTCAAGACATAGGCAGCTCCGATCCAATCAGTAACATGGGTGGCAGCATCCGGTAGTGATTCGTGCATCTCTTTCACTAGGTACAACACCATGTTCACCGCCACCGCGAAAAATGCAAGCCTCTCCGCCACCTCATTCACTAGACAAAATTAAGAATCGACTTGTTATATATATATACAATATATGCGCTAGCTGATCAAGCAAGTAATAAAATGTTTAAAGATTAAAAAGAAAGAAATTAAACCTATGATAAAAGGGGAAGCTTTCCATCCTCCAGTCCTCCGCTTATTTGCGATCCTTCCCTTGAAGTCAACACAGCCATCGCTAACCAAACTCATTGACGACGACAATGGTTCTAATGATGAACTTCCTTCCTGAAATCACAAGAAGTTTTAAAAAATAAAAGTTAAAATTATGAAAATGGACAATGTTATTCGTGGAACGTATAATAATAATTAGTTACCTTCTTGGCATGTTGCATGGGGGATGGCTCGATGTAAGACTTCTCTGTATGCTCATGATCCATCAAAACCATTTCGTCCATCAAAATTAATTGAGATCTTAATTATAAGCTCGAGAGCTTTTCTCAAGTAAATTTAATTAATGCGTCTATACGCAATAACGTACTGATGTGATGTTCGATCGGCGGAGTTCTTATAAATTCCCAAGTCAACTTGGTACAAATTAAGATTGCAACAACTGAAACTAGTATATATACATACAAATTTAGTAGAGTTTGATGTTTTAAAAAATGACTTTGGCTATACGTGTGTTGATTTAAGGTGTGAATGGTTACGGTTTTGGAAGGTATCTTGGATTGGAGCTACGGGTTGGAGGAGTATCTAGAATGAAGACGGCAAATAGTTTTTAACTATTTCCTAAAGTGTTCTGGAAATAATGGTTACACCCAACTGGTCTTAATTTGGACTATATTTATTTATTTAAAATAGATCTAGACTTAGCCCACTAATTAGACAAGAGTGATGTAATTAAGTAATCAAAAATTAAGCCGACCTAATTAAGCTAAAGCAAAACTAAGTCAAGGGACAGAGAGATATTGTAGAAAGGCCGGACTCGATTGGATTGGAGAATCAGCTGGATAAAGCAGTACTAGCTAACCAGTAGTCCTCCGAGTCGATGACATATGGAATACGCTCATGCTGGCTCAAATTAATTAATATCATGCTTTACTAAGCTAACATGTTATAGATTTTTCCTTCTTAATCTCTCTGTTTCAGGTAGGGATAACAATTTCAAACCGAACCGTGGATATTCGAACTGAACTGAACCGAAGTTGACAGTTATTAACTGGTTTGATTGGATATATGATGGGTAATGGGGATAACCGAAATGAAAAATTGGGAAACGGTTTGGTTTTGGTATTAGTAGTACCCGCCCCATTACATGCCCAATTACCCGAACCGTTACCCGAACCGCTTATTTAGTACTAATATAATTTTACCCATATTTTCATACAAGGATTTACCATATAACTTGTGGTATATATCAAGTATAGCCTTATGACCCGACCAAACATCTTATATGGCTTTGGACCAGCAATTATTTCGAACTTCCTAAAATACCCTTAAGGCCCTCAAAACTCGCAACGTCTTTTCCTCTTTTCGAGCGTCTCCTCCGTCTCTGACGCCCTTCTCTTCCGTCTCTGACCATAGCGCCGCCTTCGTTGTTGCTTGAGGTACATCTCTGTCTAACCCTACTCTCTCTCTCTCTCTCTCTCTCTCTCTCTCTTTTTCTCAAACCCTAGAGTTTTTCAATGGTCGTTTGAACGATTCTGAAGTCGTTTTGAATGACTCTGTGAGTCGTTTGAACGACCTTTGAGTTGTTTAAACGACTTAGTGAGTCGTTCATCAAACGACCTTTTGAGTTGTTTAAACGACTTAGTGAGTCGTTCATCAAACGACCTTTTGAGTTGTTTCAACGACCATGTGATCAGTCGTTTAAATAATTAGGGTATTTTTGGATTTTTTTTTATTTAAAAAAGGCTATATAAGTTGTTTTGGAATAAGTTAGGTCATATAAGATGTTCGGAGATTTGACTAGGCCATTTGTAAAGAAACCTCATATAACCTAGGTATATATATGTTTGATTTAAAATACTAAATTTCAAACATCTTTCTTAATTATGTGAATCTGCCGCTCAGTGCATTCACTCCTCTTCATCGCTTAATTATTTAATATTTGGTTAATTTGTGGCGTGCACGACTAGTTAACTTAACTTTTTAGTTTTTACGAACATGATTATGATATAGTTTTAAGTATAATTATTATCTTTTATCAAGTCTTATGATCTTAATTAAATAGTATGTTATTTAAAAATTCTTTTTGAGTATTTTTTCTAATCATTAAATTATTTTATACTAAATTGTTAGTTTGACGAATTACCCGTGACTATTCCCCGATTAACTGTTACCCGTGGAAAATGGATATAGGGACAAATTGATTACCCGGTGGGAAATGGGGTGGATATGGGGCATAAAATTGAATTGGGGAATGGGGATGATATTATGCATAACTGCTCCCGAACCGCCCCATTGCATGCCACCCCTAGTTTCAGGCAAAGTGTTCATTTTTTTTTTTATAAGTTAACATATGACCAAATCAAATCAGAATTTACATACTTTACTTATGTTTTATGAAATAAAATTTCATTAATTATCAACTACCTTAAGAATACTATATATTACTGTTGGATTTTAGAATCCTCTTAATAAATCCTTAATTTGAGTCAATTTGGTAAATTGGTAATTGACTAATTGATTGATTAATTTTTGCCTTTCTTGGTAAAATTTGAGATCAATCAATCAAGATTGTGACTGATTATATTTTTTGTATATCTTGATTGATTAGTTAATTAGAGGATTACTGATGTTAAATTAGGTAAATAATAGTTTACTTTAAAATAGTTAAATATGGTATATATTTATACTAACTTTAACATTCTTTGTTTAGTTCTTTCCTTGTTTCTTTCTTTCTTTTCAAGAATTCTCGTGGAGTATTTAAAAGAGCAGCAGCCGCTGCATTCAGAGAGAGTTTTTGCAGAGAATTTAAAGAGAGAAACTGCTGTGCTGTTCTAAGGTAGATGTGATCAAGGACGTTGCAACATCTTCCATCACATTCTTTTCAAAGTATACTGGAATCTGAAGATTAAGTTACTGACCACGGTTGTTGTTTTTAGACAACATATTATCTTTGATCTTTTAGTGGTAAACTATAATCTAAGCGATATACTTTGATTAGGAACGCTTTTTTTCTTAATTTTACTAGTTATTTTCTTTGTAACGGGTTCTACATTTTCTAGTGAAAGGTTTTTGTCATATTGACACGTCTACAAGTATGTATACTAAATACTTGTAAATAAAGGTTAAATTAAACAATTTGTTCTTTATACTATTTTTATTTCGCTGCGTTTTTTACTAGATGTTACAGTAGATGTTATCTCATCTTTGATAACATTTACAACAATCTAGTGTTCTTTCATTTTTTTTAATTTACATAGCTATAAAACTTTCAATTATAACTTTTATAACTTTGTAAAAGCAACTAAATTAATGTAAATTATTGGTTAAACTTTAACCAAGTTGACCCAAAAAAATTAAAAGTGAATTCTTTACTGGAACGGATGGAGTATCTTCTTTTTGATCTTAAAAATTCAGAGTTAGAGACTTAGGTCAAGAGATGAGCAAACACCAAAACGTACTCTGCTTGTGGGGATTAAATCACATGTTTAGAAAGAATTTTAAAGCCCCAAAAACTCTTAAAATAAAATTTTAGACCCCAAAATCTATATATATATATATATATATATATATATATATATATTATATTTAAAATTTGTGAGGAGGTCTATGATTGTGCTACCTCACTTTCCTTTTTATTTCTTTCAATTCTCAAGCCTCTAAGTAATGAATTGAGATGACTTTTTATTTTAAGTCATTAGCTTATAACTATACCTACTATTAATAGGTTTTTACAATAGGTATTATTCTTCTTCTAATTATAATATGAGAAGAACTTTGAACAAAATAATGTTGTCAATGAGATTTGAACCCACAACCTATTAAATATGAATATACACCTTAAACTAACATAACCAATTATATTATATGTAAGGATTTAAAAAAAATTTATTTTATAATATAAATCAACCAATTTATATTTTTTAAATGTTACTCTCTCCATGTCAAATTATGGGTCTCATATTCTTACTTAAGACGTCCGAAAATAATGTCTATAATATGTGATACATATCAACAAAAATCTAAATCATTTCATCAAAAAAATTTATATTTTTGTAAATTTCTTTTTCACACTGATAGTGTATAAAAAATATGTAAATATAGTAACCAACTAAAAATTTTCTAATCATTGAATGATCTTCAAAAATTATTTAAAAAAATATAATTATATTCAATCCTTATACAATTCTCATTTGTTAAGAAAAATGTTACTCCTCGTCAAATTATTGTCTGTTTGATTTTTGGTCAAATAGGACATTTTCAAACATTTGACGTATATTTTTTTTTCCAAAATCATAAAACATGTAATTCGTGAATTACATGTTTTATGATTTTGAAAAAGTAAAAATATACGTCAAATTTGCGTTTAAAATGTCCTATTTGAAAAAAGTCAAACAGACAATAATTATATCTTTCTTCAATATGTCCTAAAGTCGATATTTTATTTTTGATTTTGTAAAAATTCTTCAAATATATGTCTAAAATATCTTTATTAAGTGCAAGATGAAAAAAAAAAAAAAAAACCCAACAATTTGATATCATTTAAGGATACTTTTTTTTTTCACCAAATCATTAAAAGATACTTAAAAATGTATAGAAACAAAAATACATATATTGACTACTAATAAAAAAACACCTATTCTGAAATAAAAATATTAAACATTAAATCAATAAACGTATATATTTAATAATAATAATTTTTTTCAAAATTAGTTTTAAATATATCAATTAATATTAAAATTAAATTAAACTCATACGAAATACGGGCTCTGTAAGTAGTACCGATCAAGACCTAAAGACCGTAAGCGTGCAGTCTCTTGCTCAATATTTGTTGGTGTGTACTATGTAGGCTCAATAGAATCAGATTTGAGACTCCAAAAATCAAATCACAGTAAATTGCTGGTCGGTCCACTTTTTAAATTTTTTTTTCTCTCCAGTCCATTTTTTTTTTAACCGCTAAAAGGTATTTTGAGAATTTTCTTCCTAAAATGCCCTCAACAACATCGTTGCTTCAGATTTAAGGTTCAAATTGATATATAAATGATTTCATGTTGTTAATATAGTTTTTCCTTATGTTTATGTATCAATTTCCATGCATAGAGCACAAATTTTATCACAATTTAATCAAATTCGAATTTTTTGAATTTATCTCGTTTTTCTTTGTTCTTGGGCTGTTTTGGCCACTTTAATCTATGTTTTAAGTTTCGAATTTCTTTAAAATCAATCTCATATTGTTATCCTAACTTAGTACTACATTTGTGCACAATTTTTCTACCAAAAAATACTATTTTCGAGATCAAAATTGAGCTTGGCAGTGTGCTGTCCAAAAATAGAGGGAGATGTTCTTGGACTGATTTTAGGACTTTAATCAATGATTTGAGTTTGAGTTTTGTATAATATCATTACCATATTGTTATAGAAAGTCAATACCATATTTGTATGTAAATTTTTCAACAAAAAATAACCATTTTGATCGATTTTGATATTATATTAAATTGGGCATGGGGATACCTTAAATTGGACTTCGGGATGCCTTTAATTCGCCAATCGCAGCATACTGGGCAACGCAACGGGGATCGACCTGTCCGATCAGGTCACAAGGATCGAGGGGACAGCGTCCCTCGTGGGGGTTCGGGGGCAACGCCCCCGAAAGGTAAACGAAAATCAAGTCTCTTTCAGCGGTTGAAATTCAAACGGTGTCTTGGTTGCTCATCGTGATGCCTTGGTTACTCATCGCGATGCCTTTGTTGCTCATCGCGATGCATTGGTTGCTCATCGCAATGTCTTGGTTGCTCATCGCGATGCCTTGGTTACTCATCGCGATGCCTATGTTGCTCATCGCGATACCTTGGTTGCTCATCGCGATGATTAACCCACGCGATGCGTTGGATTACTCATTGCGATGCCTTGTGTTAATAATGCGCGCGTGTTTTTCTTTCATTAATGATATAATTATTTTTTGCCCTAAAAATATTTTTTTCTAATTTTAAAAAAAAATAACTAAATTAAAGCGATTACAAATATTTAAAAAAGACCACCCGTAATTCATCCTTCTAATTTTATTCCCTCTTCCCAATTCTCATAGTATTCAGGCTATGCTCCAGGTAGGCATGGATGAGATATTCAAGAAACTTCATAAAAATCGCCTGGTCCATTGCACTGGACTTCGCCTAGAATCAATTGCCAGCCCAAAGATAGATATTTTAGCCCATGGAAAACAAGTTTGAACTGTATATACGCGTCCCGATTATAGTACGAGAAATTATTGGCCGGTGCATTTTCATTTTAACCGCTAAAAGATCGTTTTTCTTAAAATTTCTTTAATAAATTTTCTTTTCTTTTTAAAATTTTTACGGTAAATTTTCTTTTTTTCTTAAAGATTTTTTGATAACTTCTTAAAATTTCTCCGATGAATCTTTCTTTCTTTTTAAAATTTTCTCCGGTGAATTTCTGTATGATTTTGAATTATGTTTACATCACAATGCATGATTTTTCTAAAATTTCTCTGATAAATCTTCCTTTATTCCTAAAATTTTTTCGGTAAATTTCTGTATAATTTTGAATTATGTTTACAACGTTATGTATGATTTTTGAGTTGAGATGCATGAATTTTTAATTGCGATGCATGAACTATAATGCATGCCGATGCACAAATAAATCAGCCTAAATTTACCTAGTAAATGGTTGCAGCGCAATACAGAAATTGATGTATCCCGATGTATCTATTTTGAATCGCAATGCAGCGTGTGTCTGATCAAATTTCATTAATAGCATTTGTCAATTCACTCTAAAAATATTTTTTTTAATTTTTAAAAAAATATAATTAACTAAAACGATTACTAATGTCTAAAATCGGATCACGTAATTCACCCGTTGAAGTAAGGAGCCGGATACACATTTATAAGCAAAAAGTAGAACTGGGAAATGGCACCCGAATATTCGAATGTCCGTGGTCTGGCCAATTGACTTTCCACAGTTAGCTCAATCCGGTATATTCTATTTAATCCTTCGTTTTTAATTATTGTCTTATTTAAACCAGTATACAGATTAAAAAATTAATTTAATTATTAATATTGATATAATATATAATTTTTTTAATACTTATGTGTATATGATTCATAATTAAAATAAAGAAAAAATAATAATAAAAATAATATTCTAAAAAAAAATTTCAAACAAAATAATTATTTAAAAAAAAAAAATTTAAAGACAGGAGGGAGTATATCAATCAAATCAAATTTCAAACACGTGAGCTCAGGACAGCCTAAACTGAAGACGCAACTCTTAAACAATCCACAAGTGTGTTTTCCATTTGCCCTTTCCAAGGAGAAACCATAAGTCGCATAAAATGGTGAATATTCTGCATATAACTCACCCGATTAAAAAAAAAAAAAACCTCACCCAATTTGAAACAGGAAAAATCTTTTCTTGGGTTCGGAGTTTGAATTTGATCACAAAGTTCTGAAAGAATGATGGGTTTGAAAGTGGTATTGACTGGATTTGTTTATCTTTTGTTGGGTTTGGGATTCAGTAATGGTGGAATAACTAGTAGTTTTGTGAGAAAGAAGGATCTTGGTCTTGACATGCCACTAGATAGCGACGTGTTTAGAGTTCCTCCTGGTTATAATGCTCCCCAACAGGTATGTGCGCTTTCTTTCCTCCTTTAACCTTCTTCTTCATCAAATGTTTCTCTGTGTGTGATAGTTCTTGGATTAATACAAACCCTAGGCAATTAGGCATGCCCTGTTTCTTCGCCAAGACATGAAAACCAAATCTTTCTGCTTTATATTGTTAAGAATTCAAATATACTGTTAGCAAGGGAGTAATAATTTTTTACTTTACTAGTTTTATTTTATTTTATTGGGGGGTGGGGAAGGGGGGAATTTTATTGAAACTAGCAATAAGGTTCTCAAGAATGAGACCTGCACAATATTTCATTTTGAAGTAATTTAGATGCCATACTCTGTACTTGGATATTTCTTATGGATAATTTGTGGTGGAGTTGTGATTTTGTTGATATGAGACATATTGTGTTTGTAGGTTCATATAACACAAGGGGATCATAAGGGGAAGGGTGTGATCATATCTTGGATTACACCCTACGAACCCGGTTCAGATGAGGTGATCTATTGGGCTGAGAATAGCGAGGTCAAAAACCATGCTTTTGGACTTGTTGTTACCTACAAGTTCTACAATTACAGTTCTGGTTACATTCATCATTGCATCATCAAGCATCTGAAGGTATTCAATCCTTGGTAGAGCTCTTTTGTAAATTCATAAAACTGCAGCAACTGAATTGGTGTGGATTGAAGGATAATGTCATTTCGACTGCAGTATGATACGAAGTATTACTATGAGGTCGGGATAGGAAATACATCGCGACAGTTCTGGTTTATAACCCCTCCTAAAGCTGGCCCCAACGTTCCCTATACTTTTGGTCTTATAGGTATGTATACCATTGATTTACTTTTGGTCTCTTACTTTTTAAAAAAAAAAAAAAAGGAAACAGGGACGAAACCCAACAAATTTTATTAATAAGAAAAAATAACATGGAGGGGGACAACCAGCCTTGCCCTAAAAAAGAATGGCAAAGGAGCCTTATCTCAAAATAAAAATACAAGACTTGAAAATAAACAAACTGAGATACTTGAGGAGAACTACAAAGAAAACAAAAAACACTAAGAATAAGGTGCGGGAGGGGTGTGCCTTGCATATCAAGAAGAATGGTGCCTTGGATGATAGAGGGAAGAGAGTGGATGTCAGTGAAAGCGCAGTCAGAAGAAAGATCACATGCTAAATTCGCCAACTTGTCTGCAACACTTTTAGCTTCGCGATAGCAATGCTGAAAAGTGAAGTTCATTTTGGAATTATGGACAATAAGGATGCACTGAATGTAGTTCCAACATCTCCAAGAAGGACGAGAGCCATTAGCAAGACAATTAAAAATGATTTTTGAGTCCATTTCAACTATAGCATCTTTATATCAATATTGTTGGAGCCAAAGAACACCTTGCATAAGAGCTTTTACCTTGGCCATTTTGGTCTCTTACTAGCTTGTTACATCTATAAGTCAACATTTAAAATGAATATAACTGAACAATTTGTGCTGGTTTGAAGACTTGGCACTTACAATTCCATGAAAGCATATAATTTTTTAAGTGTTACATCATATTTTCATTTTCTTCATGGGCTGAAACTTGTGATAGTACTATGTGGAATGTGATCAATTTATGCTGTGAACTTACTTTGTTGAGTATTTGCACAGGGGATCTTGGTCAAACTTTTGACTCCAATATGACACTAAATCACTACGAAATGAACCCTGTGAAAGGACAGGCTCTATTATTCGTGGGAGACCTTTCTTACGCTGATTGTTATCCAAATCACGATAACACCAGATGGGATACGTGGGGAAGGTTTATAGAGAGAAGTGCTGCTTTCCAACCTTGGATTTGGACGGCAGGGAATCACGAAATTGATTTCGTTCCTGAAATTGTATGCATCTTACATTCCCATTCCCATTAGCAATATCATATGGTTATCTCTTAGTTGCTGGCAAAATCTGAATCTTTTGCATTTGTTTTTAATTGAACAAATTGAACGATATCATCTAAGTTGGACATGTCATTTTAAGAGTGACTTGATTGATCTGCAAAATTATTTCCCTTTGTAATCATGAAGGGTATCACTCCTAAGATAATAACAATAGCGATTGTTACCTGCAGGATGAGCCTAAACCATTCAAGCCTTATAAACACCGCTTCTTTGTGCCATACGAAGCATCACACAGCACATCCCCTCTTTGGTACTCGATTAAGAGAGCTTCAGCATATGTCATTGTCATGTCTTCTTACTCAGCTTATGGTAAGAATTCATAGCTTTTACAGGTATGATTTCAAGTAAATAATCTCATATCATTTTTATCTGTTTAAAATCTAGCCTTATTGTCACTCTAAACTCTAAAGGCACCTATTATGTATCAAATCTGTAAACAACTAGAAAGCAATATTAATTAAAGCAAGTTGATTTTTAGGGCACTCTCGTAGGAGCCAAAGCAAGAAAGATTCTGCCTTGAAAATGGCCTTTTTTCCTATGCCACTATGGTAAATTTCAAGACATAAACTTTCTATTTTGAATACTAGAAGTACCCTTTAACGCACTTGCTATTGTTCGCATGACCTTTTTTTACAATGTTAAACACAAGACAAACAATAATACTACTAAGGTGTCTCCGCAATAATAAATTGTCATAATCCCACTCACTTATCTGTTATTTCAAACGGGATTCGTTGATATAGTTCCAGAACTGAGATAAAATCTTTGTTCTTAGGGAAATACACACCTCAGTATGAGTGGCTTACAAAAGAGCTACCCAAGGTGAACAGGAAAAAGACACCATGGCTCATTGTGGTTATGCATTGTCCAATGTATAGTAGCTACGTACATCATTACATGGAAGGAGAAACAATGAGAGTGATATATGAATCATTGTTTGTAAAGTACAAAGTCGATGTTGTCTTTGCTGGCCATGTCCACGCCTATGAAAGATCTGTAAGCTCCATTCCCCTCTTTCTATAATCGTTAATAATAATCAAATGTCGGGTCTTCTTAATTATTGGAGTACCTAATGAAATTACATATTTGCATTTCAGGAGCGTATATCTAATATTGCATACAATCTTGTAAATGGGTTGTGCACTCCCATTAGAGATGACTCCGCTCCTGTTTACATAACCATTGGAGATGGCGGAAATCAAGAGGGATTGGTAACAGAGTATGTTCTCTTCCGTACTTCTCTTTGATGCTCTCTACCTCTGACTTCACAATATTAATAAAGAAGCTTCTGCCACATGTTTAAAGTAAAGCTTTAATTGGTACTTTCAACAATCATATGCAGAATGACGCAACCACAACCAAGCTATTCAGCTTATCGAGAAGCCAGCTTTGGTCATGGATCGTTTGAAATTAAGAACCGGACTCATGCGTATTTCAGTTGGCATCGTAATCAAGATGGATATGCCGTCGAGGCAGACTCCTTATGGTTTCATAACAGATACTGGAAATCAAAGCGAGAAGCCTATGTAGCTTCTTTCTGATTTTAGAGAATTATTTACTCCACGCCCTTTCTATTTCAGAATTAGTGTACTCAGTGTTTATATGCACAGCTCTATGTTTGTCTGAGTTATTGTCAATTAATAATATTTCATCGTTGTACTTGGTGGAACATAATTTAAACAGCTCATTAATGTTGTCAGTGATAATTCACATGTGAAACTAATCCGTTGATATTTGATTAATGATTAATGATAATAGTTCATATTGTTTTTTTCATCCTTACTTTTGTGACACACACCACAGTGGTGTTGAAGATTACATCGTCGCTCCATCTAGCTACCTTTTCTTGATGTGGCCCGCAATGGCCTCTTCACGCCCTGCTTCAGTGCTGGTTCATACTCTCTTGTCGCACCATTGATAACATAATGAGTTTGATGGTAATGGGCTTAGCCAGAGAAGGTTAATGGTGGTGGTATTTATAGCGCAAAAGGAGGAGAAAATCTTCACGGAGGTTGAGAAAGGAGTACACCGAGAACTGATCGAACTTTCCTGTCATGTAGTGACTGGAACAGGAAAAAACTACATGGTTGATACTTGGCAGATTGAGAAAGGAGTACACTGAGAGGTGAATTAATTTTCCTGCATATATACGTGCAGTCTGGAACAGAAAAAACTACATGGTTGATACTTGACAAGATTGAAAATGGAGTACACTGAGAACTGAACTTCCCTACATACGTGTCTGGAACAGAAAAAACTACTGTAGATGATTTATACTTGGCATGTTAGAGAAAGGAAACTGAACTTTGATGCATGCATCCGAGTATGTATGGAAGGAACATAAAAAAAACTGGAGTACATGATTGATACTTGGCAAAGCTTGTGTAATCACTTTTAATCCTATAAATTTGGCATTTTACAAATTCTTCCGACTATTTAATTTGTTCACCAAATAGATGCACCTTAACATTTTGATTGAAGATATGCAAATATGGTATCTCGAATTTCCTTTTGCTTAGTTGGTGCTGATGTTTCATGCAAATACTAACTATAGGGGGTAAATTGCTAAAACAAAAAATTTCTTATTTTATTTATAAAAACCTAATTTCCTTGCAAAAACAAAGAGTATTTTGTTGTTATCATGCATGTGGTGGCCTGTTAACATGAAATAGTGGTGGAATTGGGGGTTACAGCTCGACCTTGAATAACTTTGACATTAGTGTGTATAGTAGGAAGCTGGAGCGGGAGGTATTCTACTCTTACTCTATTGTATAGAACGGGGAGGAGATATATAGAAGAGTCTAACCCGTGTTTCTTGTGAGGAAGAAGATAGGGTTAGGGTACACAACAAATAAAAGGTATGGGCATCTGTGTCCATCAATGTAACATGAGGGTATCGTAGTCTCTTACTCTTTTCTATTAACAGCGTTACAGGTCAAATATATTAGGAGGTTTTATTGTCGAGTTTTAATTTTTAGTTTAGGGGGGTGACCTGTTAACATGAATTGAAGTAGTGTAGGGGGGTTTACTATAATTTACCCTAATTTTAAAATGAAATACTTTCTTTGTCCAAAAAACACTAGTTCACTTTTTATATTAAAAAATTAACTTAGGACAATATTAAATAATTATTTGATATATATTTATGTTTTAAGCAATATAATTTCGTACCAACAAGTAATTATTATTATTTTTTTTTTTTGATAAATTGTTGGTCAAAACTTAATCAAGTCAATTACCAAGAGTCAAAGTAAGATTTTTTTTCTTTATTATTATTATTTTGGAATGACATGAGCAATAAATTAACAGAAAATAGAAACATGACTTTGAAGTGATAATAAAATTGGAAAATGTTAGGTGCCAACATTTTATCTAAAATTCTTATTTTTACATAGGTTTATAACAAGCATGTAATTAATTATTCTGTATCCCCATTATCAAGTGAAAGTTGGAACATTATATTTTACTTCAAGGCAACTTTGATTAATGACAGTTTACAACGAATTTGAAGGTCGATATTACGCGGACAAACCTCAAGGACTACCTTCATTCTATTGAAGAGTATAAGTTCACATTTTTTCATTATTTAATTTTGATCAATATTCAGACTAATATTTAACATATTTTTACTAATTAAAAAACTAAATTTTAACTTTCAAAAACTACACACTACAACTAACTTGTTTTATAACTATTAAAAAAAAGTAATAAATCTTCATCCGACAATATTCATTTAACTATATATTGATAAAATTAATAAAAAATAAAAATATACCACTCCTATCTAGATTAGAACAAGGGAGGACGTAACTGCAACTAAACTCTAAAAGGGGTTCTATATTTAGTAATGGTGATGAGAGAGAGTGACGTCAACTGATGCGGATAACGTCGTATACCAACACCAGAAACTCCGCATTGACACTACCTAACGCATTGATTTTGTTATTTTTTGTGTGTGTGTGTGTGTGTGAGAGAGAGAGAGAGAGAGAGAGAGGAATTGGGCACGAGGCTAAAACCTCTCGAGGAAGTGTGCTTTCATATGATACTCGTGAATAGAAATGACAATAGAACGGTTTGGAAACGGTTATATTTAATATAAATTTTATTTTATTTTTCATCTTCATTGGGATATATGTTTTTAATATAAGTTTTTTTTGACAATTAAACCTCTAATATTAAATTTAAAATATTTTTATTTAAATAGACATAATCTAATAATAATGTTACTAAAATATTTAATAAAGGAACTTACAAACAACACAACAAATCAATTTTAAAAAACTTGATAAATAGACTATATGTTTATAAAAAAATCTCATCATAATCAAGTAATTGAAACTAATATGTCTAAATAATCAAGTACATATGTACGTGTGTATATTGCAAACACACCACGAGTTACAAGAACTTCATAGGATTATAATTATAGAAATACTATCAACATGCTTCTTAAAAGTCTAAGGATGTGTTTCATATTGCGATTTAGTAATTTAATTTTTAAATATTGAGTTTTTTTTTTTTAACGATTGTAAAACAAAAACTAAAGTGTGATAAAGAAAAAGCTACTTGGACAAAAAATAAAGAATATTCAAAACCACAAACAAGTTACTAAACCGAGCAAAAATAAAGACCCTAAGACAAAAACAATTTTAAATTTTGAAAAACACTCCAAAACTTTAAATCAATCCTTACTTCCAAACTTCAAATGCTCTAATCATCAAGGATAAGATGTTAAAGTTTACATACTTATACATATAGCTAGTTAATTTGGTAATATACATATGTATGGAGGTAAAATTATACTTAGTAATATTTGGTTATTTTCCGTTGCGTGCTTTATATCCCGTTAAACCAGTTAATAACCATCAATTTCGATTCTCGATAATTTGCAGTACTGTTCAAAATTATCATCCATATTCGTGAATCTAAAGCCAAAATTTGGTACGTTGGGATCCGAGCTCCACAAGTGGACTCCTAACAGGCCAGACACTTGAGCTAAAGTAGCCCTAATAGGCCCATGGATTAACCAGGCCTATATATCCAAAGGCGTATTTAGCAGAAATCTAAAACAATCACACTAATCAAATTTGTCAAACTTGGGTTCAATCATATCACATATGAATTGATGGATCATCTAATGTCGAGACTCAAATTTTTGGCTTTATTAAATGAGGTCTAATATTATAAGTTTGAGCCAGTAATAATTATATAAATTTTAACATAGTGTTAAATCAAATTTGTCATTTTTTTAAATAATGATATGGATGTTTTAAATCATTAACAATTAAATATCAAAATTTGTGTTAAAAGTTAAAACCATCTAACGATACTAACTAATGCTAGTATGAATAATAATAAACTCTATTTTGTAATATCATTTACCTTAGAGTAATGCTATGTGTATCTAAAGTGTGCACCAAAATTATACTTGACATCTTTTGATTGGTTAAATAATTTGTAGGCTTACTACTTAAAAATCTTTGACTAACCAAAAGATGTCAAGTGTAATTTTGGTGTACATAACATTACTCTTTATCTTATTAAATTTGGTAAATCATATTTCTTCAAACAAAATTTTTACGGTCGTTACAAACAGAACACAATAATTGTTATGAGAAAAAAGCCCAAAATTTGTTGCAAAAAGTTTTCTGGCATAATCTTGTGTTCAATTCAAGACCCACTGTATAAATTTGTGAAAGATTCAATTCTAAGAACTTAAAGTTGGTATACTGGGTTTAATATTGTAGTATATATCCGTAAAATTAATATGTACTTCACTCGAGAAAATCATTTAACTTGATGCTTCACAACTAATAAAAAAATTTTAAAAACAAAAACGTACATAATGAAAAAGTAAAAATATATATATATAGTGACGTAAATAATTTTTCAGAAATTATATAAAGAGGTCAGAAAATCAATAAACTGATGGTGTGAATATATTTTTCGGAGGTTAAAAAAGAGGGTTAAAATTTTAAGAGGTTCATCAACTACTTACTGCTTTAATCTCCTCTGAGCTTTGGTTTTTAGTTTTGACTTTTTCTTTTTTTGATCTCACAGACTTCTTTTAACTTTATTATTTTTTTCTTTTTTGTAATTAAAAATATTAAAATAAAAATACTTCTAAATTTTCACGGGAAACATACCTTAAATATGGTCTGGAGGCATGATTATAGTAGTGCGTTGTTAAGGAAAAACACACATGACATAACAATAGGTGTCAAGGGAAAATGTGGGCGTGACAGTTGTTATAAGGAAACTCTCAAAAATCCGAAGAATATCGATTTCAATATTGGATAAAAAAGAACCTCGCATTTAAAACTCATGCCAAATAAAAAAGATTCTCATTCCAAGGTATCCGTTTGTTACCCTCGATACTATTCAAGTCTTGACTGACCCAAAATAAGAAAATAAACTACATCCGTTCCTAAATTATTATCTTGGTTTTTTTTTTTCAAAATAAATTTTTTATTTGAAATTTTTATTTTTAGAAAATTACTTTTATCATTGTATCTTTATTTTTTCTCCCTATTGTAATTATTAGCCACATACATATGAATATTAAAGAAAACTACACACTATTAATAATTAAGTAAATTTTTTTTTTAATTCATGTACCAGGTTAAAGCCCACTATAATGCGAGCAAGCGCACCTTACCGAACAGCCTTGGCAACCCTTCAAAAGACATGTGAGCACGATCCGTCCTCGGGGGCCAGGATGTAGCAAGCAGGCTAGGCCTCCACATCCACTCCCTAGGTAGTTAGGAGATGTGGCTACGTGGCAGAACGTTGCTGGCTGGACGTGCCAGACGGTTAAGCCCACTATGTCAAGATTTATGCCCACTACGCAGCGGTTATGTTCACCATTATTCCTACAATGATGAGCAGTTATTAATGTTGACCCTATAAAAGTCTTGGATCAATTCCAAGCTAAGCTACGCACACATATACTGGCAAATACACTCTGTCAATTTGTGATTAGAGTTTGACACTTAGAACCGTGTGTTCGAGCGTTTTGGCCAAAACACAGGGTTAAAATGCAGTTTATTTCCTAACTTAGCGTTTCAATGCTGCAGTAGAAAAAGCTGCGTTTTAAAACGCTGAAATTCCTACATTTTTCCCAAAACGCAGATTTTAAAACGCAATAAGGAATAAAAAGCTGCGTTTTGACATAATATTCCAAATGCATTTATAAAGAAAAAGCCTGTGTTTTAAATAATCTGCGTATTAAAAATGCAACGTTTTCAAAACGCTACACCAAACGGCTCTTACTCTCACACCGGAGTGCCTTTGCACGACAGGCCCCTACATTCACCTTAGTGTCTTCTCTTGTCTTGGCAGGTTGAACAAAAGCCCAAATATCTGTATTTGCTCTTGGTGCAACCCACGACATTCTGTGTAACATTAATAATCAAGTCAATTATTTTTTTAATTTATGTACCGAATTAAATAAGATAATAATTTAAGAACAGAGGAGTAATACTTTATTATATATTTCCATTATACATTGGCTATAATAAGCAGGGAAGTATACAAGAAAGCAAGTACAACCATCCAACGTCCCAGAATTCACACAAGACCTCTCTCTCTCTCTCTCTCTCTCTCTCTCTCTCTCTCTCTCTCTCTCTCATATATATTTACTCACACCATGTACCTTTATATAATAGTCAGAATTTTCTAGTCTTAAATTCTATTACTAAACCCTGATGACACACACACACACACATACATATATATATATATATATACATATTTCTATATATATATATATACATATATATATATATATATATATATATATATATACACACACATATATATGTTGCATTATCGTACTATAATACGAACACGAGTAGCTCACTCTAGAAAGTAGAAACCTGCTGCCTGCAAGGGCTTAATACTCGTCTCATCAGAGCTTTATTACTGTACAGCCATGCAAGAGTTAACATGCAGCCCTTACTTGCCAGTAAATTGATGACATGCCAGTGTTTGCCTCACACGAAGGGATGGGCCATCCTAATGCCAATCCCGTCGTCGTCACAGTTTCCCGCAAAAATCCCCGGGTCAGAGTTCACTGTCTGAAAATCCATGTTGGCAGCCGCCTCCGCCCATATGGACGAGTCGTCAAATTCCGGCAAGTTGGCGTTCAGGTTTCCCCAAAAGCCGTGATGATCAGTTGTTGTTGCGAATTCGTTCTCCCCAACTCTTTCTTGTTGGTTGTTGTTATGGCTCTGGGAACGATCTCCACCACCACCATCTTGACGTGTACTCTGAACCTGGAAGAAATCTATTGTGTCGACAATATCTTGAATGTCGAGAACCAGGGAGTGATGATCATCAGTCAACGCGGATATCCCGCTTTCTGATGATGAGTTTGCGCTGTAGCCCGAAGGCCCTGAACTCTGCATCTGGGTGCCCGTATTTTGAGAAATTTGCATTTGGGTACCATTATTTTGAGGAAAATGCATTTGGGTACCTATATTTTGTGGGACATTGCTCTGGGTGACTGAGCGTGGGGGGTGATGGGAATATAGGATGGCTTCGTCGGGAAGGTTGAGCTTGACGTGGGGACCGTAGAGCTTGAGGGCAGCAGCGTCGTAGGCGATGGCAGCTTCCCGGGACGAGTCGAACGTACCGAGCCAGACACGGGCACCACGGTTGGGCTCGCGTATCTCGGAAACCCATTTTCCCCAAGTGCGCTGGCGGACGCCTTTGTAGGTACAAGAGGCGTTTTCAGGGCCCCCTTTGCCTCTCATGCACCCTTTTCTTGAGCTGGCCTGCGCTGGCCTTTTCACATTCTTCTGCTGCTGCTGCGGAGTCTGATTGTGATTGTGATTTTTTCTCCCTCCTCCCATCATTGATTTGAACATTTCTTCCTAATTTCTCTCTTCAATTCGATCTTTCTCTATGATGTTGATGTTGAATGTTGTTGTACGGATAAGAAGGGTGTTTTATAGAGCTAACAGAGAAGAGGAAGGAGAAAAGGTTCACGGATCATGTGAAGTAAGTAGCTAGATAGAGTAGGTAGAAGTACGTAGACAGTGATCAGTTAAGAGGGAGGAGTACTGATCCTTGGGCCGGGTACGTACGTGTAGAAATGGGACGATAGTTGGCTATGCCCACGTGTAAACTGGTGTACACAGTGTAAGCACTTATGTTAAAATCTGTGGTGTGTACACTTGGCAGGGGAGCTTTTTCTTTTCTTTTTTTTTTTTTTTTTTTTTGGGGGAAACCTAGGTGGCATGATATGAGAGCCATGCAGTTGCTCCCTCACTTGGCGGCTTTATAGAAAGAAAGTGTAAAAATGATTTCCAAGGTGAATTCAATCCGCACCGGGTGAGGGAGAGTGACGTTTGGATGAGGTCGGTAACAAGATACGGATAAGTCTACGGGACATTTCAATTTTTGAATTATGTCGTGTAACTATTAGTTGTAGTGTAGTATCAATTAAACTTGACACACGAGACTATAAAATATTTTTTCAGAATATAAGACTCCCAACCAGAGTAATGTTAGGTTGATAAAATAGTTACACATTTTTAGTTATAGAATTTTTGTCGTGTGAGTTATAAATTGGTTGTTTTAATTTACTGTATTATCTAGAATCGGAAGTGTGTAAACTGTAAAATCAAATAATAACTGTTAACAAACATTTTGCAGACAATCTTTTTTATTCCTCTAGCACTTAATTGAGGGTTCTTCTCAAGGGGTAAAGTAATTTTAACCAATGTATTCAAAGTACAGTACAATAAGTACAATGTACATTAAAGGGAAAAAAAAAACAGTAGTTTGAATGTGATGACAAAATATTAGTGTAAATAACCAAGCCCTCTTCTCAATTTCCTTAAATGAAGTACTTCTCATAACAGATTTGGATCTTCAATAGCAAATTTAATATTTTTAAAATAACTTTTATATTTTTTATAGCAAAAAAGTATCCTCCATTTTAAGTAAATTAAATCTAGTATTTTTTTTAGGATGGTCTAAGAAAATATATATCACTTTTTAGTCTTTTTTTATGCCACTTGTACCATATTACATTTGATTTGCTTGTCCTGCACATGAGCATCATTAACATCTTAATATTTAATATAATTTATTTTTTTATTAGTGTATTGAGTTATACAAGGCTTTTGTTAAGAACAAATAACATACATTCTTTAATATATTGTGTTTTTGTTGAGGCTTTTGCATCATTAAATAAAATATCTTAATATATCGACACATTTTATTTATTAGATGGCCTAAATTACAAAAAAATAAAAATTAAAGAACTAGTTTCAAAATGAGAGGCTCCTCTTACTAGTCAAAATGAGAGGCTCCTCAGCAATTGACAGTATGCAAACGGCTGTTTTTGGCAATTTGATTCGTGGACCGTCCGTGGCTCAATGTTTGAGGTAGTCAATTTGGAATAAGCATGTAAATGGATTAAATTTTGGTTTGAATTTAATTCGAGTGTGATGTTAATTTTAGTATGTGGATTGAGATTATTTGATTGTGATTCGAGTTCGATAACTCGATAGCATAACAAATTGAATTTAGATCAAGGATGATCTCATAGATCGGTTAACAACCTAATCCAATCTAATATATATAAAAAAAAAAGGTGAATATCTTCGATGGCACTAAATTACACCCTAATTTGAAATTGAATCACTAAACGTGTTTTTTCTTAACCTGGTTATTCTACTTACAATTTAATTGCAATTAAGTCATCCCGTTCATGAGTGTCAAAACTAGATAATGGATCACGGTCACATGACCGCACGCAATACAACGATCGGCTGCTGACTCGAACGATGACTTGAAAAATAAAGGTTGACGAGCGGGAAATACTCGATTAAAGACTCGCATGCCTTGCATGCATGAGGCCTCGGGATGAGGGTCTTTAGACGGGTATTTTCCAGTTTGTTGCCCTTTATTTTTAACGTAATGTGTGGTCACGTGACTATGCTCTGTTATTTAATTTAGACGACCGCTAAAGAAAATACTCAACTGCAGGTAAATTGAGAGTACAATAACCAGATTGGAAAAAAATTATTTAGTAATCCCATTGCAAATTAGTGCAAAGTTTAATGACTATTTGAGCTATTCACCCTATAGAAAATATAGTAATACTATACATACAAAGTTACTTATATTGAGCTTTTGGTAATTAATAATTAATATTTCAACTAAATAAAAATTCTTATGTACACTAAAATTTCTTACTAACATTGTCATCTATGTTTTGTTTGTATAGGCCGGCTGGGAACAAGATTTATCATGTTTATTCGGGATTTGATTTAGTAAAAATATTTTGATATTACTTTTATTCAATAGTACTTTAATTAGGGTGGATAAGATCCAAACCCTATAAATTAGGTTATGAATTAAATTTTGAAATATCTTAGAAATAATTGGATTAGAATTTGATAATTTTCAAATCAAATTTATTTAGAGAAAAAACATACATAATTCGAATTCAATTGGTTGACGGATCTAATTAATTAGAAGTTTTGGAGAATTAAAGATAGGGGAGAACATGCCGAGATAGGGCAAAACTTAATTAGTTGGATGAATAAGAAGTACGTACGTACTAGCTAGCTCCGAGTGAACTTGTCAATTGAAGTCCAACTTTTACATGTGCATACATGCTGCTGCGGGGTATGTGTAAAAGTAGCTAGCTAGGAAACCTCTCAATTGAAGAAGTTCCTTTAAAAAAAATTTATCATATCTATTTTAAAATGAATGAATATATATATATATGTTGCCTAGCTATATATTAATTATTGACGTACAATAAAATTATAATTGCATTTAAATTAAAGGTACACAAACTTGCAGATAAAAATTACCAGACCTGTTAATTTAAAAACTTTTTATTAATAATATAAATATTTTTTAATTTGAAAAATTGATCAGGAGAAATTCTACTCATGTAAAAAAGGGAGGGATGATACACGTGTAAACACTTTGTTAATCCCAGTTGAAGTTATGTGGCATGCACACTTGGCATGCATGGGGGGGCTTTTTCTGAGTTTGTGGAGAAACCAACCTAGGTAGCTAGGTGGCAAGAAATGAGAGCCATGCACTTCACTTCACTTCACTTCACTTGGCGGCTTTATAGAAAAGAAGGAAAAGAGCTAGCGAGGTCCAAGTGTGTGAGACTGATGAGAGAGAAACTGAAAGAGGATAGAAGATAGGTTTGGATAGGACGGGAGACATTCAACCTTAATTAATTAATTAAATCCGTACTGGGTGAGGGAGAGTGACGTTTGACGAGGTAGGGGAAATCGGACGTGGATAAGTCCAAACCTTTTTTTTTTTTTTCTCTCCCTCTTTTGGGTTAATTCCACTATTGGTCCCTAGAGTTTGGGCCTTTTCACCAATAATGCTCGATCTTAAATTTGTATCACCACTAACCAAAGTAGATTATTTTTGTACACCACTAGTCCCTGAGATCGATCGATGTCGTTAACTGATCAGGGTCCGTTAAGTGAGCACATGCTCCGTCACGTGCTTTTTTTTGGACAAAAATGTCATTTCTATTAGTTAGATATTTTTAGTTTTTTTATGTTAATATATATTTTTAAGCTTTCTTCTTATTTTTCTTTTCTTTTTTTAAGCTTTCGTCTCTATGGATGAACGATTGCAAGCTTCCTTAGCACCGGCGAACACTAGCTAGCCAAGTTCATCGCCAGACTCCGGCCACCCTCCATAATTTCCAGCCGCTGTTTAATTGGATCGAGGTTCTAAGTTATGATTTCATTTTCATCTACTCTGGTTGGCATTCTCAGCGACAGAAAACGCAAACATTTGAATGAGCAAACACAAAAATTGTACCAATTTCACACAAGCTCAAGAAATCACTCTAATAATTCCCATACTTTCAATTTATGAAATTGAAAGTATATTAGGGTGAATCAACATAATCAAGTATACTTTCATGAATTGGCTACACCGCCAGAATCTCCCTCTTCGTCAACTTAATTTTTTGAGCAGTAGCTTTTTGGAATGCCCCCAACACATCAGAATCGCGCACCTGTTTATCTTCGGCATTCAATTGTTTAGGGTTTACTGAATTGGGTGTCGAGAGCGGCGTCGACAGCGCGACCTAAGCCATCTTCATCTTCATCACCATCGTAATTTTTATTTTGGGGATGTGATTGTCGTCGAGGCTTGGTGGAGACGGTTGTGAGAAGAGAAGAAATAGAAAAAATAAAATACTGCCCAAGATAATAATATTATTGATAGGCTGAGATATATATATATATATATATATATATATATATATACAACTGACATGGAGAGATACATTTGTCCAATGAATATGAGAATGCATAAGGCCCAGGTTTGACCGATGGAAGTGGAGAGATATCTTGGGTGTCACACTGTGGTTGTTTGTCATGATTCTAATCTTTTACCCCCCCCTCAAGCGAGACGGAGCTTGACGGAGACGAAGCTTGTGACAGAGAATGTCAAACCGTGAGCGACCAATACCTTTTGTGAACAGGTCGACAAGTTGATCACTTGTAGAAACGTAGGATAGCTGAAGAGATTTGTGTTACATAAGTTCCCGGACAAAGTGGTAGTCGATCTCGATGTGCCGCGTGCGAGTGTGAAAAACTGGGTTTCGGGCCATGTGTAAAGCAGACAAATTGTCGCAGAATAAGGATAGAGGCTGATAGAGCGGAATGTTTAATTCTCGAAAGAGATAAGTGAACCATCGAACTTCTACGGCGATTGTGGCAAGGGCGCGGTATTCAGCTTCGCTACTGGAACGAGAGACTGTGGATTGTTTCTTGGCGGACCATGAAACCAAATTGGAGCCAACGAAGATACAAGAGCCTGTTGTTGATCGTCGATCATCGGGGTCTCCTGCCCAATCGACATCGGAGTAAGCCCAAATATTGAGAGTGGGAGATTTTTATAATAGTAAACCTTTATCAAGTGTGCCTTTGACATAGCGAAGGATTTGTTTTGCCACTTGAAGATGGGAAGACCGCGGTTGATGCATAAATTGACAAATTTGGTTTACTGCAAAAGCAATGTCTGGACGTGTTAATATGAGGTATTGAAGGCTGCCGACGATGCTCCTATAAAATGTGGGATCAGGAATAGGATCACCGGTGTTGAGAGAGAGCCGGGTCTGTGGAGCAAGAGGAGTGGAACAAGGCTTACATGAGTCCATGTTGCTGCTGCAGAAGGAGATCAGTGGCATAGCGTGTCTGACTAAGATGGAGATGTGAGTTGGTACGGGTTGTTTCAATGCCAAGAAAGTATCCCAAATCACCGAGATCACGACAGTCAAATGTGGAACATAGACGGGTTATGAACTCGGAGATTGCGGATGGACAAGAGCCTGTGACGATTAAATCATCCACATAAATGAGAATTGCCAATGTTGAGAAAGAATCATGTTTAACAAATAGTGAGCTGTCAGACCGGCTATTGAAAAATCCAAGTTATATAAGAAACTCGAAAAGCCGATGAAACCAGGCTCGTGGGGATTGCTTTAATCCGTATAGGGCACGATGCAAACGACACACATGATTTGGTTAGTGAGGATCCACAAAACCGGAGCTTGAGTCATATAAACTTCTTCAGAGAGGAATCCGTTCAAGAATGCATTTCAGATGTCCAATTGTTTTATTTGCCAACCTCGGGAATGAGCTATTGAGAGGACAGTTCGGATAGTCGCAGGTTTGACTACCGGACTGAATGTTTCATCGTAGTCGAGGCCCTCTTGTTGAGTAAAACCTTTGGCAAATAAGCGGACTTTGTATCGATCTATGGAACCGTCGACTTTGCGTTTGACGCGATATATCCAGCGACATCCTACTATGTTCATGGTAGGATTGGGTGGTACAAGTGTCCATGTGTTATTTTTGTGAAGAGCCAAGAATTCATCCTTCATGGCGGATTGCCAATGCTCGAACTTGGATGCTTGTTTGTATGTTTGAGGCTCATAATTGGGTGAATCAGATGTGATTGCAGAGAGAGCATGCGGAAGAGGATGTCTTGGAGAGGCATATGTGATTTTATTAATATTACCATATCGCAAGGGAAGAGTGCTGTTAGGTGAGGCCGAGTCCTGTTGTAAAGAAAAGGGTATTGGAGTGATGGGATGATGTTGTGGTTGTTGAGATTGAGACTGTAAGGTGGCAGTGGGGTTGAATGGGGATGTTTGGGTTTGTGAGTTAGGCGAGATATTAGTTTGGCCAGAAAGTGGGCATGCTGAATGTTGAGGAGGGCTGTGATTATTTGTTGGGGTGATGGGCTGAGAATTACAACTGCTGGGTTGGCTTACGGGATGGCTAGCAGAAGGAAGGTGGTCAACAGGAGCAGTTCGTGGCATACCCGTAGGAGCCACGGGGCTGTATGTTGCTGGATGGTGGTCGACTGGAGCAGTTCGTGGCATGCCTGTAGGAGCCACGGGGCTGGATGTTGTGTTTTGATACTGTCCAGGAGAACATATTGAAGTGGCCCTGTCAATTGCAAATGGGAAAGAATTTTCGTCAAATAGCACATGTCTTGAGATATAAATTTTACCTATGGATTTATCGAGACACCGGTAACCTTTTCTACTCTCATCATACCCAAGGAAGACACAATGAACAGATTTGGGTTCAAGTTTGTTTTTGTTATATGGCACAATATATGGAAAATATGAGCAACCGAAGACTTTGAGAAAACGGAAGTCGGGAGTTCGATGAAAAAGCTTTTGGAAGGGAGAGATGTAATCTAGTTGTTTCATGGGAAGACGGTTTATCAAGTAGACTGCTATGGTGAAAGATTCCAACCAAAATTTCATTGGAAGATTAGAATGAGCCAAGAGACATAACCCCATTTGTTCGATGTGTCGGTGTTTTCGTTCCACGACACCATTTTGTTGTGGTGTATAGGGATATGTGAGTTGGTGTTTAATGCCATTTTGAGAGAGAAATGAGCGAAAAACATTACTAATAAATTCACCCCTTCCATCAGTTTGCACTGTTTTAATAGTATGAATTGCTTGAATTCGACTCGACAGTTGATTTTCAATTTGCAACTTAAATTTTGCAAAAACTTTGACCACATCAGATTTGTGAGTGAGAGGAAAGAGCCAAGTGTATCGAGAGAAGTCATCTACAATAGATAAATAGTAGCGACAGTTACTTAATGATGCAACAGGAGAGGGTCCCCAAATATCCAGATGTAACAAAGCCAATGGTTGTTTTGATTTAAAAGACCTTATTACAAAGGGTAATTTGCATGATTTGCCTAGTGGACATGTGTGGCAAAATTTATTTGGACTAACTCTACCATGAATTGGCAATTGAAATTTATTTGATAGAACTTGTAGAACTTGAGATGAGGGATGTCCTAGTCGAGAATGCCAGACATCTTGATTTGTCCGTTCCCCGACAAGGGCTAAAGGACTGTTTGGAGAGTTGGAGTCGAACGTGAGATGGTAGAGACCGCCGAAGCTACGCCCAGAAAGAAGGATCTGTTTGGTGTGGAGGTCCTTCACACAAAAACCATTTGCATCAAATTCAAAATAACAGTGGTTATCATGTGAGAAACGAGGAATTGAAAGAAGAGATTTATGGGCAGAAGGAATGCACAAATCATTATTCAAATTGAAATTTTTGTTACCGGTGGAAAATGAGGAAGAACCAACATGTGAGATTGGCATTTGAGAGCCATCTCCCACGGTTAAGGTGTCATGGCCAGTATATGGAGAGATATGATTGAGAGAGGAAGGTTGGGAAGTAATATGGTGGTTGGCTCCGGTGTCAAGACACCCGTTGGGTGTATGATGTGAGGAGTAGGTTGCGGTGTAGGCAGCATTGGTGCGATGGTAACATATGTCGGCGGTGTGGCCGTGACGATAGCAGATTTGACATGGTGATTATGGGTTGAAGAATTAATACTGGTAGGGAGTGGCCATTGTAGTTGGTTTCAGACTTAGAAGAACTGGCTTCGGAGGAGGCTGTCGAGTTTTCCATGGCGTTAGCCTTTGAAGGCTCTGATACCATGTGAGAAGAGAAGAAATAGAGAGAATAAAATACTGCCCAAGATAATAATATTATTGATAGGCTGAGATATATATATACAACCGACATGGAGAGATACATTTATCCAATGAATATGAGAATGCATAAGGCCCAAGTTTGACAGATGGAAGGTGGAGAGATATCTTGAGTGTCACACTGTGGTTGTTTGTGATTCTAATCTTTCAACGGTGACGGGATAGGATATGCAAAGCGGCCTGGTAGTGGTGGTGGACAGCCAGGATGGGGTTGGGGAGACGGCCCACATGGCTTTGTGACAATGGCCTTGACTTGGAGAGGGTAAGAAAAGAGAACGAAGTGGTGGTTGACGTGGGTGGGGAGGGAGAGGGACTGGAAATGGGAGAAGACATAGTGGGAGGTGGAGAGGGAGGAAGGGGTGCCGTCGAGGTGGGTGTAAAGAGTGAAGGAATTGAGGTAGTTGGAGAGGGTATAGTTGGAGGGGGCGAGGAGGAATGTGTTTTGGAAGTCGACAGTGGCCGTAGAGGTGGATGTGGAGGTGGAGTGGTGATGGAGGAGGGTGAAGATTAATAGGATCAAGAGAGAGAGGAAGAAGAGGACAGTTTGGTGAAGGTGATGATTAGGTGAAAATGGAGGTGGATTTTGAGTGAGTGAGAACGAAAATGACTCTTTTGCCTTGAGTCCAAGCACATGGGATTGCACATGACTACTTAACGATCGACAAACTAACGATATCCCACACATGACTACTTAACGATCGACAAACTAACGCAGTCCAACTCAAGGATTCGGTGTGCAAAAACTAAATACTTTGGTAAGTGGTGATACAAGTCTAAGATTGTAGACTATTGGTATAAAGGCCCAAACTTCAGGGACCAATGGTGGAATTAACCTTTTTTTTTTTTTATTGAGCACAAAACTTTGCTCCAAATGTACAATAAAATTTCATTTGGTATACTTTGGTTGGTTAAGTAATTTATAGATCGCTTAATAATGTTTATAATATATTTTTAAAATTTAATTATTCATATCAGTTTAATATTTTTATAACAAACTTAAATATGTTTTATAGTCATTTTACAGTATTATTTATAAAAGAAACAGTTTTAACTCCATTGTTATTTAGTTTAGAGACTGGGGTTAATTCCGTTGTCAACCCTTGAGGTTTGGTCAAAATTTAGGACTCTTTTTAAGGTTTGGGTTTGTCGGTACACACCCTTTTACTTAGCATATGCTAATACTAATTAATTCGTTTTTAAGTTATTGTTATGTTTGATTTTTATTTATTTTTTTGAATTAAATAGACTATTTTTTAAATTTAAATTATATATATTTTTATTTTTATAAAATTAGAAAACACGTAATTAAAAATAATGTTTTCATTTTTTTTGTATAATTGAAAATAATGCTATTTCGGCACAACCAGGTCACAAGCACCCAAATTACATCAGTTTATAACGTGATGTAGTATTGCCGAACAGAACAGAACAGAACAGGCACCACAAGAAACCTCCCGCCATAAAGCTTCCCGATCGGTTTTAAACACCTTAAATTGATTAAGATCACCGCATGAAATAATGATTCTGAACCATTTTTAATTTTTGCGGAGGATACAACTTCTCCTTTGTAAGGAAGGAGCTTATTAGGCCCAGAAACACAGCTAATTTCTGAAAAATTATCATTCAGCAGTCCAGGGCCCATATAAATTGGTCCCTCAAAGGCCCATAGTGCGTAGTAACATGCCTACTCTCCTGCTCTATCTCTATTAGCAGAAATCTCTCTTCATCCTAATTTTGTAACTTTTGATTTTGTGGTTTTGGATTTTCTCTCTTTAGTCATACCACTTTCTCTCATTCCCTCTCCTATCTTTTCTTCGATCATTATAAAATAAAAATTTTAAATTCAACTAAATCACGATGTCAAACACACTCAATGAGATACGTTTATTTTTCGCTCTATGTTATGTAATGTAATGCATGGAACCAGCTAAATTTTCAATAATAATAAAGATCCAATTATATAGATTTAAGAAAGTAATCCTACTTTATGTGTTAATCATAATTATTTGATGAACTCCTCTTATGTATCAATATTGAATTAGTTGATTTAAAAGTTGAATTCATTGTTTTAGTTTGTCCCAATTAAAAGAGTACATATTCTCTTTAAAAAAAAATATTTCTTTAACATAATGTTTTAATACTTTTAAATTTGTGGTTCAAACTAATCATATCAACTAAATTAATTTTAAATTGTAGTTACACAATGAAATGGTATTATAAGAAGTTAATGGTTATTTAACATTTTCTTAATTTACAAAATAAGTAAGTCAAAATGCAGCTAACTTGAAGAGAGTAAAACTAGCTATAGCTGATCCACAATGCCAACACAGGCGAGGCAGGTGATACAAGCAAATTGTCCATCTCTTCTTACTTCACAAAGTAAATAAATACAGTACGAACCACATATTATCCATCCGTGCCTAAGCCAAAGAATGCCCTCCTCTACTTAGCTCCTAACTAATATCATTAACTGTATGACAGACAGGCTAGCTCGGGGTTTGCCATGGTAATGCATACAGAACCAAAATTTACTAAGAAAGTTGGATTAAGGGGCTATTTGATCACCCCACTTCCTCTCATCATGTCATAGATAATAATTCCAATGCTTCATTTGACTCTCGGCACATTCGCAAGGCTGCCCTAATTTCCTTCAACATTTCATTGATATTGATTCCCTTCCTGCAAGTAATTACACGAAAAGGACTTGCATTAGAATGGAATGGATACACAATAACTAGTCATCCTCCCTCTAACATAGCAAACCAAACCAAAAAAAAAAAAAAAGGAAAATGCCAATGACTTTGAACAAAGACGAGAGTAATGAATCATTGAAAATGAAGCCCGTATGAATTCAAAAGAGATCAGCATGATTACTTTCATGAACTCAAACCCAGGAGAGATCAAGTTAACACATGATGCACCTCAAGAAAGAGCGTAATAAAGTTCCATGTCCCAATAATTCAGTTTCCCTAACAGCTATAGACTCGCACCATAAGTTCGGGAAATATTACAAGAGATTCGGTACTACTAGTAATAGACCACCAAAATTTTAATTTATTGAGTAATTTAACAACCCTGTAACAAAATCAAGAGCATTGAGAAATAAAAATTCAGAAAAATCTCATTCAGTTAGAGAATCTAATGCTATCTTAAACAGCAATGTGAAAAGAAAAAGTTTGATCATTAGTCGGGGCTTTTAAAATATTATAATGGGTTAATACCCAATCAAAAAGTACCCTGAAGTTGATCGAGCCACCAACCAGTAACATCTCTAGCTAATATCCATTATCAATTTTGGCTTGATGTTGACGGATAATGCACACAATATATTGTTGGAAACTGCCCCATCAGGCAAAAGGGTAGCATAAAACTAAGAAAACTGGTAAGAGATTATGAATCATGTACAGAAATATAACCAATGCCAAAGGACAAACTATTTGAAGAGAATGAAGGATGTGACAATGATTGACTTACAGAACACTAGCACCCACAACAGCAACAGGGCGAGGATATTCCTCAATTTCTTTTATATTGCTATTCTTATCAGGCGCATCTTCGTGTTCTCCTTCATTGGACGAAGACTGAACTGGATTATCACTTCCAATTTTCATAATTTCTTGAACCAAATATGGAAGCCTATCCTTTGCCTGTAACCATTGTTCATTTCAATCAGTAAGTACCCTAACTCATTGTTGAAGTTAACAACAGTGAAGTAAACTTTATAGCAGGCTCAGCATAAGGCAGAGTCTGTAGACAAGCTGATGAAATTACGAGCTGATTTAGCAAACACATTACTGCACCAGTCAAAAAAACATAAATCATCAGAAAAATCATGATACCAACAAAGCTGCAGTTAAAAATACATACCTCAGGAACATCTATCTTATTCAATACCACAATATATGGCCGTTCAAGGTATTCAGGATTGTACATCCGCAATTCCTGAAAATTCAACTTTCACATATGTTCAATAGATGCGAAAGTAGAAAAATGAAACAAGGGTCACTCCAACTGAGTAATATAAAGCACCACTTTCAGAGGAATGAAATTTTCATGGAACGAAAATCATGATTAAAAATAGAAAATTAATGTGTTTCTAACTTCACTCTATAAACACACAAGAGATTGAGAACAATGAAGAATGTTTTTTTTTCTTGCTAAGGGTGGCGCGGGGAGTGCGCGTGGTGTGTGAAAAACAGAATAGGACTGTTATTTTCTTGTATAATCTTCTTTAAGTATCAAAAATTACTAAAAATAGTAAATAGTTAATATGAAAAGCTTTTTTTTTTTGTTAGCCCAATAGGCAAAAGCTGATATGAGAAAATATGAAATAAAAGCAAAGAAAATGGAGCAAGATAGGCCATGCTTCAATGCACGCCAATTCCAACATCTTACATGGTTGCCTATAAGATTCAAAGGTCAGAGCAATGATTTTAACTCAAATGAAAATCTGGCAAAGAGTTCAAGTAAGCACATGAAGAATTCAACTTTAATCATTAGAATATAGACAGCACGACTTGGAGTAAAAGCCAGAACTATTAATAGGTCCTAACTTGCTTTGACATTTACTGGAGAATGACTAGTATCAGGATATAGAGTCCAACCCTAGTTTTAACCTGCATGAAGATGAATAACCTGAAGAGCATGGATGATAATGTGCAGCGTGGATTCTCTCATATGCCAGATAAAATAGTTGGTAATTGGTTTATAGTGAAATCATGTAATCAATGTAGTTTCTAATCTTCTATCTTCCAGCATAGAAAATTCTCAAAAAAGACCAAAGGAAATCGATGAGGATAACAGAGACATACTTCTTTTACAATTCTGTAGTCAAACACGGGATCTTCAGCAGCTGCATCAACAACGTGGACCAACATTCGTGTTCTCCTGAGGTGCCTCAAGAAATTACGGCCAAGACCCTGAATCACAAGGTAAATCATTGGCTATTTGGATTAGCCTCTTAATGAAATGCAAAAGCTGAAGTACCTTTCCTAAATGTGCTCCTTCAATAAGACCGGGAAGATCAGCTAATGTTGCTTCAGATAAATACTTCCCAGCCCCTAAACTGGGGTCACCATCAAGGCGTCCAAGATTTGGCATTAAGGTTGTGAAAGGATAATCGGCAATATCGGGTTTTGCAAGTGTAATGGCAGCCAATAAGGTAGATTTTCCTGCATTTGGAAGACCCTGCAAAAAGAGCACACTTTTCAGAAAATATGTGAAGGACATGATAACCAATGCCTGGCATGCAAAATTTTAAGTCTTCTTAATCATGATTACATCCAGTTATCTCATTTTAATAGAGGAAAATAGTAATTTTTCTAGGGAAATAGATAACTCTAACTAGTATTCTATGATCAGCTTAATAGACTTCTTCTTTGGTTCATATTTCAGACTGCAATTCATTCCTATAGTAATCTGATGAACTAAGTTTCAGACATGAAAATGAAACAAATATAAGAAACAGAGTGGGTCTACTTACTTATGTTTGTAAGATGGTTCTGCTTCTTTATTCTTTATCTATCTATTTATTTATCAATGTCAAACCAAACACATTCATTGCTCATGGCCCTACTAATGTAAACAAGGGCAAGGAAGTGCACCAAAATAGTCCAACACAAATGCCTTAAACTGGAAACTGCCATGAGAAACATGACTATTTTAGAATACCAGTCATACTTTAACACACCAAAAAAGTTGAGCTTTATTCAGTTAGGTTGGGGGTTTTAAGCTCAAAAACATCCTTGAGATTACTTTTCCAATTCGACTAACGTCTGAAATAGTTTCTATTCTTTTTTTTTGGTATACAAATATATTCATGTGGAAAGGTCAAGTAGACAAACATAAGAAAATACAGATCAATTTTATGTGTATGCGAAATTCGTATGCATGTAGCATATATATACATATGTACCTATTTGCACATGAATGTTATACCAATGGGGAATAGATAAGCATACTTACAACAAGGCCAACATCAGCTACTACTCTTAGGATTAACTGCAAACTGACCTCCTCCCCAGGCTGACCAAGAGATAGAACCTGTGATGAGTTGAACATAATTTGTTTATGTTTCATGGCATGAAAGCCGTACTTCATAGAGGAATAACTACAAAATAGCAATAGCAATTGAAGTCTATAATCCACCTATATAGTATATTTTAATGGCCTGTTGCTCGTGTGCTGATAAAAGCCATGGGAAGACAGCAACGGGTTTCCTGGTCCAAATTTGAGGGCAACCACTTTGTAAAATGATGCCACTTCTTGAAAGAATATTTTGAGAAATCATCAGTGGTATGCTTTAAAGTTTCTATTGTTGGTATTCTGTTTTGAGTGCGAAGAGTATCCTTCCACTGACCTGTTGCACACTACAGATTTTAGTTTACTGGAGATCCTATACAAAGTGGGCAAAACGGAGTAACTCTTTTGTCATGGGAATAATATAGAAGGGAACGTATTCGAAAGACATGCTCACAAATTATCATTCATGTGAAGTTTCATATGGAGTTAAATCAGCCAGATTAAGTGGAAACAGATAGCTCACTATATTGGAGGTTGATTACATTAGATCCCAGTCACTTCAAACCCTTATCCTTTATGGCTAGCATAGTAGATGTAGGCTGTCTTATCTACTGTGTGGTATTAAAAATCCCTAGGTTAGGGGGTCACAGGATGGCGGCGTAAAGCATAAATTTGCAATCATTTCAAACAAGATTCTGTTGCTATTCCAAAATAATTGGCGTTTCATGGTGTTATTCAATACTAATCACGTGACATTTCAAGATCAACGTCAATAGTTAGAATCAAAATATTCAGGAATGCTTCTGTTTTATGAAAGTAACATGAATGCAGCTTTCTTCCTTTTTGTCACCTGTTCTCTTACCTGCATTGCATTGCAATTTGCAAGCAATGCCAGATTAAATTACAAACAAACATAAATTTAGATTTAAATTCAGAAGGCTTAAACAAATATGCATAATACCATTAAGGAGTTGCGCGATCACATTCTGCCCTAGAGGTACTTTTTTTATTAAGAATAAATTCATTGAAAGGATTGAGGAAAAGCATGTCACACAAGAAATCATTAACATTATTGATCTTCACCTTATCGTTCTCGTCCCTCATCAAGCTTGTGGTTAAATCCATCAATTTTTTCCTTCTATGCTCTGGAACGTCTAATAGGCTAATCTGCCACAAGGAAGATAGACATATTAGGAAACTATTACTCAGTGCTTAACAATGGTTAATACCAACACCAACATATAACTCTATCAAAGCAGAATCATCCAAATGCAAGACAATGATATTCTTAATTCAGTGAATAGGTTAATAAAGCAGAAACTCATCAAAAGTTGCCTCATGCTTCAATTTAGATCATGGACACTGCAGACGTTCACTCACCCCTCCTTGTCCACCCCTTGCAACAAGAATTTCATCGCCTTGACGAGCCAGATCAGCTAGAAACTTCCCTCGTTTGTGCTTTACAACTGTACCTATCAACCATTGCAACTAATGAGACAGAGAGTAAAGAAGTCGACTTTCTCTCACAAATATGTTAATGAATGTCAACTCCAACACGTTAATTTCAATGTTTGATCTCATACAAATTGAGAAGAAAAGGAGAAGAATATAGTTGTACATACTTTACTTATTATTGCACTAAAATTTTGTTCAACTCGGTATAAAACCAATGACTACTATTTGATTGTTATCACAAATCAGTAAACGTCACAATATGACTTAAATAAAGTCTGTCTCAAACCTAAAGGTACTGGAATTCGCAATGTTGGGCCAGCAAATCCATTTCTTACTTGAGAAGTCAAAACACCCATAGCATCAACATTTCCCCCACGTTTAGCTTTATATCGACTGTTCTTGTGTAACTCCAATAAAGAATCTTTGGACTCATCTGCATAAATCACAACATCTCCACCAGGTCCACCCATTGGGAGGATAATTGAACCATCAAAATCCCTTTTGTATGAACTTTTCTTCCTTGCCTTCTCCTTGTCAAGTTTTCCTCTTGAATTAGAAGGCACTTTTGGGTTTGGCATGCGAAGAATGGCACCATGACCTCCATCTCCAGCACGAACCGTGATGATTACCTCATCAAAATATTTGTGAGGTTCTCTTATCAGTGTGTCAGGACTTGGGGAAGGAGGCTCCTTAGCCCTGGCAAGTCTGCACTTCAACGTATGGCATTTGCAATTATTGGAAATGCTCCTTTGCCAAGAATTACTGTAAAGAAGAAGGGTGACAATTGTTACTTCAAGAAGAGCGGACAAAAAGGAAATGTGCAATAATGCTTTTAGTCAGTAGTTATTTATGATATATTAATAATTCCAGGGCACTTATAAAAATTGTTCAAGGAACGATAAATGCATCTAAAAGATATATTTCATGAGTTCCTATGATCTTTTGCAATATAAGATATAGAGGTAATGTAATAGCGTATTTTGGAAAATAATGGAAAGTCTACTGAATTTGGAACTTATTGGAGATACCAGTATCATGACAAATCTGTGTGGCACTTGCACACAACCCAGATATATCAGCAGCATTAGAAAATGAGTGCCGTATCTAAGTTTCAAAATCAAGAATGCATGAGATAAAGAAAGAAAAGAAAAGTTAAAGGAACAAGGATTCACCAGGAAATGGCATGAGGTTTCACGAATAACAACAGCTATAGTTTAATTAGTCAAAATGGTTTGATTCAGAAAGCAGTAGCTGCTATGCTACTAAAACTGGTGGTAAAGGCTCAGACTTCAGTTATAGCCAAACAATAATATGGGAGTGGTTTTCCACAATAAGAAGCTATTGACCCACCATGAAATGGCGATTCCTTCATTCCAATCCAGAGCCAATCCACTTTTCAATTTTCAAGGTGTGCATAAGTGCCAGGTTTTGATGTTATTGGTTCAAAGACATCAAAAGATATTATGCTATGACCCTCTATCCATGTAAACTTTAAACTATTATTCCATCTAATACAGTTAAAACTCTATAAACTAATGCCCATGGAACCAGCAAATATTATTAATTTAACAATATATTAATTAATCGATAAATTAATATTTATTAATTTTAAAATTAAATAATACTTTATTAATTTATAGATTAATTAATACTTTATTAATTTATCAAGTAACTATTTCTTTAAATGAAGTACACAATTTATTATGCGTAATCTACCACTTAATTTATTATACTTTATTGTTCAATGTACTATATTGTTCAATGTACTACTTTATGAACATTAAATAATATTCCTTATTTAAGGACAAGAACAATCGTACTAACACAAACATATCATACACACAACAGTTTCTTGTTGAGGTACGAGAAAACCACACAGAAGTTCTTATGATGATAATCTTCCCCGGATTGGTGTGTTAATACGAAACCCCTAATATATACAGTCCATACCAGAAGAACTTAGCTAACCTACGGGAGCCCAAATTTCCATTTAAGATGAAATTGATGAAATTAACATATAAGATTTTATAAATGAATTCTATAGTCAGTTGGAGTTACCTTTTAAGAAGAAGACGACGCCCTCCGGAGGAAAGTGAAGTCAGTGAGTTGTTATTGCAGAAGCTTGAGTTGAGATAACAAGACGACGGTTGTAGAGATGCCGTCGACAGCATTTTTGGACGAGACACCGGACCTGGACCGTAATGAGTCGACAAAAAGTGCGAGCAGCACACGCAACGCAGTAGTAGCCTAGTTGGTTGTAGATGTGAGTTTAGGCGCGCGACATTAGAGTGGATAATAAAAAGGAGAACGAAAGGAATACAATATATATATATATATATATTTTTAATAACTACATTTATTTTATTCTAGTTGTTTAACATGCGATCAAGTTAAAGAGGTGTTGTCACACGCTAAGTCATGTAATATCTAATTAATTTCTCCTTTCGTTTTATTTAAATAATATACATTTAAAAAGTCTAATAATTAAAGAATATATTAGTGTCATTGTAATTGGTGATAATTATAAAAATATATAAGCACAATTAAGATGTTTACAAAACACAGGTGGAAAAATTATAAAAATTATAAGCATAATTTTTTTAAAATTGAACTTTTTAAGTGAAACACTTTAAAATAGAATAGTGTACTCTTTACTTGGAACGAAACGAAAGGAGTATATGCTTTGCTTATTACCTAAATTAAGATGAAAAATTTATAGAAAAAATTTGTATCAACTTGAAATTGTAGGATTACCAATTTGAACCGATCATGGGAAGTTGACAAGAAATTGCTAGAGTAAGAGAGATTGCATTAGATAGAGTGTAAAGGTAAGTCTTTGAACTTATTTTGCTAGGTAAATTGAGTTACATTGTGCGCAAAATAATCAAATTGACCAACTTATCAACCAAACCAAATAAAACGAATAGTGATAAGAATATAATTTTTTTTGTATAAATTTTTCATTCTAGTCTAGGTGGGAAATTTGTGATTGGCTAGATATCATATCATTAAACTTGTAATATCACTCTTTAACCTATAGCTTATAAAATCCTTGACACCAAGATCGGTACGAATTAAAAATAAAAAAAAAAGTTTATATCCTTTTTCATTTTCCAAAAGACAACTAGCATTGGGGTTAAGCACCTTCTACCCTAACGTCACATGCTTAAGATTTGAAAAACTTGTCGCGATGCTCTTGTTATCACAGTAGTTATGCTTTTCGAGATGCAATTACTAGTAATCAAGTTAACAACTAAAAACAGTTCAGCAAGTGTTCCTCGTCAACAACACTAACTGTTAACACTTTTCGTTTACTAGAGTTTAGAGAAAGCTAGAACTAGGAGGAGGATTGTGGCAGTAAAAATACCGTTTTGTGCCCCCCATATGACTCTTATAACATAAGCTTATATTTCTTGCCTCAAACTTTGTTTCAGAACCAGTGCAAACATCAAATTTAGTGGCTGTAAAATTTATTTTATTTTATTAATATTATTACTCCCTCCGTTCTATCCAAAGAATATACGTTTAAAAGGCCTAATTATTAAGAAATATATTAATATCATTAGAGTTGGTCATAATTACAAAAATAATTAAACATAACCAAAATGATTACAACCCAAGTAAAGGTTAAATATGAAAAATTATGAAAATTATAAACGTAACTTTTTGAAAATGGACTCTTTAGTAAATTTTTTAACTGAAACGGAGGGATATTAACTAGTGTTTCGTTTTGGTAGTATATCCACAGCTTAGCATGTTCTTCTAGATAAGGCATTCCCTTAATCTGACGAGTGACGACGTGCTTGGAGGAGTAAAGAGATGCAATAACAAAAGAAAATGGCTCAGAACAGCCTTCTCCGTGCCAAATCATCTGCTGGAATCAAAAGTCCATTCCCCTGCCACTGGAAGGGTGCAACTATTTTTAACTATGAGATCTCTTTAGACAAGGCATTCCAATTCCTTTAGTCTCAACATTATGTTAATATAGTCTAGCGAAGACGCTTGACCTTATACAGATACTGGCTTCCTTCTTTACCTTTAGAAAAGAAAAGGAACCAGAAGTGTACTTGTTTACAGGGAGGGGGGGGGCGTGCAATGGAGAAAGACACTGATGCTTACGACAGAGTGACGCCCTCATATCATCAGACAAAGAACCTTTCAACGATTGCAACCACGGACCAAACTTTTCTTTTACCATGACTCAGACCCAAGTCTACACACGACCTTCCCACAGCCATGACTTGGGCAACGTGCTAAATGATGCCATTGAACGGTGACACCATGTAAAACCAGCAACTACACACCAAACTGTAGGCCCGCGTAGCATCTGTAATATTGAATTAAGCTGAAAATACTCCATGAACACTCCAAGCCAGTAAATTTTCTCATAGTCAAGGATCCAGATCTAGCTTTTGAGAAAATCCTTCAAAGAAAATGCGGGATCCCCTTCCTACAAACCACAAACATCCAGTAAGAAGCAAATAAACAACTTCTGAGCTAAGCAAGTTCGGTAGCCACTCTACCAAATATATAGGTCAGCCCACAGGTAGCAAATAGAAAATTCCAGTTCACCATCTTAAGCATTATATTTCCACAGAAATAATTTCCTCGCTAGGAGTTGCTCACCAGAAAAATACAGCTTTCCATAGATTGTGATCAATATGTACTTTTCCCTTGCAAATGCAACTGTCACACTTACAATCAGCTATACACTGGAACTTAGGATGTCATTGTAAAGTTCAATATATGGGCAAGAGAGTCAAATCGGAAAATTGGACACAGTACCACCTGCCAGAAGCAGTAGGGGTTGTTTTCTCTGTCTTGGAAGAAGCTTGTACAGTTAAGGGGTTTCGATTCATCAAAAAGAAAAATCTACTTCAACCAATATGCCCTTAGGCACAGCCATACATAACATAAAAATCGCAGTTTCCTTGAAAAGGGTGGACAACTAGCTAGAGCAAGGGGTTCTGTAGCAAAACTGACTGCAAACGAGGGGAAATTGGCCACATTAAAACCATGATCATAGCAAGTGCAAAAACAGACGCAAAACTGACTGCAAACGAGGGGAAATTGGCCACATTAAAACCATGATCATAGCAAGTGCAAAAACAGACTCCTGAAAGATAAGTGGATATAAGAAGTCGTGTTGTTGCAATCTATTGAGCTCTAAAGAGCTTTGAAATTCCTCCATTAATGGTCTATTTGAACCAAAGGTTCCAAGTTACATAACATAGGTTATGGAAAGGTCTCTTGTGACCCACCAAAGCACAAGCCCAGAATCTTTCAGAAAATGGATTACTATTCAGAGAGTGCATAACTACATGATTAAGCTCAGACTAGCCCGTCAATTTAGGATCCAGTTCTAGATTTTCAGGCCCAAAAAATTAATTACCGGTCATTTTATCAAAAGGGTGATGGTGATTCCTTAATTTATTCATAAGCTGCTATTTCTAGTATCTCTTACGCATTGGAGAATAAAATGTGACAAGCAGCCAAAGATCTTAAAGCAAGAAGACAGACTGAATATGCTGTTAGTTCTAAGATCATATAGCTAAAATGAGCTTATCCACAAACTATCCTACACGACTAGAAATAATAAAAGAGAAAACAACTAATTCATCTTACCTTTCTAAGCTCTTGACTTAAGCATTGTCTAACAACTGTCACCTGTTGTATTAACCTTTCAACTGGTGAATAGCTTGGACGATTCGCATGTGCTGACATTACCAAGAATCAAGTAAAGATCAATTACGCGAAACAAAACAGATATCAAAAGATACACGAATCTAAGAAAAAGATCTTCACAGGGAAAAAGGGTACGCGAGACACTTCTACAAATTAAAAACTTAAAGAGCATAGAAAGCAATAGTATACAGACCAAGAATAGCTCTATTCAAGCTGTCAGCAACATGCTGCCGATACTCCAAGCTAAGTAAATGAAACATTGGTGATTTCTCTGGTTCCTCATACGCTAGCAGAGCCATAAAGTCCTGAATCAAAAGTCAACACTTACTCTCAATCTAATGAAGCTCTAGACATCAATTATACAAGCTTAAGATGATATCTTTTGGACATATACATACTTCAAGCTTTTCAACGTATTTTTGCACCTTCCCAAAAGGGGTCAACTTGGTCTGAGCGAATTCAAGAGCCTCTGTGCTGTCAGGGAATATGTATTACAGTTAGAAGAAAGCATGAAACTTTAGAGAAGTAACAAATTTATCCACATTACTCAGCTCACCATTTCCTCGAGCAGACAAGCTCAACAAAATGAAGGCTCAAAAGATCAAAATGCAGGTCCCTGTTTTTATCAAGTAAGTCAGAAGCAAGCTGTTCTGTCATTTCAATGGCCTTCAAAGCATTGCCCTCCAATGCAAAATGTGAAATTCCTGAAAATATATCATACAACTAACTTCTTAAGAAGATAAATGAAGGAAAGGAATCACTGCAGTGGAAATGTAAAGAGAATATCATTGGATATTACGTTGAAGGTTATACTAATTTGGTTTCTTGTTTTGATATACACTTAGTTTACTTTTCATACCAACTCTTACGCCAAGACTTTGACCCAATAGTAAATGAATAGCACCCAACCTCTGTATCTAGGATCTCTCTCTCACTGGGAGTGACCGATATTTCTGATTCATGAGATGGCTGCTGCCTTTTTAGTGCATGGGTAGGGTTTACGGTACAGCTCATTTTGCAGACAAAATGCCTAAATGCGTGCTACTCATTATATTATTGGCAGATACACCATCGCTGGCAAAGTATATAATCAATAAAATTAACAGCTAGTCAGCAACTTTGGAAGATCAAAAGATCAAAATGAAAACAAACAAAAACTCGGTGTTTGTGTCCACATGAAAGCCAGTTAGCCAGCTTTAGATACATGAATAGGTATGTCAAGCTAACCTTATCATGATTTGCCAAGGTTTAAGAAGTAACAAGTTAACTGCAGCTGCCTACTTACTTAAGATAACATAACAATTGCTTCACACTCCTTCGTAATCATGACTTAAACATGGAAACAGGCCAAGGACTAAGCGAAGAGATGTAATAGAAAACTCCAAAAACAGTAACTGGGCAGTCTCTTTGTTTAGAAAATTAGTTTACCTACTGCAAAGAAAGAGAATTCAAATTCAGTATCCCAATCACCCCAAATATATAGGAGGCTTAACACTATCATTGAGCAAGTATTCGACACAAGCAAAGCTATCAACATTGACAGCTTAAGCCCAACCCTTAAAAAAATATGGGCAAAACATATAGAACATGTTTGAAGAAGTGACTCTGAGTTTTGCAATCCAAAATACAAGGGAAAGGCGAAAAAGAAGATAATGGAGCACCTACGTTTTCTTTTCTCCATATCCTCCAGATGGGAATCAGACAGCTTCATCCCAGTACAAGCAATAAGTGATTCCACGGTGTCTTTGAAGCAATTATGCACAAGATATGATAAAATTATGTTGTGGCTGTCATTGTCATTGATAGCCTGTCAAAGACAGAGGACAGCACCTGATAAATTTAAACTTCATATAGATACTGCAGATTAGAACATGAATAGTTGAGATGATCATGAAAACTTACATTGTAAGAAATTAGAAAGAACAAGAAAACACAAATCTAGCAATAAGTCCAAGAGATTGAGATGGACAAGAGAGTGCCAACTTGCCAATCTACCAACTATATTTATTTGATGCAAGAAACTCTATAATCAAGAAAAAGAGACACGAGACTTTTTTGGCATTAAGATGGAGAATCAACCTTGTCTACAAGAAATCCTTCTGCACTATCACATGATATGGTGTACAGTCTTCGAAAACTTGTAGGTAAGATTTCTCATCGCGTATTCATTCTTGTACCATTCCACTAGCAACTTAAAGAACGAAACTGCACTTTAGCCCACCAGCTGGAGCAGTTAAGCTTACAGTCTAGGAAGCACCGACACTCTCCGGAGGGCTACGTGTCAAGTGTCAAAGTGTGTTCGACAACTAACACTCTCAGACACTCCCCAACACATCCTCGACACTGGATAAGTGTCGAAATATTTTTATTGCCTGAACACGAGAGAGGCGATTTCGAGTCATGAGAGAATCGCGAAGGAGAAGAAGAAAGCATGCAGAAGAAGAAAGAACCTGTCAAGAAGTACAATAGCTTTTCGAATCTCAACTAACATAGTCTCTTGTTGTTCAAGTCAATAAGTATTCCATTATATTCAGTAATTTAAACATTGAAACTCTACAAATCTAACCATGACTCCCATTGTTTACTAGTTACAACCTACTTAAAAGTTGAAAGGCAAGCTCTTTTTCATAAGGAAAACAAAAAGGCCTCAAAATCAGCCAACTTTCTAAGTACAGCTGTTCCCTGCTATATGTAATATGGTAGCAGCCTGTACTTGGAACAGAATTCTGTAAAATCCCAAAAGAAGGAAGGATTATTTAGTTTTTTTTTTTTTGTGTTGTGGGGGGACGTCAGGGGAGCAAAGAGTACCACAGACAACCTTGTTTTAACAAATTGTACATCTCAAAACCTAGTGTTGCTTAAGATAAACAATACATAGGCCTAAGTAATTTCCATGGATACACCCGGCCCAAAGAATTCATATTCCCATACGATGAAAACCAATCAGGATTACACAAAGCACGGGAACATAGTCGGCGCATTATAATGTTGACTTAGAACAACTCTAAACAGAAATAGAATAAAAAGAGCACAGGTATGCAGTAATAATAACAGTAATAGAAATATAGGTAAAGCAAAATTTAAACCAAAAAAGGAACAGTGAACCCTAGATCATAAGACCACTAAAAGTCAACACATCAAAATCACTTCAAATTGAGTATCAGACCTTGGACTTTAGAACCAAATAATCCAATTCTAGGAGATAGCAAATACAGAAAACTCTGTAACAATCACTCGAAAGAAGCTGAGAATTCATCTACAAAAAAGAAAAACTAAAGAGATTGGACTTACAATGTTGTCGTACTGTCGCGGATCTAGGTCCATAATTAATCGCCTTTATCCGTCAAAATTATTTGCTATAATTGAGCGGTCTACTACTCTTGTCTCCGTGCACGGCGCCCCCCGACGATGATTGTGTTTTGTATAAATGGTCTTTTGTGTATAAAAATGATTCTTTCTTCGAACAGTTGAGGTCAAAATCTCTCTCTCTCTCTTCTGTATCCTTTTATCTAGTTAGCTCCGAGAAGACCTGAGAACGCTCTCTCCAGGGGGAGATACATAACAAAACCGATACGGTCTCTAATATATATATATATATATATATATATATATATATATATATATATAGCACGCGTGCAAAATGAATATTGGTATATATAGAGAGAGTATTTAATGATTATTTTTTATTTTTAACCATTAATAGTTACTATTATAATTAATCATTGGATCAAAAATTAAAGATTGAGATTTATTACATTAAATGACTCACCTACTTACATTAATTGTATTTTCCAATTAACCATTAAATCTCGACCTTTAATTTTTTATCCAATGATTAATAATGAGAGTAACCATTGATGGTTAAATAAAAAGTAACCATTAAATACTCCCTATATATATATATATATATATATAATATAAGGAGAGTATTCAATGATTACTTTAAAAATATAACCATCAATGGTTACTATGGTTAAAATTTAATGGTTAATTGAAAAATGTAATTAATGTAAGTAGGTGAGTCAATTAATACAAATATGTGAGTCATTTAATGCAATTAATCTTAACCATTGATTTTTAATCTAATGATTGTTATAATAATAAATATTGATGGTTATATTTTTAAAATAATTATTAAATATTCTTTATATATATATATATATATATATCCCTTTGCTTTATTGGCACATTTCCTCAACTTTATTACTAACTCGGGGGGAAGAGACCTAATAATAAGGGTTAACGCACCACGCGTTAATGTATTTCAAACCTTTTTTGGTATTAGTTTTTGTACATGTAGCACATTAGTGATTAAAGTTTATCATTTTGCACGCCAATGGTCTTTAAAATAGATGTTGTTAGAATCTAGTTCGTTAAGTAAGATTAAATGAATCAAGTTGTCCAATTGAAAGTTTAAGGTTTTAATTGAACATTTTTTTCTCCCTTTAATTTTAATAAAATAAAATTAAAACCTCTCGCTCTAACAAAAACTCTCTCATAATTTAGTTCGTCTATAGTGGTGAAAGTCACTATCGTGATAACTAGGCCCCTTTCTTTCGTCCTCTTCACTAGATATCCAATTTTATTGAATATTATTTTTTATTTTTTGTATTAGTACATAGAGAGAGACAAAGAAGAGATCACTATTGTAAATGGTTTACACATTTTGAAGTGAAATTTTTTTATTTTGGGATGAAACAATAGAAGATTTCTTTTTGAAATTGTATCGGGTTGATAATTGTTTGAGATTCGATAAAAATTTATGGATCCTATTAGATTTTTGGTATTTATAGTGTGTATTTGTGTGTATTTTGTTTTTGAATTTCTTTATAAAAAAATCATCATCAAGGTTTGAGCTTAAAAGGAGAAAAGAAAGAAAAAAAACAAGTTCAATAACAACCTAGCTTTTATTTTTTACAACTTAACCCCTTTTGTATTAATTATCAGATCAGCTTTTAACAACATCCATTTCAGGGACATCTAGCATACATAAAAACGAACTTTTGTCACTGCATGCATTTGCATTATATATAGACTAATACCATAAAGTTCAAAAGTACGGAACTAGTGATGCACTTTTTCCTAATAATAATAATGTGCTCTAACATAATTGTCATAACTAAATACTATTGAGACTCGTTATTAGCACATAGCTAAACTAGACTTCTAACTCGAAAAATAAATGAGTCCAAGTTTAGAAATTTTGGGTTTAGTGGAGTTCTACTTTAGATTAACTTACTTCGATTATTAAAGGTTTCGTTTGGATCACAGTAATAGAGAAGAAAAATAAGAATCTCATCTCTCGTAATGCAATTTAAGATTTTTTACATTTTTTCATTTTATTCAAGTATAGAGATGTTAAAAGGGTCACGGCCCGTAAGACTGACCCGTTTTAAACTGAAAAAAACAGGGTTATGACTCATTTTTTGGCCAGTTTAAAATCATGATTTTTTTTACCCAAATCATTTAACCCGCAGCCCGTTAAAACTAGCCCGCCAGCCTATATAATATTAATTAGGTCATAAAAAGTTAAGACATATATAAAGTAATAAAACAACCACGATGAGAATTAAACTCATAACCTTCTAATCCAAAGTCAAACACACTTATCATTTGCATTACATGTATTCTTGTGAATAAATATTGAAATATAAACGAAACTTTTTGAGGGGATTACTAAGTAGAACTATTTTAATATTTATTTTGAAGTAAAACATTTTGAAATTTAAATACAGTGATGTAAAAAATATCTAATTTATATTTCTTTTGAAAAACATAATAACATGTATAAATTATGGGTTGTAAATAACAATCACTCCTCACTTTATCTGGATATTTACAAAGATAAAATTAACATCTATCACGTTTTTTATTTTTTTAGTTGTGGCCCGATATTGACCAGTTTTGTCCGAAGTCTGTTAGGGTTAAATCCGCGATAATAGTGGCCCGAAAAAATTAGACTATTTTGCTCGCAGTCCGTTAGAATCATAGCCCACTAGGACCAATCTGCTTAACATCTCTGTTCAAGTGTACGATCGAGAAAAATGAAATATTTCTATGGAATGAATTAATTAAAGAAAGAAAATAAATGCATTTAATGCATAATCTACTCACAAAAAGTCCATGAATGAATCATTGTAACCTTATAGAAAAGGTACGTATGAGATACTCACTTTAATTATGTGAAAATCTTATACATGGTGGAATGGGTTCCCACCTACAATTACAAAATATGAGAGAGAATAAAAGAGATTACATCTCTCCTCATATCTTCAGTCCAAACGTGACCTAAACCCAATGGCGAAGGTAGAGCTAATCGCTAGATCGTGCTTTAGATGGAATGAATGAAGAGGTAACCTTTAAAATTTACGTTTTATTCCCTTAAAAATTGCTGATTAAAATCAACTAACCCATCAATTTTTTTACTACTCCTATTAAATAATTTGATATGGCTATAAATTTTCTAAAATGACATATTTTTATTGTATTAGTTACAATAAATTTTCTTATGATTTTAAATGTTTTGTAAGTTTGTTTTGAACAAATACGTATTGACCCTCAAAAGATAACAACTGAATTTGCCACCAACACAACATAATAATATAAGTGTAAAAGTATGGGAGAATTTATCTTCACTATAATATTTTCTTAGGAGATTATTATTCACACCCTCCCGCCCTTTTCTCCAAATACACCCCCTTCTCCAAGTTTACCACCTCCCTAAATTGTAAATCTTCTTAAATACTAAGCACACTCTCCTCCTAATTTCTCATTTTACCCCACCAATGATTTTGACCTTTTTCTACAACAAAAGCTCTTCTTTATGTAAGGCAGTCTTCAACGAAGTCAGCCAGCATTCTTTGATTAAAGGCATCTAAGCACTTTGCCAGGCAAGATTCTTTCATTCCCGCTCATTAGACCGAAGAGGTCCAACCTCTTTTCCCTCCGGCTACATGAAAAGCCTGCATCCCATAGCCATTTGAATAAATGGACCAAGAACGCTGGCTGCCTGAAAATAACAAAGACGAAGTGAAATTTGAGTTCAAAATTAGTCATGATTTTTTTAGGGTTAAGTTAGCTATAATTTTCTTTACAATTTGAGTTCAAAATTGATGGATTGTGTAAAAAAATTACATTTTAGGTTGAAATTCGAAGTGACCTAGGTCTATATTATTTGGACATGGTTGATTGAACACCTTTGGTAGTATTTGGTCAGTACTAATCGAACACATTTAAAAGTGTTCGGTTGGTAAAGGATTCTAGAAGTTCTATTTATTTTTATTTATTTTTCTATTTTTTCATTAGTTTATTTTTGACTGTTTTTTTTTCGGCGTACCTTGGCATGCATGCATGCCCCGCGCGCGCGCCGTGCAGTGGGTGTCGTACATGCCCGCGTCCGCTCCATGGCATGCATCCCGACTTGCGCACTTTGGCATGCCGTTGTGTGCTCTGTGGCATGCCGACTTGCCCGCTTTGTCGTGCCGCCATGAGCAATGTAACACGCCGACGCGTGCGCGAGGCATGCCACTGTGCGCACTAATAAGTGTCCGTTTTCAAAATTTTATGAATTCTTGAAGTTCTATTTATTTTTTTCAATTTTTTTCATTAGATTATTTTCGATTTTTTTTACTGTGTTTTTTTTTCGCGAACCTTGGCATGCATGCATGCCCCGCGCGTAGGGGTGTAAATTTGAACCGCGAAACCGAACCGAACCAAACCAAACCGAGCGGTTTAGTTTGGTTTTAGACTAAGATGGTTTGGTCACGGTTTGAAAATTTTATAAATCGATCGGTTCGGTTTGGTTTGTGGTTTTAGGGGTCAAACCGAACCAAACCAAACCGTTATATATATATATATATATATATAATATTCTTGTTATTAATAGTCATTGATTTGTCTTGAAAATTTTATACCGAGATCTAGAAAAATCTAAGAGTAAAGATGGTAGTTGCACGCCTTAGTCTCTCAACTCTCTGTCTTTTTCTCTCACCTCAACGCAATGCCGCGCTTCACCATTAGTTCACTATTGTCCCTTTCACCTCACCAGCGCTCTCCATTTCACCTCGCTGACATTCTTTTTCACACATCATAGAACCAAAATTTTCTCTCAACCATCGTAAGATCTCTCTCGATCTTACAAAATTAATCTCAACTTTCAATATTTGAAAATTTACCTTGTCTTCTTCTTTTCCAATATTTGAAAAATAAATTACTTTGAACCATAAAACCGAACCAAACCAAACCAAACCGAATGGTTCGGTTCGGTTCGGTTTGAAAAAAATGAAACCGTTAGGAGGCGGTTCGGTTCATGGTTTTGTCATAAACCGAACCAAATCGAACCATTTACACCCTTACCCGCGCGTGCGCCATGTCATGCATCCCGACTTGTGCACTTTGGCATGCCGTCATGCGTACTGTGACTTGCCGCCGTGCGCTCTGTGGCATGCTGACTTGCCCATACTGACCAAACACCTTTAGTGTTCGGTCAATAGTGATAGAACACACTTATAGCTAAAATTTATAAGGGCAAATATGTTAAAATTTATAATAGTAATTTAGTAATAATCGAAGGGGGTGTACTTGGAAAAAAGGGAGGAGGGTGTGAATAGCAATTCTCATTTTCTTATTCACATTGTTCATTAAAATTTAATCAATGTCTTGACATAATTATTCTCCAAACCCACCTTATTTAAAAATCAAAACAAATTTCCAAAGTTCACTAATCATTTTGTTTTCTTTTGTAATTTTTTTCTTTTTTCGTCTTCCTAAATAAATTATATTTAATCATGCATAGCAAAAAAATAATTTTATGCGCGCAAAATTAGAAATAAAATGAAACAATCAAAAAATAAAAATTCATAGACCTAGTTTCTTTTGCTTACAAATAAGAAAGAAAATATAAATGACAAAATAGATTAGACAAAGGGGTGGAATAAATTATAATATTAGATTACAAATGATGAATTTAAGAAAAAACTTGAATAGTAAATCCATTGTTTAATATGTATTTTAAAATTTTCTTACAATATCTTGACGATTACACAATATCTTTAAGTGTTTTTGAAATTAAACACAAAATATTGGATGGATCTAATCCTCTATTGTTGACAAACAGACATAATTTATTTGCAAAGATAAGAAAAGCAAAAACTACATTTTTAAGTTATAAAGGGAAAGAAAAAAAATGACTAACACTTCATAATCAAACAAGGTAAGTATTTGAAGACAATTGTGTCATGACAATAACTAATTTAATTAACTAGTAATGAATATAATGGATAAGTAAGTTTATGGTGGAAATAGACTCTTTCTAAAAGCATGAGATGAATTTATGACATAAGTCATCTAATCTAACCCTTGATGGGTCAAAGTGAATAAAAAAAAAAAAAACTAGACCAAAAAACTTATGTAAATTAAAAAGAAACAAATTAAAATCATCAAATAAGTAAACTAACTATTTAAAGTTTTAAACAATAACTTCTTGCCATCTAGTCTATACTAAGAAAATAAAAGGGTCAAGAGTTTCACTTTTGAGGGTAATGATAAAAATTAAAATAAATATTAATTACCAAATATTAAAATAAATATATTTAAAAATTTAGATTAAAATCATAAAAAATCTATTTATCTTAGGCCGAGTGTAAAAGGACTGTCTTTAACCAACCTCGGGAGGTAAATTGATTGAGGTTCCCTTAAGCTGATGCAAACTACCACTTTACACAAAATAATAAAAAACTATAAATAAAAATTTCACTAAAATAATAAGAGTGGCGTTTAGAACATTTGGGGGCTGCATTTAGTGCCTACGAAACAATAAAAACCAACTTCCTATATATTTATTATTATTATTTTTCAATAGACACGATGCTAAGGGGTAAAAATTTCCCCTTTACCAATTTCAAACTCCCAACTTCCTATTTAAAAAGTTGGTATATCATCAGTTGAATTAGTCCTTGTCACAAATAAAAAAAATAAAAATAAACTTCTCAAACCATATTTTTTAGGTTTAATATATAATTTGGTCCCTGAACTTTACTCCATTTCCTGATTCGGTTATAGAACTTTTCCATTTCCTATTGTGGTCCCTGAACCTCACTTTAAGACTTACAGTTAGTCCCTCAAGTGACGGACGTCACTTTACACGTTAAATAATTTATGAAATGCCCAAAATGCCCTTATTACATGCTGACTGTGTATCCCCCGTGGACAACGTCTGGTCTTGGATTTGAATTTTTATATTTCTCTTTCTCCTCTCTCTTCTCATTAAACGCTCTCTCTCTCTTCTTTCTCACTATTCTGTTTCTCTCTCTCTCTCCCTCCCTCTTCTTCTAGGGTTTATCAAGCTCTCTAATGAAGCTCTCTTCTAGCCACATTGCTTTCGCGATCTTCACTTTCTTTCTTTCTTTCTTTCTTTCTTTCTTTCTTTCTTTCTTTCTTTCTTTCTCTTTCTCTCTTTCTCTCCCTCTTCTTCTGGCAAAGCTCTTCTCTCTGATCAATTTATCTTCTAGCCTTCGTTCTCTCTCTCTCTACTTCTTCTTAAGGGTTTTATCTTCTCTCGATCAAGCTCTATTCAGGTTGATCTGTTTAGAAATAAAGCTCGTTTTTTTAAATTCAACAATGGCTTCATCTTCAACAAATGGGTCAAATATAATAAGCACCAAATCGGATGGGAAAAAATTTGTCGATGTGGATTGCGAGCTCAGAATGGACTTCAATGACTAGAAAACACCCGGAATGAGGTTCAATGGGTGCCCAAATTACAAGGTATAATCCATTTATTTTCTTCTTGTTCCTGAAAATTGGACTAAAAAGGTATTTTTAATTTGTTCAATTGTCCTTTTATTTTTTTTAGGATCCCCAAAAAAATTGTGGTTATTTTGAATGGGTCGATAAATTTCCTATAAGAGCGATCGAAGTAATCAACGAAGCTAGAGACGAGGCAACTAATTTGCAAGTTACAATCTCGAAGATGGAAGTGCAATTGTCCAAGACAAAATTGAGAAATTCAACTCGAAAAAGAACTTGATAGGCTCAAAAACAAAATGAATGGAAGGAGAAAATGTACTTGGTATTGGTTATAGTTTTAGGCATTGTAAATGGGTGGTTTATCTATGTATTCAGCAATGGTGGAAAAAGGCACTTAATGTTGCCATAAAAATGTAGACTGTATTTTGTGTTTGCAATTTTCTTGACCTATGTATTTGAATGGACCAAATGTTGATTTGCTTAAGTTGCTATAAAAATGTACATTGTATTTTTGTGTTTGCAATGTGGTTGACTTATATTTTGGAGTCCCTTGCTTGTAAGCAAGCATTCAACCAACCAAGTATAACAACCAAATCCAGTACTACATAACATTCAAAAGATTGTACTACATTGGCAATGCAAGAGGCCATCAAATTCAAAAATGCCAATACGGTTAAGGCATAACAACTTCGATACAAAAAGCAACACAACTTCGTTTATGGCCATCAAACACAAAAAGGACCTTACAGTCAAAGCAACACAACTTCAGTTTATGGCCATCAAACACAAAAGGGCCATGATCAACTAACACAACTTCATTTTAAGTCATTATAGTAGTTCACACAACATCACTTCTGAGGTGATAAGGCACTAATGTTAATAACTTTCTTCCCCCTCAAACATGGGGACCTATTTCTATCAGTTCCAACATATGTTCTACTTGGAGTGGGAAGAGGCTGCAGTTGATGCTTGTGAAGCTTGTGAGACCGAGAGGGTTGAGGAGCACCCGAGATTGTGGGGCTTGTGAGACTGAGATGGTTGAGAACGAGCCTTCGATTGTCTAGGCCGAAAGGCATCAAGATTTGGTGATGAGGAACCGGGGCCTAAAGGACAAAATAAAAGTGTTAGCTTGAATAAAGGTGATGCTTGGGTGAAACAACATATTTGTAAGATTAAATATTTTACCCTGTAATATATGTCTCCAGTGGGTGAAACAAACACACCAACACCACTAACTTGGTCTTGACCCTTGGCCTTAGCAGGTCTTCCTCTCTTTCTTGGTTGAGTGCCATCTTCTTGCATTGCTGTAACTTTCTTCCTGCCCTCATTCCTTGTTTTTGTATATCCTTGGCATGCTTGGGCTGCATCGCATTATCTTTGGTGGTAGTCTTCTTTTGGCTTTTGTCTTAGGATTTGTTGTTGAAGTACCATCACCTTCAACCTGAATAGATAACAAACAAGCATTGTTAATTGACATAGCATGTAACATACCTAACTTGCACACATTCAAATTAAATGGACTTACATTTTCTGAAGGGGGTTTAGGCTTTTTACAACTTCTCTTATTGTGTCCAATCTCATTGCAATTACCACATGTCATCTCTCTTCCTTGTCTTGACATTTTCTCGTTTGTATCATCTGTTTGTTTTCTTTTCTTTTGCTCCTCATTAGGCTCCTTAACTCTGTTCCTTTTAGGCCTACGGCATTTTCTTGGCTTTAGGGGTAACAACACTTCCTTGGAAGACTTGGCCCAATTAGCTTCCCAGTTATAGGCTGCAATACATTTGAGTATGTCTTAATGAAGACATCTCTCTTATACCACTCATCAACAAACTCATCAGGATTCTTATCAACTCTATAAATACTTGACATAGCATGGCAACATGGTATGCCAGTCAATTGCCATTCTCTCGCATGTACATGTCCTCTCATCTATATCAACAATATGTCCCTCGCTTAAGTATGTGACTTCAAACTTTGTTTCCCATTGTACACGACTTCCATTTCCTAGCCTCGGTCATAATCGATCCAATTTTTTCGATCCTAGGGCACAAAACATCCCAATGCTTAGACATCCAAAGCTTTCTCTTTGTGATCCTACTCATCATCATCACTCTAATGTCCTCTAACATGTAGATTAAGGGCTTAGACCTAGATGAAACAAGGGATCCATTAAACCCTTCAGACATGTTGTTTTCACAATTATCACACTTACTATGCTCTTCAAAAAAAACCTTTGACCACTTGTGAACATTTCTCTGCATCAAATCCTCATAGGCATCGATCAAGCTCTTTCAACCTATCACAGGCCTTTTGGTAAGCATCTAAGTGGGTGGCCTTTGCAATTTTCCAAAACCACTTTCTCAATTCAACACCTTTGTATTTTTTGGACCAGTTAGCACAAACATGTCTGGCACATGCTCTGTGCTCAACTTGAGGCAAGAGCTCAGCAATTGAGTTGACCAAACCCTAGGAAAAGTGATAAATAACAAACAAGTTAAATAACATAGTAAAATTCAAGTGAAATAACATAGTAAAATGCAATGAGATTGGACATAACATAGTAAATAACAGGTTAATACCTTTTGTTGATCACTGATGAGTGTCCATCCATGACCATCTCCCAGTTGTAAGTCCTTAATTAGAAGTGATAAGAACCATGCCCAAGAACTTGTATTCTCAACTTGTACAACTGCCCATGCTATAGGCCACATTTGGTTATTTGCATCTCTCCCAACAGCTATCAAGAGTTCACCCTTCATCAACCCTTTTAAAAAACACCCATCAACCCCAATAATTGGCCTACATCCACTGAGAAAACCTTGTTTAAGAGCCTGGAAACAGATATAAATTCTTTGGAAAACAGGGGCAACAAGTGGGTTGGGCTGATGGTATTTGATTTCAACTGTGGTTCCTGGATTTTTCTTCCTCAATTCTTTTCTGTAATCCCACAATCTGCCATAATGCTCATCCATAGATCCTAATGCATACTTTAGAGCTTTCTGTTTAGCCCTATGACACAAACTGATGGTGACCTTCAACTCATAAGTGTTTAAAACTTCAGCAGCCATTTCCTCACAAGTCCAGTTACAATTGTTCCTAATCCTGTTAAAGTACTTCTTGGCTAACCAATTGGATGTACATTGTCTGGTCTTAATGTTCTTTGAACACCTATGCACTGGATTAAGGGACCTTACTGTGAAACTGTGTTCATTCTGTTCTTTGCTAGCCCAAATTCTCCATGGACATAAGTTATTGTTCACACAAACAGCTGAAACCCTAAGTTTATCATTCTTCATGTACTTTAAGTCATACCCTTTATCAACTGCATAATTAGACAGTGCCTCTTTAAATTCTGCAGCATTTGCAAACTCTAGCCCAATCTTGAATTCCACATCTTTCATGTCAGTCTTAGGGTTAAAAGTTGCTCCTCTCATCTTCTTTTTCTTCCTATTCTGCACCTGTTCTTCATCACTACTTGAATCAACTAAATCAAGATTTGACTCACTTTCTGAAGCATTCAATTCCATTTCAACAGCCATCTCCTCATCAGGATTTAAATAACTAACATTTTCTCTCACCCTTTCTCTCACATTTTCTCTCACATGTTCAGGTTGCTCATCACTGCAATTTTCAGACCCTTGTTCATCTACAGAGCCATGACCAGAAGTCCCTTCTCTATCTCTGTTCTGACTTTTTTGTTTTACAACTCTTCCCCTCCTCAATTCAACCAACTCATCATCACTGGTATCTAAATCAGTTCCACTGAATTCATGTTCAGTTGATTCTTGTTCATGTTCAGTTGATTCTTGTTCATGTTCAGTTGATTCTTGTTCATGATCAGTTGATTCTTGTTCATGATCAGCCCCTTGTTCATCTTCCATTTGACCACTCTGCACTTCATCATCCATTTCAGTCCCTTCAAGACTGTCAACACCTCTTTCTTTACTCTGAACTTCATCTTCCATACCACCACCTTCATGATTTTCAACACCCATGTCTTTACTCTGCACTTTCTCTATATTTTCTGAACATTCATGATTTCTATTTTCATCATCACCAAATCCAGCCTCTAGCCAATCCTTATCCATGTCACCACTATTATCTTCCTTATCATTTTCACCCCTGTTATGACTCTCACCCAAGTGTTCATTAATCATGTCTACTAAAATGCAATCCTGATCTAGCAGACTTTTTGGATCAAATGTCATACCATCTGGACAAGCTAGTTTAGGAATGTCACCATGCATTACAGGTTTATCTACATCGTGTTCAACATACATCTCAATCTCATTTACTTGATTAAACAAAGCAATCATGTCAACAACCTCACTGTTAGAATACAGTCTCCTAATCCCCACAGACAAATCATACCCAGGAACCCTATAGTACAGCCCCTTAACATTTTTATACTTGACAGAATTACTAACTGTTTTCTTTATGTCAAAAAATGATATAAGGTCGATCCCATCCACTTATATGATCCACTTCACCCCAACATACTTAAGTCCTTCACTACTACTAACAAATCGCCACAATGATGCAAACAAATAGTATAATCGGCATTCGCATCAATAAACAAACATGCAATATAATAAACAAACACACAGACACAACAACATAATAAACAAAACGAGTCATAGAATAAACAAAAGAGTCATAATATAAACAAAAACAGACACACACATGCATAGACACACGGACACATGCATAATATAATCAAAAAAAGACACAAACAACATAATAAACAAAAACGAGTCATAATATAATTATAAAAAAACAGTCATATACACGAACAACATAATAAACAAACACACGAGACACATGCATAGACACACACACACACACACACACATGCAATATAATAAAGAAACACATATACTCACACATAATATAATAAATACGCAAATGGCCCATACATGGACACATAGAGGAGCATAACATGAAAAAGGTGTAAAATTTGGGACCACATTCACTAAAAATTTGGGACCACATTCCACAAACAATAATTTATATACACAAACAACATTTACCCTAATTTACCCAAGTCATTGACCCTATTTATACAATTAACTCATGACACAGAAAACATTTTCCCTAATTTATATACACAAACAATAAAAAACCCTAATTGACCCTAATTTATATACATACCTTGGTCGTCGAACTCTATATACCAATGGAACACCTCTATCGTCTTCGATTAGCTAGCACAAATGCACCTTCAGTTTCAATTGGACAGTGAAGAACCCTAACCACGAAACCCTCGATCAATTCCCTCTCTGTTCTTTATCGTTGTCTGTAATGATTTTTAAATTTTTGTTAATTAATATGTTTAATTGAGAAATAAAGAGAGAGAAAGAGAAATATAAAAAATTCAAATCCAAGACCAGACGTTGTCCACGGGGGATACACAGTCAGCGTGTAATAAGGGCATTTTGGGCATTTCATAAATTATTTAACGTGTAAAGTGACGTCCGTCACTTGAAGGACTAACTGTAAGTCTTAAAGTGAGGTTCAGGGACCACAATAGGAAATAGAAAAGTTCTATAACCGAATCAGGAAATGGAGTAAAGTTCAGGGACCAAATTATATATTAAACCTATTTTTTATATTAAAACGAGGGTAAAAGTGCATTACAAATTAGTTTGATTCAAAAGATCAAAGGTGAGAACTTGATAAGATGAGGAAGACAAATCACAACCGTAGCCGTCCATTCAAGCTTTTTGACTTTTAAAATCAATATTAACCATCATGCCTCTCTGTACCCAAAAAATAAAAATAATACTGTAATAATAATCATAAGCTGAATATTCTTTTCAAATTGTGTTCCTCTAGCTTTGTCATAATTTTTTTTTTGTTTATACTTAATGAATATATTATACATCGTTCCTAAATTATTGTCTTATTTTTTTTTATCCATTCTTAATTTGAATCTTTTTTTTTAGTACTTTACTTTTATCATTTTACTTATTTTTTTTTACTTTAATTATGAATCACATGCACATAGACATTAAAGTAAACTACACACTTATTGAGAATACTACAGATAATGAAGATGATACACAAGGCAATGCTCAAGTTCACAGTACACTAAGACTCATACCAAGTTTGCCAAGTTTACCAAGTGCAAAGAGAGATCTACAGAGGTTATTGGAAGTTGTCAAAGTGCCGCATGTTGACATATGGAGATAGCACAGCCCAACTGTTTGTTAATTGGTTATTGAAGGGTGTAATAGTAATTATACAGTTAGTTTGTTAGATGCAGTTATTTAGTTGGGTCCCACAGTAGTTACATTGGAGCGTATATAGACAGTCAGGGGTTTTCTTTTCCTTCCCTCGCAAAGTTTATTTTTCCTTTCTTTTGCATAAGTGTATTCAGAACACCATCAATGAAGCTCTCAATCAACAAAGCTGGTTCTTATTCTTCAGTTCATTTTATGAATTGTAATCTCTCGAATCTTTCTTGTTAACATTATATCAATATTAATAATTAAATCAATTATTTTTTCTTAATTCGTATACCGGGTCAAATAAGAAAATAATTTAAGGACAGAGGGTAATAATTAAATTAAATATTTTTTTAATATATATTTTTTAAATACCTTAAAATTAAATAAAAAATACTCCCTACTACTGTACTTAGTTTTGAATGGAATGCGTTGGACAGAGTGAGAGTACTATATTAGCAGGTCAGTCCACCATCATCCATCCATAGGAATTTGGACAAGTTCCAATCCGAATTACCCCAAGTTTCTCGCACCCGCTTTCTTCTATAAAAAAAAAAACACACACACACACACACACACACAGAGACAGACAGAGAGACATTCACACACAAAATGAGCTGCTTATGGCCGTATTTGGCTCTAACTCTGTTAGTAATATTACACACCCTTTTATCTGCATCTTCTTTGTTGACTTCTGATCTCTTCGAAACCTGGTGCCAACAACACGGTAAAACCTACTCTTCCGACCAAGAAAGGCTACACCGGCTCAAAATTTTCCTAGATAACTATGCCTACGTTACCCACCATAATACTATGTCAAATTCATCGTATACCCTCTCCCTCAATGCCTTCGCTGATCTTACCCACCATGAATTCAAAGCCTCTCGTTTGGGTCTCTCTCTCTCGGACACTGCCAATGATTTCATTAGACTCAATCGTGGTCGTGGTCGTGGTCGTGGTGGCGCCGGCGGCTCAAGTCTGGTGACGGACCCACCTCCTTCTATTGATTGGAGGAAGAAAGGGGCAGTCACTCCTGTTAAAGATCAAGGGAGTTGTGGTATGCTAATCCCTGATTTCAGTAATCAGTTGGTTGTTGATATTCTTGTGTTGTATGATTATGATATGTGTTTGATGTGTATCCTGTGTCCCTGATGGATTGCTACAAGTTAGTCAAAATGCAATCTCTCCTTGTTACTTGTTACAGTAATATTTAAAGTATTAATATTAGAGAATTATGCATTTTTGTTGATTGTTTCGTATATTATTTTAACTTTTGTAACATTGACTCCCAATTGATGTGTTTAACATATTCATCTATATAGGATTCAAAAAAAAAAAAAAAAAATCCATCTATATATATTTGTTGTTAAATCACTTAGAAACTCACGCACTAAACCATCACATCCTTCATGTATCGACTGGGAATCAAAGTTTGGGAGATTCTTTCGGGATCTTTCACATTACTCTGTACAATGGAACACTAGCTTCACCTTACTTGTGCTTGAGAAGTTTAGGCAGGGTATAAAGTCAGCAGTATAGCAGGTGTTCACAGGATCCTAAGAAATAAATTGGTGTCTTGCAGTAGCTTTTTACCATAATTCTAGCTATAGTAACCTTTGAAAAGTTCACAGACGAATGAAAATTCATGTGTGCATTATTGGAGTATCCAACGGTTCAATGAAATCACACAAGTTTATTTGAAATTTAATCTTTTGTTCCTAAAAGATTTTAGATTTTCATTTTACATAGCTCTATATTAAGAGTTTTACGAAGAATATTAGGAATAGAGGTTTGAGGTTCTTTTCTGCTTTCTTTGAATAAGTATATAAATAAAACTAATTAAGAGATGAAGTCAACAGTCCGAAACATGATGTCACTCCATTTTACAAAAGATGCTGTAATAATAATAGGTTCTCAAGCGTGCTTATACGAGTTTCTTTAAATTACAATTTCCTTCAGTTGGTGTTGCTAGTAGTCATTTGGTCAACCTTCCCATTTCAAGGCCCTCTTCTTCAGTTTATGAAATTCCTCGTTGTCTTTGTCCATTCACATCAGAGCTGCCCTGCACTAGTCAACTTTGAAATTTGGGGATTATAACCATTCTTGTGATTACCGGGTTCAGCAACTTATCTTAAATAGGCACAATCTCCTCTCAACCTAATCAGCTTTGCAGACATGGTTATGGTACTTGGTTGCATTGTTCTTTGAGAGTCTGGGCCTTGCTATAATTTCCATGTAACATCTTGTTATAGAATTCTACTGCCCCATAATATGGTTAAATTAGTACTCCGTATGTGTTTTGTTCTCAATTTCAATTTTATGTTATCAGTTGGTTATAAATGTTTCTTGTAATATATATGGGTGTTTTAAGTAGAATGATATACCAGTTCTCTCAGCAATCATCAAGACATCATGTTTTTGAAATTCTTACTGCATCAGGATTTTACTTGATCGTTTTATATGTTTTCTAAATGTTGCATCACCTAAAATTGTACTCAAGTTGCTGCTGCTACTTATTTTCTGTGGGATATTTACGATGATACATATTATGAATGGCCCAGGTGCATGCTGGTCATTCTCAGCCACAGGAGCAATGGAGGGTATTAATAAAATTGTTACTGGATCTCTAGTCAGCCTCTCTGAACAGGAGTTGATTGACTGTGATCGATCTTACAATAGTGGCTGTGGGGGTGGACTCATGGACTATGTATATCAGTTTGTAATAAAAAATCATGGGATTGATACCGAGGAGGATTACCCTTACCAATCTAGGGAAGGAACGTGCAACAAGAATAAAGTAATCCGTTTCTGTTCTTCTTCTGTGTCCCTTCTGATTTAAATTTTGCGCACTCTGCTTTTATCAACAAGTAATTTTTATGATATCTAATTCTCTCTACAATATCTACGACTTGCTTTTATATTGCAGTTGCAAAGACATGTTGTAACCATTGACGGCTACACTGATATTCCTGAAAAGGATGAGAAACAGCTACTACAAGCTGTTGCAACTCAACCTGTAAGTGTGGGTATATGCGGCAGCGACAGAGCATTTCAGCTGTACTCAAAGGTTAGTCATAGGCTCATGGCAGCGAATTTACATGTCATTAAAATTTTTCCTATACCACCCAAAAAAGATATACAAGAAAGTTTTTGTTGTATAAATGATTTGTGGAGCAGGGAATATTCACTGGGCCGTGTTCGACTTCTTTGGATCATGCTGTATTGATAGTGGGGTATGATTCAAAGGACGGAGTTGATTACTGGATTGTAAAGAATTCATGGGGGAAAAGCTGGGGTATAGATGGTTATATTCACATGGTACGTAACACTGGAAAGTCATTAGGAGTCTGCGGAATCAACATGTTAGCTTCATATCCAACTAAGATCAGCCCTAATCCGCCAACCCCACCCCCTCCGGGTCCCACCAAATGTAATATTTTTACATCATGCTCCCAAGGTGAAACATGCTGCTGTGGTCGAAGCTTTCTTGGGATATGCTTTTCATGGAAATGTTGCGAGTTGACTTCTGCAGTGTGTTGTAAGGACCACCAACACTGTTGCCCAAGTGATTATCCAATCTGTGATACCAGAAAGAATCAATGCCTCAAGGTTAGTTTTGAGTATACGTGTTTTTATTTCTTGTTTTTGTCGTATTGCTAAGCATCCTAAGTAAAACGTCATGCCATCTTTTCAAGTCACAGAATTAAAATGATGTGCAACTTGCTATAGCAACTTGGTTAATTAGCATTTGCTTGATTGCTTCAATATATCTGATGGTTTATACATATGATTGCAGCGAAACGGCAATGTGACGCTAGCGAAAGAGATTCAGAAGAAAGGCAGTTTTGGAAAGTTTGAGGGTGGAGTTACCTTCTCGAGCAATTGAATTTGTAAAAGTGCTGCCTTTAGTAGATAAGATGGATGTTAGCCTTGGCATACTCTTGTACCAGTTAATTACACTAAATAACACATGTAATCTTGCAATTATTATTTGCATGCCTATGGTCTTCAGGTGTAGAAAATTTGGTTTGTGTTGTAACTAGCTAAAAGGCACTAAACAGTTAAGTTTATAGTTGATTTAATATTCATTTGTTAGTTATATACTGTAGAAAACTCTCAGATCGGTGAACTGTAGTTGATGCTATTTGCTGCTAATTTGTAACTTCCCTGGCCAAGTAAAAGATGCTATTTGCTCTGAGTTTTTCCTCATGCATGGTATCATCTCGTGAACTTGAAATTTCTTATTATGGTTATACGCGACGCGAGCTTCAAATGTGCCTCATTGTATGCTGAGTCTAAATACTCCTAAATAGGCATAGCCTCCCATTCTGTTTGATGGAGTTAAATCATGGTCATGGCTCAGTCATTTGGTGTTTACTTCCATCGCCAGGGTAGATGATTCATTCGGACAGCTTCATCATAGCTCATTGTTTTCTTCTCATAAGAGTTTTTTGATATCCTAAATCTACTATAAACCCCCCAAAGAGATTCGACCCTGGGACCAACAGCATGGGAGCGAGGCTCTAACCAGTAGAGCAATCACTAAATCTCAACTTTACACAGTTTTTATGGAATGCAACTCTTTTTTTTTTTTTTTTGTAAATGTGTTTGGTGAATCAGTCTAAAAAAAGTTGCTTTTTAGTCTGAATATGTAATGAAAAAAATGGTAAATAACAATTTTACTTATTCACTATATCACTAATTATTACATTAAATAAATATAAATTTAGACAAATCTACCCCTTCATTACTTGTCCATATTAAGTTGACTAATAAAGTTACTTTTCTAGTTATCTAGTGACATTATTTATTAAATCAAAACATCAATGAACAATATAGTTTTTTTTTATTTTCATTTTAAAAAATATATTTAATCAATTAAGCTTATGACTGAAGTCATGTTGTATAAACTAGAAATACACCCGTGCGATGCACGGACTATATTAATAAAATTTAAGTTATATAGTAACATTAATGATAAAAGTGTAAGCAAATAATAGTTGTAAGATAGAGATTATGTGTTCGATGTATATAAAACAAACAAATTATTATAATGTAGAATTTATATATACTTAGGGCTTGTTTGTTAATTCAATTAAGAGCTTAATTAGGAAAATTTTAAGTGAGATTAAAAATAAAATTATTTAATAAGGCAATATTATATTACATAATAAATTAAGTATCCCTTAAAAATAGCTAAAATTTTAAGTCAAAAGAGAATGTCTTAATATTTCCAGCTCTATTATTTCAGACATCAATTTTCAAAGCTTAATTTTCAGTTTTAACAAACAGACCCTTACACTGTATATTACACAGTTGTGTACAAATCTAAACTCGATAAACCCTAATAGAAGTATACCCCAGGAAAAAAAATATATTGTGAAAGTATGCAAAATCTTATTTGTGCCGAAGGTGTACTTGAAATTGAACTCATACAGGATGACTTGGAGACACTGCAAATTTGTTGCTTCTTTTCCAAGCTCACATGATAATTAAAGGCACACCCAATCAAACAATGAGTCCAAAATACCAATCTAACAACTTTGTTATAGCTATCATTTTCTTCGTCATTGAAATATCAATCACAGACAGTAAGTAATCTCATTTGCAAATTCCAGTTCACTTTCAGCTGGAGAAGAAGTGTATTCTCACGTTCAATTTGAGAAAGTTTCAAAAATCAATTACAACATAAATTTTACTTCGGGTAACAATTAAGATGGCTAATTGAATGTTTTCGACTCTAGGCATTAACAACTTATAGAAGGGGAGGAGCAGCTTCCCCAGGAAAGTGCAAATGTTACCCACGGTTCAGATAACTCCAACCTAAAGACACTCCGTGTAGACATCTCATCGTTCTTGGCACCCTTGGCAAATGACACTAAATTTGATAACAGTTTTTGATGTGATTCCCAACGAGACCCACAAGTTATAACGAACTTGGAACCACGCTTTTGGAATAACCTCGCGGAAACATATACCGAGGACTTGAATAACAATCAAAAGGTTGATCGCAACCCTTAGTTTCGCAATGAACTAAGAACCTCGATCGATTCGAAACCCTTAACTATTGATTAATTAAGAACCACGAATTAGAAAGTAACACAAACTTAATCCAAAGTTTGCAAAATACTAACAAACTATGTTTGTCAAGAAAGAGTTTTAAACTCACAATTTAATTTAATACCAAAATCTGTCTTTTTACAACGAAAGAAAAGATGCCTTTATATAGGCTTTAGAGAAACAAAGCTAAACTAATTAGGAAACCTTAATCTACTAAAAGTCTAATGGACAATTGATAGATTCTGAATAGAATCCTTTAAGAATAGAATACCAATTTATTTAAAACACATGAAACCCTAAAATACCAGAATTCTCGTCAAACAATGCAATCTCGACTTTACTGGTTACAGGGCGATCGCCCTGTCCCGACTCAAGGCGATCGCTCTCTGGACAGAAACTAAGGCGATCGCTTTTTATGCCTTATCGAGGCGATCGCTTGGGAGACAGAATGTGGTTTTCGACTTTCTTCATGCATCACACACGGTCTTGACTCCTTAGATCATGTTCACCATCTTGGGTTCTTCAAGCATCTTCAATTGGCCTTGGTCTTGGACTTGTATTTGTGCAACAAGGTTTGCTAAGGCTTCATTGATTCGTTTAGCTCTCGACCTTGTGATTGGCCCTTTCTTGATGACCAATGGATCATTGTTGACACTACTTGGTGGTGGTCCTCTATCAATTTTCAAATCAATGCTATTATATATGAGCAAATGTGAGAGGCTCTCAAAAGGCTTCCATCTTCAGAACTTCAATTATACATCAGCAAAAAGGGGGAAGGTGTCAACTTAAATGAAGACTTCTTGTTTTTTTTTTTTGGTGTATGTGTGTTTGTGGGGGGTAGGTTAAGAAATCAAGACTCTACTAACTCAAGATTGTTTGACCATCATACTCCAATCTTTCTGTGAGCTAAAAGCAATAGATCTCTCATTATTTTGGGAAAGCTGGTGGTCGCATGTGAATACACACACAAGGTCGATCCTGAACTTTTGGGGGCCAAGGCAAAAAGAAAAAAATGGGCCCTTGTTGAAATATAAAAATAATAATTTTACACAAATATTTTTTCACTTTTTATTATTTAAAGTATTGAAAAAGTGCAACATCTACAAACATACAAGAAAAAATAGTATCAACTAATTATTAAAAATTACTATTCTGCACCGATTTACACAATTTACAACAAAAATAATATATTTGTTTGCATCTTTTGACTACAATATCAATAGAACCTGATTTTTACTTGGAATATTGTTATAATCTACCTAATTATTATTATAATTGAATTTGTATTTCAATCTAAGCAATTTTTACTTTTTTAATGACTCAGTTAAAAAAATGTTGATCTACAATATCAATAGAACCTGATTTTTACTTGAAATATTGTTATAATCTACCTAATTATTATTATAATTAAATTTGTATTTCAATCTAAGCAATTTTTACTTTTTTAATGACTCAGTTAAAAAAATGTTGATCGTCAACTAACATTTTTTTTTATTAAGAATATTCAGCGGATCCAAAATAAAATGAAGGTTGGATGACTCCGCTATGGTCAAACCCAAAATCTCTAATTTTATATAACAACACCTTATTCATTGAGTCAAAGAGTCAATTACAAAATTATACTAATACATTATCTATTATACATAAATAAGGTTTGTTAATTAAATTCAAAGAACCCAAAATAAAACAAAGAGTCAATTACAAAATTATACTAATACATTATCTATTATACATAAATAAGGCTTGTTAATTAAATTCAAAGAACTCAAAATAAAACAAAAGGTTGGATGACTTTGCTTAGTATTGAACCTAAAACCTCTAATTTCATAAACAATTACCTTAACCATTAAAACACAATCAATTGCAAAGATTTTTTTTACATAATATATTATACTACATATTAAAGTTGTATACATAAATTTGGGGCCCAAAAAAATTAGGGGCCCATGGCGATCGCCCCCCAAGACATGGCTCAGGGCCGGGCCTGTACACACGCATTTCAGCTGCCATCCACAACCCGTAACCCTTCTATAAAATGGAGCTATCAGCGGATGCAAGGTTGTGTAGGTATAGGTAGGGGTTGGAAAAGCCTCTCAGTCTTATACTTCTGACATTGTGCATCAATCTTCATGTTAGACCATAAGCAATACTCTGCTCAAAACTTCAACCCAATATAGTGTAGCTTAGGAGGTTAAATATTTAAGTATATAATTAACTTAAAGCCATCTTTACTAAGTTTTTTAATAACAACCACTACTGGATCCCCATTTCAACCTGATTGTCCCCTTACATACACACCTGAATCCGCCTTCACTAATCTTTAGCAACATATTGAAATCATTAGTCGTGTGCCTAATCTCTGAGAATGAAAACACTCTTAAAGCAATGGTTACTTTCAAAGGTTATCGACTATCTTATGGTCTAGGGTGCACTTTGACATGTGATACTCTTTTGCCACCTATTTTTTTCTTCATTTAATAATAATCGAGTAAGAGAGAAATATGGAGAAAGGGAAACCCATGACTGAATATTTGCTTTTCCGTCAAACAAAAAAAATCACGCAGAATACGTAATATATAAACTCATCTCATAGAATCTAAACAAAATCACATGTAGAATAGATTAATTCTACATCCAACTGGGTCATCTGGGTTCATCCTTCTCCAAAAATTTGACAGGAACTCTCCGATCAATTTTAGAGGTCAATCCACTGAGTGACCTAATCTTAAAAAGTGGTTTGAATTCACTGATTTTTCAAGTTTTTTTTTTTGACGCACATGTTCGGATTTGGGAAAAGAAAAAAGTAAAATATTAAGGGGTTGTTTGGTAGTTAGGCAGGGATAAGCATTATTATTAATCCCGGTGTTATTAGCGTCCTCGTTATTAATTCTACTTATATATTGGAGGTAATTTTGGAATTAAAAATATTAATCACGTATTTTTTTTTAGTGAGGGTGTTGATAATACCACCCTCACTCTTGGTATTATTAGTGAGGGGATAAGGACCTTATTCGGATAACTCGTGCTAATAGTCCCAATCGCCTATTGCGTACCAAACATCCGACAATTCGGCTTATTAATCCTATCCGACCTTAATCCTGCCTACCAAACGGCTCCTAAGAGTTTTAGTTATTTGAAGAATATCTGGTTCAATGGTTTATATTTTTGAACATTTTTTGTTACAGGAAAAAAAAATCTAGAAATCCTAATAAAATATACGTGAAAAAAAAAAACTATTGGCAAAGCCTTATTGTGTTTATTCTTGTTTGTTTTTTCCCAATCGATCCTTTGGCCCTTACCGATCAAATGTCTTTTGTATTTGCTTGCGACATATCGTAAGGAATCAAGAGTTATTTAGATCTATATTTTCTTCTATAGGATTTGAATACTTTACCAATTAAATGCCTTTTGCATACTAATTATTTGAAAATTTTTTGTTATAATAACTTCAAATTTGATAAATAACACAAAAAAATTAAAATAAAATCATCTATATATTATATCTTTCTATAAGATCTCAAAATTTTAAAGTAATTTAATAATACTAAATGCTGCTTGGTGTACTCACATCCCTGTGGTAAGAATCCAGCTAGGGACCTCATTAGAAGAACTTTTGCCAGCTTCATCACTGCACTGACCCCACCTTTCAAATGTACTTTTTAGGGGGCTTGTGTAGCGAAATGCTGCTCCTGGGCATGTCAAAATCTCTCCCAATAAGCTTCACTTTTGGGAAACTGCTCCAGTCTGCAAACACATGACCTGTGTCTCGCTCATCATTATCCCAATCAGACCTTGGCTCAATCGAACAAAAATGGGATCTCCTACTTTTGAGATTGATCACCTATTTCTGCACCCCCGTATCACTGCCCACTTTTCTCACTCAATCCATTTGATGGCATGAGAAGATTTCCCCTGCGGACGCATGTGAATTGGTGAACTCATAAGCGAACTGTCCCTCTGCTCTACAGATGACTCCTCGATCACCAATCACACAATATCAATATCGTTACAAACTTACAATTTTTCAAAAAGTGCACATATATTCTTTAACACATCCACAAATCAGGCAGTAAAAGAAAATCTTTTTGTGCAATAAAAGGAAGCCAAATGCATGCTCTCCAATGGGATTCAAACACGAAGGGAGCTATGTATGGTCAGCAAATAACTCGGGCTGCTCGTGATATGCTCTTTCTTGCTGCTGAATGCTGTGAAACCACATTGCAAATCGAGTAATTCTCTTTGCTTTCTCAAATTGAAGTGGTTCATCAAGCTTAGTACAAAAAAAAGATTGATAAGATTATTATCACATGACATTAAAAAAGAGTTATGATAAGATTAAGAAGGGATAAAATTCTAATTTAGCTTATGGTCGGAAGTGCAATATTTTTGGCACACCATACTGAAGATTAAGCCCAGCAAAGTTGTTCATTAAAACATCTAGCACCTATAGATCCTTAATCCACAAAAGTTTTCATGAAAAATGTGCCTTTAATCCTCTCAAAACTGAACATAGAAAACGATCACATAGAAGGTCTGGGAGCCATTCAATCCAGCAAGTCCTACAATGGAGGGAGTGAGTTGAGGAGCTGAGAGTGACTCTTCATTCCAAAATCGAGTTACCTTTATCATTAATAAATGTCTAGGTATACTCCTCCACTTTAATCATGATCAAATCCAAATCCATCATTATTACCCACCAGAAAACCAAAATATCAAGAATTCCCAGTGCACTACCACATTGCAGCCAATTTGACCAATGTGGCAATAACTAAGCAAGTCTTAAGGTCAATGTGTTATGCTAGCGAGCACACAACAGGAAAGAGGCAAGTGTTACACAAGATAACAACCAATTTTTTGCGACCATTAATCTATATAATAATGCAGATCCCAAACTGGAGCTGGTCGAGAATGCAAACAATTTATAAGTGAAACCATTTCATGATCATATATAGATTCTTGAATAATTACATAGATTCTTTAATAATTACAAAAAATTTGAAAACTTAATGCTTTTTCGAAAATGGTGGGCCAATAATAAATTCTTAATGGAAATTGAAATTTCAAAATGGGAAATTATTAAATTCATTGAATTTTGCTGTTTGATTACTCAGAAAAAAAAAAAAAAAAAAGAACAGAGGTGTGAAGGGGAAGGAGAAAATGAAGCAAGCCTCGAAGCTTTGGAAACTTAGAAAGCTCTGTAGAACTAAGATATCACCAAAGTGTGTTCCTGCAATGAGAAAATTAAGTTTAGAGTGATGAAATAAAGCACGAAATTGCACAACTTGTCATTGGCTCTGTTTGCATGCTCAGAAAGTGCAAGAAAATTAAAATTAACATTTTCAAGACTTCAATTCTACATTTTAAGTAAAAATCCTTCCTACCCAATTTGTCAAACAAACAATTGGGTTACTTCATTATGAATTCCGTTTCTCAATTTGGAAATGGGTTAAAGATGTACATAAGATATCATATTATAATGATTGCTAGAAGCACAATTTGAGAAACTTTGAACCTTTTCATATACTCCGTACTTGTGTTCGGTTTGCATTTTCAAAACTATATTCTATTTTCATTCTCAAAAATATTTTCCCCAAAAATTAAACAAATGTGTAAATCAATCACATATATATAGAAGTAACGAGATTTCACATACCAGGATAATATATTGAAGAAATCTGCCACTTAGTCGGTCCCAAGAATAAAACAAATCCAATTAAAAGCTTGCACATGAATAACTAATGTAAAGCTGTTGTTGTCATAGCTATGCAGATTGTCGGAACCTAACATTGTGCACTTAATTTGGAAGAATTAAAAATTCCACCGACAAAATCAAAACTCACCGGAACAGCAAGTTCAGCGAAATGGTCGGAGGCACTATTTCTGTTTCTACATTTTAAGTAAAAATCCCTCTACCCAATTTGTCAAACAAACAATTGGGTTACTTCACGGGGTTTCTTTACAAATGACCTAGTCAAACTCTCCAACATCTTATTTGGCCTAACTTATTCTAAAACAACTTATATGGCCTCTTTTTATTTGAAAACCCCAAAATACCTTTTTTTTAATGACTCAAACATAGTTTAAACGATTCACGGAGTCGTTTAAACGATTCACGGTTTCGTTTAAATGATTCACGGAGTCGTTTAAATGATTAACGGATTCGTTTAAACGATTCACGGATTCGTTTAAACGATTCACGGATTCGTTTGAATCGATCGTTTAACCGATTTAAAGGGAGACGATGAGAGGAAGAAAGAGGAAGACAAAGATAGGTCCCATGGTAGTAAATGGGAGGAAGACGGAGGAATACTTACAAGTCCATGGCAATAGAGGGAGATGAAGTGGTCGGAGACGGCGACGATGTGGTTGGAGATGGGAGGAGGAGACGACGACGATGGGAGGAAGACGACTGTGGTTTGAGAGAGGAAGCCGAGATTTGAGAGAGAGTGAGACTGAGTTAGGTTTTAAGGGCTTTGGGGTATTATAGGAAGTTTGTGTTAATTTTTAGTCAAAGGCTATATAAGTTGTTTTATCGGGTCAAAAGGTTGTACTTGATATATACCACTTTCTTCATTATGAATTCTGTTTCTCAATTTGGAAATGGGTTAAAGATGTACATAAGATATCAATTAAGCTTATGACTGAAGTCATGTTGTATAAATATCTTTAGTCAATCGTACTTATAACTCGCATCTCGTGTTTTATATATAAAAAAAGGGTAATTTACACATAACCCCCCTCAACTATGGGTCAAATTTGATTTGCCTCCCTCAACTACCAATTGAAGCAGTGTGCCCCCCTCAACTATAACATTTTTTTCAATTGCACCTTTGATTTAGACATCACGGTTTGAATTCACGAAATTTGTCCACTAAAGACTCATGTCATTATCTATACGTATGATTTTTACCATAATATTCAAAATAAAGATAACAAATTATTTTAATGATCATCTTTATCTACAAAGAATTGTCTTCAAACAACAAGGGTAATATAGTCAATTGAAACACCAAAAGGGCACTATGGTTAAAAAGAATGCCTAAAGATGGTCACATGAGTCTTACGTGAGCATTTTACGTCAACTTAAATGACAGTACCTAGACAGAAGCTACGATTAAAGAAAATGATATAGTTGAGGGGGGCATATATATTGCTTCAATTAGTAGTTGAGGGGGCAATTCAAACTTAACCCATAGTTGAGGGGGTTATTTGTAATTTAACCATAAAAAAATAATATAATTAAGGCATTTGTCCCCAAAAATTTAGAAAGACTTAAATTGCAATTCGGTCATCCTACTTTGACAGAAAATTCATTACGCTCATCTTACAATTTTTTTTCTCAATTTCATCACTATACTTGGCATAAATCCCACGTTAATCACTCCATCCAGATTTTTGGATGAAAAACTTACTATTTTTTTTAAATCCCGAAAATACCCTTACTAATAACTATCAATTTAATCATTGCACTTAGACATAAATATCAAGTTCATCACTCCATCCTGATTTTTGAATAAAAATTTAAAATTATCCTAAAAACCCGAAAATGTCATTACTAAAATATTAAAATTCATTGCAACCAAGAACAAACAAAAACCCAAAAATTGAGCAACTAGGGAAAAAGATTAATATTTAATTATCCTAAAAACCCGAAAATGTCATTACTAAAGCATTAATATTTAATCTATTACTAATCCTAATTAAATTAACATTAATATTTAATATTATAACTACATTGAGATAAATGACTAATACTTATAGATTAAGATCAAAATTTGTTATAATTAAATTTCTTAGGAATTTTTCATAATACCCTTGAAAAATGGCATGTACCACATGATTGACTTAACATATTTTTTCTAGTGGTGTCATTAACCCTTATTTAAATATTGATAATTACTTATGAATAATTTATAATAATATTTTAAGCTTACTTTATTCTACAATAATAACTATCTCATAATAATTTAATGCATTTGTTTAATATAAAAAAGTCAAGCTAAAGAATTTATTGCTTTAGAAAAGACCAACATAATCTTTTATTAATTTTGATTAAGAATTCTGATAAATTAACCTAATTTTTGTTTAATATTTTTAAGAATTAGTATGAAATTATGTTATTTTATTATATTTGAAATAACTTATTTAACTAATTTGATTATTTTAAATATTTTATACACAAAATTTTATATTATTAATCTTAATGCATTTTCTGTCAAAGTAGGTTGACTAAATAGCGATTTAAGCCATCAATATATTATAAAGTAAAGGGCATTTTGGTTTTTTTGTAGCCCTCTATCCAACAAAACTAACAGAAGTCAAGTGCGGTGAGCTTATTGACTCAACATGCCAAGTATAGTGATGAAATTGAGAAAAAAAATTGTAGATTGAGTTTAATGAATTTCCTGTCAAAGTAAGGTGACCAAATCGCGATTTAAGCCATTTAGAAATGTTGGATATTTTATTAAAAATTAAAAGAAAGATGTTGAATCTCTCGAAATAGACAATATTTGGTTTCTTCAGAAAAATCTGTCATCCGAACCGAAAAAACCAAAACCAAATTAGAATTCGGTTTTTGGTTTGATTTGGTTGGCTAAACCGAATTCCCACATGATTTTTGGTTTTGACTTTCAAACCGAAAACCGAATTGAATAAAATAATAATAAAAATAAATATATTATTGTTATTCTTTATATAAATAATTATTAAATATATCATAATAGTAAAATAAGTTTCTTAGTAACATAATAAAATCTCAAATATAAGGCTAATTTCATCGCATCCGCCACGCCAACCATTCCGTTTCCTAGTAAAATAATAAAATCTCAAATATTTATAAATTTAGGGGTATTTACAATATTTAAAAACTATATTTTTTTTAACTTTCAAAGTTTCGGTTACCGAAAACCGAATTCAAATTTAGTTTGATTTTTTATTTGGTTTGGTTTGGTTGGTTTTAAAGTTTGAAAACAATAAAACCAAACAAACCAAATCGAATAAACCGAACAAACCAAAAATCGAACCGATGAACACGCCTAGCTGCGCCTCATTTGCTCAATTAATTTAATTTAAACAATATTATTTAAAAAATTAATTCAATAATAACAATATGGTATGAGTTAAATTAATTATTAATTTCAGTTAACTTAATATTAAATTTTAAACCAATTGTATAGGTAGGCAAATTGTATTAAATTTTAACAATATATCACACTATAGTTTTACCATTGGATTAAATGTTTATAATTATATCATTTAAATCTAATTATTAATTTTTTATTTCAATAACCAATTATCACATATTTTTTCTAAGTTTGGTAGACAAAAATGTCCTTATCATATTAAGTTTAAAAAATTATACAAATAAAGTTGAGGTAAAGTATTGAATTATACAAATAATTCAAAAAATGATGGTCTAATAATTAAGAGATACTATATAAACATTGTAAAAAAGAGCTTTAAAAAATAAGGAGAATTATACAAATAAAACAATTGAATAGAAAAAGTAAGAAAAAAACAAAAGATGAGGAGATCAGATTGGGATAAGATACACATACTTTTCCTCTCTTTCATCATTCGCATCTCTCTCTCTTCTCGGCCTATGGTAGAGGGAGGCCGATCTCAGAGGATATTTCTTCATCCTTTCTTCTTCTTCTTCCTCCTGTTTTGGTCAAGTCTGATTTTAATCAAATCTTGGATGCCATCGCCTCAGCAAGAACTGAAAGCCCCTCTTTTCAACTTTCCTGTTTCACAAAATTGCTCGACGATGAGAATACTTGTTACGTGTTTGGTCGATAATAGATCTTCTATCAAATTAGAAGAATCAAAGGTGATTGATAGAGCGGATGAATCAGATTTTGTGTTAGTTTACTCCTCTCAATTTGATCTTTTCTGTTCTTCTTTTTTCCTTCTTTCTCTTTCTCAGAATCAGTTTTTCACAACTGATCTCCTGACTCCTATCAAATGGTGACGCACAAAAAAAAAAAAAAAAAAAGTGGGTTTGTGTACAAACTTTTCAAGGGTAGTGTTGTCGGAAAATTTTTCTTTGGCGTTTCAATCTTAAGTGTTTTCCTTGATAGCCACATTTGGAGCGTCAAACGCTTTTTTGAAAAGTAGCATTTTCAAAATCATCATTGTAGCTACGCTTTGTTGCTCAAAAAGGCTACGTATGTTTTTTAACTGCATTTTAATGGCCTTCAAGAACTTCAATTTGGCAAGCTCGTCCCAAGGTCTACCAGAACACTAATATCATTGATTGTAGTGGTTCCATCATGTGAGTGACCGTCGTAAATTTGGCTTCCTCGTTTACACACAGTGTATCAAGGTTGTTACAAGTCATGCCTATGAGAAAAGAAATTGATGCTCTTGACAGTCAATTTCACTTCCCTCACTACTTTTTCACACTACACCAAAAAGGGGTCACAATGTGGCTAATTACTCTTCTAAACTGATTACCAGTAAGGCAGTAACCAATTGCACCAGATTGCTCATCAGATGGTTCATCCATAATAATAATAATAATAAAAGGAAAAATTTCCGAGTCTATAATGATTCACTGGTAGTTTCAACCACACAAATGGATGAATTTTCTTTGGGGGTTGAGCATAGTACAGATCTTCAGATAGCCTAGAATCCCCAAATCAGAATCACTGAAGCCAAAACTTGTGAGCAATACCGAACACATCTGAACAAGTACAAACCAGTAACTGGCTAAACTTGGAGCTGCACAAGACCAACGGCTCTGACACGTCCCCAAAGAGCTGGAAACAATGGATGATTAGAGAACAATTTGCTTTAGGATCTACAAGTAATTACTAATTAGTTTAGTTCATATCTTCTTCACACCAAGAAGAAATAATAATGAACATTCACATAATCAAGATACTGGAACATACTGATTTCTGAGCAAAAAACCTGAGCATGCTTTTTAATTTAAGAAGATTAGCCAATAAATGGCCTTCCTGAACTACACAACAGATAAGACTTTCAAACTGAGATGATGGTCAACATCAAGACTTCTTTAGCTTCTCAACAGAACTAGAAAGAAAATCCTGAACTACAGAATCAGGAACTCCCTAGATGTCTCTGCAGCCCTTAAAGCTCTGGAAGTGTGCATCCTTCATGGTGCCAGTTACCAGAAGCTTGGCCCTGGTTCCACCACAATTTTGGAAACTTGAATATTGTCACCTAACAATATTCAATGAGATCAAATTGTTCCAGTGTTACTATTCAACTCAATATCATATTCATCACCACCTCTGTTATGATAGTTTCAGGATTGCATGTTTGTTAGAACAATGCTAACAACAGCATAACCAGATCCATGATGGAAAAAGATACTGATATATTCCAGTAAAATTACAACACTTCATTAAGATTTGATAGATGGCAATTCAGAAACTACAGCTATTTTTAACTTTTCAAGATCAGCAAGCAAGAAAAAAGAAAACATATACAAATAAGGTGAGTCATTTTGCATCAAGCTTGGCATAGATAAACATTCTCTCCCACCAGAATACAAGTCTCTTCAGCAATTAGCATTTCACTCTTTCCTTTGACATTGTGCACAGTGCACTTTTGGTTTCATCTTGAGCTTTCAGGAACCTTGAAATGAATAAACCCAACCTTGCTAGTTGCAGTTCCCCTTATAATGTAAATTAAAATATCTTACTGTAAAGATAGCATGCTCCAAACAAAAATAGAGAGGTGAATCGACACTCACTAGCTCAATGATGAGAAGGCTACTGGCTCCTCCAATGTCTCTAAACAAGCAGTCACAATGAATTCAAGCACTAGCTCTGAGGTACATTCCCGTGGCATGTTACACCAAAGACGTTCAAATACCACAACACGATTGTCACTATAAATAACATCCAAGAGGCGAGCAATTTCTTGAAGTATAATTGCTACATAAACCCACTCAAAGGAAAAAACATGTATTTGAGCTAATTCCAGTGCCACTAAAGGGGACAAGACAGATGGTTTCCTAATCAGCACTTTTTGTTCTTTCTGACTTTCGATGCTCAAATTCACGATCAGGGTCATAAGACTCTGCAATTAATCCCACAATCAACCCCAAAAAAGAGAACACCCTCGCCTAATTCATACTATACTAGCAAAACACATACCGAACTTTGACAAAAAAGAACCATGTCCCAGCTTAAATTCTTAAATGCAACAATTAAATAAGACTAGTTCCGAAGCAAGATACCCCCTTTTGCAAAATCGAACCATAGCCCAACACAAAAATTCTTCACAACCACATAACAGGAGTAGGAGTAAGAATGTAGCAGTTGAAAAGAGGCTAATCATACTACATATCATTCAAAATGTACAGATTCATAAGCATATGTAACATACATACACAAAACCTTTCAGTAAAATTTAATACCTATAATCATTTTTGTTCACAATCACGAAGAAGAAGAAGAAGACGGAAACACATCTTTAACAGCTGACGCCGCCGTCAAGTAATTTAGAGTATTCCTCAATGTCTCTTTCTCCCTCTTCAACCTAGTAGCCGTATCCTCCAACTCCAACAAAGCCTGTTGTTCCCTCGGCGCACCTTCAAACGTGCTGCCAACAAAAAACGAAAACGGCGTCGGAAACAAATTCCTCCTCAAATCCTGCGCCTCCTTCTCCGGCTTCCCATTCAGCCTATTCGATAATCTAATCACATCTTTCATATAAGTCTCCACATCGCTCGCCAGCCCCTCCAAATCCTCCTCGCCGGACGGCCGGTCTTCCAACCAAGCCACCTCCGCGACTAGGTATGGTTTGGTTCTTACGAGTTTCGTGACGCGAAAACGTTCCTGGCCTTTACAGATTAGGAAGAAGCGGTCGTCGGCGAGGCGTTCGTGCTTGACGACCTCGCCCACGCAGCCGATATCGGCGGTGCCGGTGGCGGCGTCTGAGTAGATGATGCCGAAGCGGAGATCGGATTGGAGTAGAGTGTGCATCATTATGCGGTAACGGAACTCGAAGATTTGTAACGGGAGGATGGCGCCCGGGAAGAGGACTAACGGGAGAGGGAAGAGAGGGAGCTCGACGATGTCGTCGGATTTAGGGGAGCCAGTGTGGTGTTTTTCGGAGAAGGAAGAGGCGGAGCAGCGGACGGAATCTGGATGGCGATGCCGCCGGTGGTGGCGGAGGGTAGAGTGAGGGAGAAAGGAGGGTAAAGATTTGGGGAGGGAGAGGTTAGGGTTTAAGAAGGGTTTGTGGGAGAGGGAGGAGGAAGATGGGGAAGGTAGGAGTTGGGGGAGAGCCATTGGAGGAGAGGAGCGAAGTTTACAGAGAGAATGGGGTCATTGTTGGGGGGAAGATGAAGGACGAGGAATGACAACAAATGTGTATGTTTGGATTGAGTGAGTTTGTTTTGCTTTTTCTCTATAATAAATTTGGGTGGATTTTAATTTTAGGGATGAAGAAGAAGTAGAGTGTGATGTGGATAAGAGTGGGAGTGCTCAGATTTTGTGGTTTTTTCGCTGTGGTTTAGAAATTCACACGTGGAATGTGCAAGCAAGCATGTACCGATCGATCGCTGACCATTTCATTTGATAAAACTTTTCGATACGTATCAAATGTATGTACGTGCACATGGACTATTTTCATTCCTAATTCCAATCATGTTGATCATTAGTATTTTGTAAAATGTGCTGAATACACTACTTCTTTCTTTTATGCTAAATACAATATTTTTGAGTAAATTTACTATTTTACTCGTGTTATAAATAAATTTTAAAAAATTTTTTTTTGACAAGACTGTCATCTCTAGGCAGTCTTATTCCAAAAAATCACCTAGACTAGGCGGTCCTATTCCAAATAACCACCCAGACTAGTCGGTCCTCCGACTTCCATCCATTATTTCGTCAGTTTTTTTTTATACTTTAATGCCCTAAAGTTAACATTTCCGTTAAAAAATTAACAGAATCGTTAAAATTTTAACGGAACTACAACATCCTGTCATGAGAACCGCCACCTCGAGGTGGTCTTCTTTTTTTTTTTTAAATAATTAAATGATAGAAAAAATAGTATTTTTTTCAAAAAAATATTATATTTAGCACTTTTTGAGTGTTGTATTTAGCACCTATATATTTTATCCATTCAATATCCATTGTTTTTACCATAGACCAAAACCAACAACCTTAGGGTGTTAACGAGTGAAAATTCTCTAGGGGACACATTTTTGGACAAGTAATGTGTAAAAAATGTTGACTTCCTAATTATCTCAATCGACCAAGCCTTTATTCTATCTGGGCCTATTGACTTTAAAGAAACTGTTTTGTGCTAAGAAATCTACGAAATTTTTAAAGGCCCAGTGTCACGAACTACTATCCAAGCGATCCCTCGACAAGTGGTGTTTGTTTGCCCAAGCCACTATATTATGTACAAATAGCCCAAGCCACTATATTATGTACAAATAGCCCGACAACATCAACAATGTCTCTTGTAACCAATTGCCGCACTTCTCATTCTTGTATGTTCGCATTGCCTTTAGTTACTGTCTTTATTGTGCACGATGTTATGACCTTGCCGGCTTGCCTTTGTGCAGCTTTTCTGTGCACGCTAGCTTGCCTAACAGGCACTTACACAACCGATTGTCATTCATGTCTTGCACACCAAGCGCTTGCCCAATGTTTCGACTCCAATGGATGTCACAATGCATATAGAAAGTTTGTTTGATTTCTTTGTAACCCTTAGGAGAATGCTCCACTGGAACTTATTTTGTTGTTTTTATCTAGCTTAGCTCCTTTATATCTCTTAGGATATTGGTTAGATTGTCGGTATGACTCCACGGCTACTTTCAATGTTTATACATGTTTCTTTAGTTCAAGTCCAGTGTTATTATATCTGTGACTTACTCGGTGTATTTGCCTTCATTGGCATTATTGTAATAGAATTATCAGCTCTGGCATTTGAATTATTGACTTGTTGCATTGTTATTTACTTTCGCAAACCTTATTAATCGGGTCATTGCCTTTTGTATTGGGCCGCGTGGTGCATAAGATGGACGTTTGTGCCTACGACCCTCATGCCCTATGACATTTGCGATTAGATTTGCATGCTCATATTGATTCCACATTAATGTATAACAATAACATAACCTTAATGGTAGCAAAATCGAAAAGGTAACATTTAGAAGAACTGGATGCCGGTGTGGCTAGGTTATTCGAAAACATTAGTTATGTCCCGTATCGTACTAAGAAGGTTAAGGCACCAAAGACAAAGTTGAATAATATCGAAATTAGGTTGTTGACAAAGTACGTCAATGATAAAATGACCACGATGCATGTAGAGATTAAGATGTTAAAACGAACTCAATAGTGACTACAATCTTAAGATTATTCAACTTTACCCTCTACATTGATATAAACATGTTGACTATACTCAAGTATTTTTATAATTATGACAAATTCTAATGATACATATATATCTCTTAATTATTAAACTTTTTAAATGTAAACTCTTCATGTTGAATAGGGAGTAATATATAAATTAGATTCTTCTTTTGTGGTTGTTAGATGTCATTTGAATTAGTTATATCGTCCTTGAAAAAAGATGATTGCAACCTTTTCTATGTGTTCATATATAAGCCAAATAAAATAAAGATTCTAGAATAATCTTCCGTGACATCTGGAGGAGAAGTCCAAAATGAAAGATCTAGGTAAGAGCAACCACCATCTACAAACACTCTAAAACAAGTTTTAGAGTTTTTTAGCTCCCACTGTAAACACTCAAGCCCACAATGAACACCCAATCCCACCCTCGATTTCTAAAATTATCTAAATCATACTCTTAACTTAGAGGGTGATTTAAAATGAATAGTAACTTCTTCTCTCTCCCAAGAAAGATCATTTGTCTCATGTCTTTAATATATGAGATTTCCAATAAAAGAATAATAAAAATATATTCTAAACATAAGCTGCCTCTTAGATTGATCAATATTTTTAGGTAAAATTAATTAAAATTATTAAAATATACAAAAAAAAAATCATAGAATATACTCCCATCGTTTCTAAATTATTGTCTTATTTAATTTTTTTTGAGTCAAACAAACTGTTTTTCAAATAAAAATTTGATGTATATATTTTTATTTTTTTCAAAATCTTAAAATTGTCTGGATACGGGACATATTTTACTCAAAATCGTCCAAGAAAATTTTTGGTTATCATAATGTGTGAAGTATGCAGCACTCTTTGATGCTGCTTTATGACATACATAACATGAAGGAAACAATTAATGGACAAAAAAAACACACCATGAGGGAAAGAAATCAATAGTGAAAAGGTAATTGAAATTATTGAAACATACCACATTTTTTTCATATAATTTAAAATTTTAAAATATTTCATTCCAATTGTGGTGGAATAATAGAAATAAAAAAGAGAAAAATAAAATGGTAATTAGGTTTGTTAGTTGAGATGAGAAAAATTTTAATTTTAAAGAGTTGTATAGAAAAGTGAAACTGAAATAGAAAACGATGTATTTAGGGTGTGTTATAGGGTGTCACCGTGGATGCTCTAACCACACTTGTATAAAATCTTCTAGTTTTTGTTTGAATCTAATTAAATAAGAATTTTTCTGTTCGGGTTCACCCTCATTAGTTTCATGGGCAATAGGAATTAACCGATCGAGAGAATCCCAATCGCACTTGGCTTACAACTTCTTCCCAACACCACAATATTAACCTATGTTAGTCTTTGAATAATTATTCGCTAGTTTCTGCGTCAACGACATTCCAACTAGCAATGGTCTTCTCATTCTTTATGTATTTGTAGTCATCCTCTCCAAGCATATAAAGAAAATTTAAAATACTCCCTCTATTTTAGGCAAATACCACCTTTAACTTTTTTGGGTTAACTAATCAAAGTTTGATCCATAATTTATATACATTTATTTATTTTCATAAAGTTATGCAAGTTATAATCTATAGTATTCTTAATGTAAAGTTAATAAAATTTACTAAAATACAAGTAAAGTTTGTAAAATTTTGATTTGATTTATGCATATGTTAACTTTTAAAAATGAAAAGTAGACTATTTTCCTGAAACAGAAATTACTACTAGGAAACACACTTCAATTAATAGGATTTTCTCGATTAAGGGTGGTTCAGTGGTAGAGTTAGAAATTTTAATTTCTACTTTACACGATCAGTTGTTACAACCGCGTTAAATTTTAGTTTTTTTAATTCATATTATTTTAGTAAGAATTAAGAGTAGTAGTAATATAGTTCTTGGAATTTAATTTTGTCAAGAAAAGAATGCTGCATGCATGCCCGACCATCTAGCTAATATAGTAAGACAAGTAAAAGACAAATTCGCTATAAATGAGCTAAATAGTTTGTAAAATTAGTCTAGTTTGACTCCATAAGAACTCAGTTTAGGTTCGTTTATTAGGAAAACAAGTTAATTGTTCAAGCTTAGGTTTAGACTCGTTAGATAAACAAGTCAAACTCACACTTATATTTGACTCACTAAAGCTTGGCTCGGCTCGTTTATAAAATATTAAGAATAATTAATTATTTTACTATCTATAAACACTTTTTATTAAAGTTAAAAAATACTTAGTTATATAATTTAGTTATGTTCTTTAATATGCCCCATAATATAATATTTATGACGTTAAAATATGTTTTATTAATTTTTTATGAAAAAACGTATTAACTTTTTCAAATTCGTAGGATTTAATACTTTTATTTTAAAAATAAACAAGTTAAGCCCGTTAACTTGCAAAAAAGCTCCACTCGAGTTGGTTAGGTTAGTAAACGAATCAAACTCAAATTATTTTAAAGATAATTTGTTAAACAACCTAAATACAAGCATATTAGATCTCAGATCATCGTTTGCAGCCCTACACGGTAGTAGAAAGTAAAAACCATAAAATAGTACATAGGGAAAAGGAAAAAAGAAAAAAAAAAAAGGGGAGTGCGTGCTTACTGTTTAGTGCCCCTCAAGTATCTGAAAGTCCACTTGACTGCTTCCCAATGCTGTCTACCCAGATTTGTCATATACTTGATCACCATACTAATTGTTTGTACCAAATAAGGCCTATTGCAAACCATAGCATACATGAGACATCCCACTGCGCTTGCATAGGGAACGTTTGACATCTTCTGAATCTCTTCATTGGTCTTTAGGGAATTTGAGGTAGATAAGTTAAAATAATTCGTTAATGGTGTCCTTACAGGTTTCGCATCTCCCATGTTAAACCTCTCCAACACCTTCTCAATATAGCCGGCTTGACACAACCACAATCTACTAGATTTCCTGTCTTTGTGAATCTCCATTCCAAGAATCTTCTTGGCCGCCCCCAAATCTTTCATGTCAAACTCTTTACTCAACAAGGTCTTCAATTTATTAATCTTGTTGGTACTCTTACTAGCAATAAGCATGTCATCTACATACGATATGAAAAATAATAGAACCATTCTCAAGGCTCCTCACATACACACAACAATCATATTCACACCACCTATAGCCAATACTGATCATGTAAGAGTCAAACCTGGTGTACTACTGTCTTGGAGACTTCTTTAGCCCATAAAGTGACTTTTTCAATTTACATACCAAATGCTCCTGTCCAGGATGCCTGAACCCCTGTGGTTGCTCCATAAAAATCTGCTCTTCTAACTTACCATGTAGAAACACAGTCTTTACCTCCATTTGCTCCAACACCATATTATGATGCGCTACAAGCCCCAACACAATCCGAATAGATGTATGTCTAACAACATGAGAAAAAATCTCTTTGTAATTTATCCCTTGTTATTGTGAGTACCCCTTTGCCACCAACCGAGCCTTGAATTTTTCTCCCTCTTTTTCTGATACTGCTTCTTTCCTCTTGAACACCCACTTGCAACCAATAGCACGTTTCCCTTGAGGAAGCTCTACCAAATCCCGTGTATCATTACTTTTCAGGAAGCAATAAAAATTTCATTGAAACCTAGCTCTGATACTAATTGTTGTGCGACAGCGGAAGCGAGCAAACAATAGATTGAGCAATAATCAATGATCAAGCAATTAGGGATTGGAAGAAGATAGAGTATTTGAGGTATTAAGACTGTCGTATATTGATATGATCACCTATTTCACGTTTTAGGGTTACAATTTATATATAAGTTACAATACCAAACCCTAAACCAATACAAATAAGGAAGTTTGCAAACTGTCAAAAATGGGACTGGGCGGCCGCCCTGTTTCAGAATTTCTATATCGCTATAGCACGACCGCCTTGCGCGCCCATGTGCTCTACTGCGATCCATCCTTGCCCTATACCCACAGTCCATATCACAGGAGAGCTACGCCCCCCGCACCCCTAAGTCCTACATGCCTAGAATCGAGCCATCCATTCTAACAAAACATGTTTGTCAAACTTGCGTTAGTGAACTCGACTAGGCTCCTAGCCCTCTTCAGTTTCCTACTGCATTTCTTGTAGCAGCCTCACCAAATCCTACAATGGTCGAGAGAGTCTGCAGGACCCAGGACCCAAGACCCACAGACAGAAACTTTTCCTAGCCAATCCGCACACACATTTGATTCCCTAAGCTAGTAAGCTCCATGGACAGACAAATCTTCGCTGGCCAATCCACACATTTGGTTCCCCAAGCTCCATGGATAGACACTTCTCTTTGCAAGCTAATCAGCACACACGTTTGATTCCATTCCAAAACGTCTACTGCGCGCGGCATAACCATTGTTTTCCTCGGCAGCTCCTGGTAAAGACTAAAATTTGTTTGTTCGTGTTTTGGTCAAATTTCAACAAGGGAGATTAGTGACAAGAAAGATGACAAAGATAATTTAAACCTGGGTACAATGATTATGAAATGCTATAGAAATGAACTCAAAGGATTTTGTTAACTAGGGAAAGCCCTTGAACAACTTGTTCGCCGGCACAAAACCCCGGGAGGTTTTAGGGAACCTGCCTTGACCAAGTGATTGATTAACCAAGTTGAATACAAGACTAAGAGCGTATACTAGGGAGCTTAAGCTAGTGAGAATGTGTGTGAAAAATACATGTGTTCCTCCCTTTTTATACCTCAAATACAAAGAAACAAACAAGCCTAGAATATAGGAAATTGGTTGAAGTTGTTGAGGTATTCTCGCCACAATGTTGGTTTGAAGAGATAAGGATCCCTTGCTGGCTTTGTTTGATGAAGAAACGTTTGTTGACTCAGTCTCCTTTATCTGGTGACATACTTCCTAAAAAATAGGTTGTAATGTAACAATAATTCAACCTGCAAAAAATGTCAAGGTGCAGTAGGAGAGCTCAAGTTGTAAGTGTCAAGATGATATATGTAAGTTGTAAACAAGTTGATAAAAAATGTAGGCCCAACAATTGCCCCCAAACTTTTCAAATTTTTCAAAAGAATATAAAGAGACAAAAATTTAAAAAGTTTGCCAAGAATTGACAACGTACGGCGGTTATTAATGCTAAAGGTGCGATGGGACGGTTTTGAGATTTCCCAAGGCAAAAAGGTTACTCTTGCGTTTTCAAACATACAACTGCTCACAACTTCTCTCTTTGAACAAACCAGAACCTTCTCCAACTCCTCCTCTCACAGAGTTGTTAACAACAAAGGTTTCCTTCCGAAAGATATCAAAGCAGATCGTGTGGAGAAGGAAAACGTGTAGCAATTCCGGTGAGTTCCTCGTACTCTTCTCAGTTTCTTGTTGCTATTTTTCAAGTTGCAAAAATGGGGAAAAAGAGACTATGTATAATCGAAAGTGACGATGGTCTACCGAGGGTTTCTCAACCCAAAACCTGTTAAAGGAGCCGAGAAAGAAAAATGTTCGATTTCGACGCGGATCGGAGTTGTCAAGAAAAATCACGCGCCTCCGAAACCATCTTCTATACCCATCCCTCATTAACTTCCGAGTGTTATTCTCACGAGTGGGTGTGCTTTCCTGAATATCCCTTCACCATTGGCCTTAAATTCCCATTCCCTGTCTTAATCACTAGGTTTTTTGCTTCTGCGAAGTTGAACTATGCCCAACTTATGCCTCAGGGTTGGAGGTGTCTTCAAACCCTAGTTAGGTTAAGGGATGAAATAGGTTTGAATGTAGACCTAGAGGAGTTCGCTTATACCACCGAGATCGGGGATTTGGTGCAGGAAGATATTGTTTTAGAGTCAAGAGCGGTGGTGACCCTATTTTGATTTCTAACAACGACCTGCGACGGGGGTGGAGGAGCAGATTTTTCTTTGTTAGGAAAGACGGCTAAGCCAAGAGGTGGCGTAGTCTCAAAGTGGAGGTCTCAAGGTAGAGGAAATCTCCTCTGGTTTTGCTCATTACCAAAATCTTTGTACATCTTAGACTTTAACGAACTTGAATTTCCTTTGTAGAAGTCGCCAAGCTTTGTGTTTTGTTCCCGAGCGGGAGGATACGAGGCTAACGTAAAGAAGATTTTTGAGTTAGACCTCTCGTCGGGTCCTTTAAGGCATTTCCAGTCTTGTTCTCTCCGAAAGGGTTGAAGAAGAGTCTCCATCAAATCCAAGCAAGATGTCCACGGGTTTGGTTTATTATCTCAAAGTCTTTGCCTATCTGCAAGTCGTTCTATCTTTCCAAATTTTCCTAACTCCATGTCCTATATTGCAGCCACCACTCGTTCCAAAGCTCTGTTTGCTGGTTTTGCTCGCGAGCTAAGGCAAGAAGGTCTCGAGGAAAGATAGCAAGCTGCCTCCAACTCCGTATCTATGGCTTCCGGCTCCGTCTCGAAGAATAAAGAAGAATCAAAGAAAAGAAAGTGGTGGAAGGCTGCAGATCGATGCAAGTGATATTCTGGATGGTGAAAGAACAAGAGAAAAGTTTGTTGTGGTAATGAAGGATTTTGCGGATAAGGTAATAATGTGTACATTCTAAACTATGTATCAAAGGATTTCATAAAGTACTAACACTCTCTCTTACATAGCTTTCGGGCATAATGACTCCCATCATGGATCAAGCTGCCATTCTGAAGATCAAGGCGGCTAGGAGTAGTGTTGAGGCCGAAGAGGCACAAAAAGAAGCAAAAGCAGCTGCTGGGGAAGTAGACAAGTTGAAGAAAGAAGCCAAAGTACGTGCTGCTGAAGTGGTGAAGTTAAGAAAAGAATTGGCAGACGTCAGTGCCGAAAGGATGAAGGAGAATGAAGTCCACATCAAGGAACTTGAGGCTGCAAGGGAAGACTTCAAGTTCAATGCCACTAAAGCACTGCTAGAGACCAGGATCCAAATGATGGAGGAATTTAAGAATGGCCAGGCTGCAAATTGGGACCTAGAAGAAGAAAGAAGAACCCTGGAAGATTTCATTGGCGAGTCGGTGGATGCTGAAGAGGTGAATTCTCCAGCCTTAGAAGAGTTGATTGAGGATGCCAACAAGGTGCTGAGCAGTATGGTGGGAAAACCAATTGAAGGCGAGAATCAAGAAAAGGAAACAGAAGTAACACCGACGGCAGTAGGCCAAAATGTTGATCAAGTTTGAATACTTTAGAGGTTTTGGGGAATGTTATAAACAATTTATGCTTTTTATTCGTTGGTCATGTAACCTGCTCATAAGAGCACAAACAATCTATTTAGGGGTACTAGGTTGGTCTAGTACTCTATGCTTTTCATAGGTTGATAGGATTTGTTGGCTTAACCAACTCATCCACTAATCTTGGGAACATTCTGAACTTTTATTGAAGTAATCTAGGTTTCTCTTAGAAACATTTGCTTGTGTTAGCAGATAAGAATGTTTACTGATTTAAGCAATAGGTAACATGTTAATGTTACAACCAATAGTCACATCTTGTATAGATGTGAAATCGTGCGCACGGGCGAAGGTGTAAAAACCTTAACTCTTTAGAAAAGATGTAAATCTTTTAACCAAAATGTACCTTTGATTAGAGGTAAGTCGTTTGAAGAGATAGAACAAGTATCGGCCGTCTGGCGTGTCAACATGTTCCATCCCTCTCCGCTAAAGTCACAACATGTTGGAGCCGTCTTGGCGTGTTCACATGTTGGACTTCTTCGTCTCAGTCTGAACATGTTGGAGCCGTGCGGCGTGTTAACATGTTCAACCTGCTCCATTTTAGGTCTCAACATGTTCGAGCCGTCTTGGCGTATTCACATGTTGAGCCTACTTTGCTAGTATACCTTGCAAAACAAATTCATGTTAGGGTTGGGTGTTAGCATAGCCAACACCCCTCCGATGCTTAAGTCGTAAGGGTTTCCAATAAATTTAAGAATTTGAAATACGTAAATGAATCTTGACATAAATTAACTCATACCGATAAGTCTAGTTGTTAACTACTTGACTTACATAAAATAGAGCTTTAAATGGATGGCATTCCAACTCCTAGGAATCTGTCTCCATTTGGGGTTGACAACCAGTATGCACCTTTGCCGGCTTCGGCATCAATGAGATATGGTCCCTCCCACTGGGAGCCAATTTACCATTCGGTTCTCGGTATTTTGAAATACTTTTCTCAAAACTAAATCACCAACCTGAAACCTTCTTATTCGACATTCTTGTTGTAGGATCTAGCAATCCGTTGTTGATAGGTGCCATCCTTATCTTGGCTAAATCCCGATCTCATCAATTGTATCTAGATCTTGGGTTAACAAGATGTTATTTTCATCTGGAGTTAACAAGCCATACCTTGTTGGGATTGTTACCTCAACTGGAATTACAGCTTCGCTCCAAACACCAAAGAATATGGAGTTCTACTGTGGCTCCTTTTGTAGTTGTTCTGCGCCCAAAGTACAAGTGGTAATTCTTCACCCACTTTCCTTTCTTTTGATCTAGTCGTTTCTTCAAGTTGTTGACAATCAATTTGTTGCTTGACTCGCTTGACCATTAGCTTGAGGATGGACTGGTGTGGATGTGATCGGCTTGATGCCCCAACGAGCACAAAAATCTCCGGTCTTTTTACTTATGAATTGGGATCCGTTATCACATATGATCTCGATGGTACACCGAACACCGCTAATAATATTCTTCTTTAAAAATGAAATTACCTCTTTGTCTCTTACTTGCACATAGGCCTCGCCTCGATCCATTTTGAGAAATAGTCGGTCATTGCTAACATGAACACTTTGCCTCCAGGAGCCTTAGGCAACTTGCCCACAATATCCATGCCCCATTTCATGAAGGGCCAAGATGAAACAATAGGATGTAGAGGTTCGGCAGGTTGATGCAAGATGTTCTTGTGCCTTTGGCGGGCGTCACATTTTGTACGTAGCTCATAGCATCCCGACGCATTGTTGGCCGTAATAACCAGTCTGAGGGCCTTTGATGCCGTGCCTTTCCACCGGAATGATTTCCACACGTTCCTCATGGATCTCCTTCACACGAGTTCAACTTGTTCATTGTCAATACATCTCAAATAGTGTCCGAAAGATTTCTTGAACAAGACATTATCTATTAAAACAAAAGTTGAAGTACGCATTTTAAAGGATCTAGCATTCTTAACATCGGGTGGTATAGTTCCAAGTTGAAGGAACTCAATTATAGGTTGGGTCCAAGATGGACTTGTAACTTGTGTCCCATTAGACGAGTCACTTCTTGAGTTTCTTCCACTTGGTCTATAGTGGGTATTTAACATAAATAATGGGGATATTAGTATGCAACATAGATTTGCAAGTTGATCCCAAGTTGGCCGGTGCATCATACTTCGTATTCTCTTCTCTAGGGACTGCTCCAATGAGAATGACGAAATTTTGAAGCCAAAGCTTTAACATGTTGAAGATATAGAGTCATCTTGGAATGTTTTGCCATGTAGCTGCCATTGAAATGGTTAGCGAGCAATTGAGAATCAACATATACATTTATATGAGTAATATTTAAACTTAAAGCAGTAGTTAAACCCATGATTAAAGCCTCATACTCAGCTTCATTATTCGTCGCATTGAATTCACAGGATACGGCTTGAGGTATGATATCGCCTTGGGGGACTTGAACGATTCCCAAGCCGATTCCTTTGGAATTTGAAGCTCCATCGTATAAAGTGTCCAAAATCTAGGAGTTGTTTTACCTTCAAGCTGTTGTACCTCTTGTTCTACCTCGGGTTGCGGACTTGGACTGAAATCGCTACGAAATCAGCTAGAGCTTGAGATTTGATAGCTGTTCGGGCTCGTATGAAATGTCATATGTGCTTAGCTTGACTGACCACTTGGCTAATCTTCGACATTTCGGAGTTCTCAACACACTTCTTATAGGATAATTAGTTCTAACGGTAATGGAATGTGTTTCAAAATAATGACGCAATTTTGTAGCGGCGGTAGTTAAAGCTAAAATTAACTTTTCAAGATGAGAATACCTTGTTTCAGCATCTAGTAGAGACTTACTTACATAATACACGGGATCTTGTTCACCTTGAATTTCTTTCACTAAGACCGCACTAACTGCATTCTCGGATACTGCTAAATACAAGTAGAGGCGCTCACCACGTTACGGTTTGGCAAGTAGGGACGTCATCAAGTATTCCTTAAGTTGTTTGAAGGCTGCCTCATGTTGATCATCCATTGGAATAGTTTATTCTTTCTTAACACTTCATAGAATAACCTGCACTTATCGACGATTTAGATATAAATCTATTTAAGGCACTACTCTAGGTTAACCTTTGGACGTCTTTAATATTCTTGGGAGATTCCAAGTTGAGAATAGCTTTGATTTGTTCGGATCGGCTTCAATTCCTCTCTTAGTCACCATATGGCCCAAGAACTTCCTGCTTTAACACCGTTGCACTTATGGATTGAGCTTCATGTTGAAAGCTTTCAAGATGTTGAATGCCTCGGCAAGATGCTCCACGTGATCTTCAATATGCTTAGACTTGACTACCATATCATCTATGTAGACTTCCATCGTCTTGCCAAGTTGATCTTTGAACATCTTGTTTACCGTCTTTGATAAGTTGCCCTGCATTTTGAGACCAAATGGCATAGCAATATAACAATATATACCTTCAGGAGTCATAAATGCCGTATCTTCTTGGTCTGAGGGTTCCATTTGAATTTGCTGAAATCCTGAGGATGCATCCATGAATGTCAAGATATCATGTCCAGCTGTCTCATCGACTAGAGAATCAATATGAGGAAGAGGAAATGGATCTTTTGGGATTTCCACATTAGCTATGGCTGGAACAAAACGGGATTCGTTGTAGCAAGTTGGGGAAATTTGGTGATGAGGCAAGTTGACTCCGGGCACACCTCGAAGCAATTCTTTTATGGTTTGCATTCCCCTAATAAGTTGACTTTCTGCAAAAAGAGAATTATTATTAAACTGGGATGCAGAAGCGTCAAAAGTATTAAAGAAACTCCTGTTTGCCCCATCGAGGGTGCGGATAGGTATAGCAAGACGTCAACACGGGTTGGCTAGTTGTAAAGTTGAACCGTGGCCTCGAGGTTGGAATTGACGTCATGATTGTACTTTCTCTTGTAAGGTACTAGACATAGGGATATCTCCAACATGGCTTGGTCCCGTACGCACCAAACAAAGATCTAGGATGCAAAGGTGAAAATGGAGTAGATGTTTGAGTTTCGGTTGTTTTCCTTACGCATGGAATCAATGGCATTGAGTATCATAGTGTTTGTATGCTCTTGAGCATCCAACCGGTCGATCACTTTTTCAATATCGTGACCATGTTAGACATTAGCTCCATATTGGCGGCTTCCGGATTTGAAGATGGGTTGCACGAGATACGTAACTAGGAAGTGGTGGTTCCTCTCACCAAGACTACCGGACGATGGATTGGCCATTTCTATATAAATAATCAAAGTGTCCCACGGATGGCGCCAAATTGTTTTGGTCAAATTTCAACAAGGGAGATTAGTGACAAGAAAGATGACAAAGATAATTTAAACCTGGGTACAATGATTATGAAATGCTATAGAAATGAACTCAAAGGATTTTGTTAACTAGGGAAAGCCTTGAACAACTTGTTCGCCGCACAAAACCCCGGGAGGTTTTAGGGAACTGCCTTGACCAAGTGATTGATTAACCAAGTTGAATACAAGACTAAGAGCGTATACTAGGGAGCTTAAGCTAGTGAGAATGTGTGTGAAAAATACATGTGTTCCTCCCTTTTTATACCTCAAATACAAAGAAACAAACAAGCCTAGAATATAGGAAATTGGTTGAAGTTGTTGAGGTATTCTCGCCACAATGTTGGTTTGAAGAGATAAGGATCCCTTGCTGGCTTTGTTTGATGAAGAAACGTTTGTTGACTCAGTCTCCTTTATCCGGTGACATACTTCCTAAAAAATAGGTTGTAATGTAACAATAATTCAACCTGCAAAAAATGTCAAGGTGCAGTAGAAGAGCTCAAGTTGTAAGTGTCAAGATGATATATGTAAGTTGTAAACAAGTTGATAAAAAATGTAGGCCCAACAGTTCGACAACATTGATGACAAAAACAAAATTTATACTCCATATTACCTATCCGAAAATAAACTCAGATTTACATTGCAATTGCCATGTACATTCTCGCCAATTAAATTAAATTTCACCCTCAACATTTCTACAGATGTTGGAAGAATGACTAAACACTAGTTTCCACATCGTGCGGTTTATTCTTCGTATAGGTCTTGAAAATATCTCATTCGACTTCACGCAGGAAAGGACGGCACATTGGATAGTTGGTTATTCTTTGCTAGTGCAATTTCAACTCATTGAATTGGATTCAGAGGTTTCAGTAACTCCATCTGAACAAACAGCTTCAACAGCTAACCTCTTCAAAACATTCGGACATGGGTCTGCTTCAAAGGAACGGTTGGAAACCATGACCTCACAATTTTCCCTCCCGACACACATCTGTCACAATAGGATTTTTAGGAAAAGTAAATATCAATATAAATATCATTGTCCAGTAAAACTGCAATTTGCAAGTACATAAATACAGAGTATGTGTACCTTCTCTAAGACTTCATGAGAGTTTGGTGAGTGGCAAGTTCCCTTTTGGAAACTCCCACAAGCTCCTAAAGGAGTCCCAAAGCTTGCAAATTTAATTGCTGATATGGACTGCCCTGGTGCACATCGAAGATGAACCTTGACTTCGTGGACCATTTTCGTTTCACCTGAGCTTTCTATATGCCAGTTCTCAATCATTGGATGGTGCTCAGAAGCATCTGCACAAACACTCGATCTAGTTCTTTTCACTAGAGATATCTTCGAGACATCTCCACCAAGTTCTTCAAAAAGTACCAGTAGATTTTGTTTGGGTTTCAACCAAGACCTAGGAACATGATACCTGATAAACAGCAAATTTTGTAGAAACTAATCAGTAATGTCAGAATTACCAAACTAACCAAGAAGGGTAGTTGTTGTTTTGCAGAGCATTACCACTGCTGTGTTGGTTGACCGCAGCCAAGTTGGCATTTTGGGGATCGGTAGGGTCCAGCATACTTGCAACCACCACAGTTACCGTTTGCATAAACCATCCAGTATCTTCCTATGCTTTCCCCGTTGATCCATACTTGACCTTTACCCATACTTCTCAAGTCCAAGGCCAGCGGCGCATCTCCTTCAGGTGCATCGAAATAAGCCTGCATATTGAAGACGAGATCAGTTTAATAGTTGAGCCCAACTTTCGGTGGAATTTAAATTTCTTACCTTGTACCACGATAGAGGTTGCTGGCCTCGGTTGACCAATGACCCTCGAATCCACTCAACGGATGAGACTCCACTTGGTGACACCAAATTCATTGCCTCTCCCTTCATCCCAATCTTTGTCAAGGAAAATTTGTGAGATAATGACAAATGCTCAAGCTTACAGAAGAATGTACAATTTTGTATGCAACGTTACCTTGTAAGTCCATGTTTGCAAAGATAAGTCCCTCTTTCCCTGGTTAAGACCGTCAAGCAGAACTGGGCCAAGGATTCCGGTTTTCCACGTCTCAAAGTGCAATCCAACGTTCTTCAATAGCAGCAACATTAGTTAGTAATGAAAAACACTGTTGCAACCCATTTTGATAGCATAATTTTGAAAACTCGACTCTAAAACATCTGAAAGAGTGATACTAAACCCATTTTGATAGCTTAATTTTGAAAGCTCGACTCTAAAACATCTGAAAGAGTGATACTAGGCCTGGGGAGAGTGCGAACCGGTAATCCAACTGCTACACTGAGGAGGGCAATTTTATTTGTTCCAGCATGCAGATTTACTGGTCCAGAAAATTTAAATCCTGTGTTCTCCCGTGTGCCATAGGCAGACCCTGTAATTGCACATCATGAATCAACATTATAAGCATAATGCTAGCTTACAAACAAGAAAGTTTACCACAAGACTCAGAAGAGCATTAACTCAAGAACAAACTCTGAATAGCGGACCTAGCGGTTGGCTATGGGAGTATGTAAATGACCATAGTACCTGAAAGTTGCCCATTGATAAAGACATGAACTGCATGGCCACTTGACTGCACAATGAGAGTGGGTTTTTGTCCTCCTCGCAGAAATGATTCTGATGAACCAATGTCAATGCTGGTCCGGAACCAAATTCCAAAAGTCAGCATTATAACAGAGGCATGTTAGAAGAAATTATCAAGAAACAGTTACGATTACAGGCTCACCTAGTCAAGTACCACAGGTAATCACTATTATCTCTAGTGATATTTATCTGCTCAAGAAGCCCAACTGCTGTCAACGTGAAAGTGTTCCCAAAGGAAGAAATATCTTCATTGTAAGTCTCCCACGAATACAACTTGGAGATGGTTGGCAACATTTGCATCCGCGAAGTTTGAGTTCCGACCTTAATGGTCAGAGACAGTTACATGAGTTAGTGAATGATTTACTTATTTATATATTTATTTTTGTATAAAGTGATACGAAATTTTTTTTTTATCTTCTGGGCCCACGGGAATGTTGATTTGCAGTGAGGCTTATAACTTTCAACTTACTTTTGCAGTGTTAAACACTACGTTCCTGCAGTCGGGAAGGATGCTGATCGACCAAGGAGGCAAGTTATAGTGCCTGTTATTAAACATCACTCTTGCAGCAGAATTGCTATCAGAATTCAAGAGAAAAGCTGCACAGTTTCCATGCCCTTCAGAGTATACATGAGCCTGAGACGTGATGATTGGATGAACAAAGTATGAGTTAGAACTGTTAGTTTCTTGTGTTGGAGTTGTCAGATTACCAAGAGAAAAAGATGGAATGAATTATGAAAGGCTGACCTGCTGAAGCTTTCCTAATGAAGTAGTGGTAGGATCAGCAGAAACTAACGCTCGTTCACATAGTTTAATAGCCTTGTGGAGCTCCTTCAAATGACCATATTTGGGTTCCCTGATCAGACCTGAGGACAAATTAAGTGTGCTTTCACAAAATCACAAACATTTTATATACAAGTTAATTTGTCTCACCATATTCATCAATAGGAGCATCATAGTCATAACTTGTTGTAATGAAAGGACCTCCAGAAGTACGCCCAAAGTTGGTTCCCCCATGGTACTGTCATAAATAAACATACGAATTTGATATTAGTTTTTAGCTAAGCATTTTGGCATTAAATTGATGGAACTCAATGGACCCAATTTCGCAAAATTACTAACCATGTAATAATTAAAAAATGAGCCACCACTCTGTACAAAACGAGCAACAGCAAATGCCAAATCTTGAACCGGGCGCTGGTGGATTGGCCCACCAAAGTCATTGAACCTTAAAATAGCGGCGTAAAGGAATAGAAAGTACAAGAATCAACACAGGAACAAGATACAGAAAACTTTGTTTTAAATTGGATGACACAGGTTTCACTAAAAGAGATATTTACCAGCCACTCCAAGCCTCTGTCCACATCATAGGCTTGTAAGGTTTATTGGGAGAAAAAGTATCACAATAGAAACCGTTGCATGTGTTTATCTGAGTTAAAATATCATAGAAGAATTACTTCAAATTTTCCTGGTTGATTTGTTAGTTGAGATGTTATTCAAAATAGCAGTCGTACTACGTACTAATGGCTTATAGGTGAACAGAATATGAGACTAAAGGGGTTTTCTGAAAACTAACCACAGGGTCTGGGGCATCATCCTCCTTGCACATCACCCACGGGACTCCTGTATTCAGCCCAACAGCCATTTTTGCTGCCCAATTTATGTACAACTCACCCGCAGCTCCAAGTGCCCTTCTTTGTGGCCCATACTCATTCTCAATCTAAGAATCAATAAATTATTCAAATTAATCTCTTGGCTTCAAAACTGAAAAATTGATAATTTACATAAATGGTCTAATGTGTAACACATATCCAGTAAACAAACAATTGACTTAGATGCCCGAAAATATTCAAACCTGTGAAAGGATAATAGGACCGCCCTGTGACTCAAATAGATTTTCCCTCTTCATCATCTGAACAATTTTCTGGGTGAACCCTTGCATTGCTGCCTTTAAAACCACCAAGTCATACAAATATTATAAAATTAGCCTTCATTCTTCAACAAAAAAAAAAAAAAAAAGAAAGGGAATTGATAAAGAGGGAAAGTGAATGGGGTGAAAAACCTTGAAAGGCTCATTATTAGTTCTGAAGCTGATACCAGGAACATACTTTAACCATACAGGAAATCCGCTGCACACACACACACACACAAGTAAAGAGAGGGAGCAAATCAAATACTGTTAAAAGCACATTGACAAAATTAAAATGAAATGGGGGAAAAGAAATTTAAAAAATAAAAATAAAAGTAGAGGGATATAGTAGAAAGGTACCCAAAATTCCATTCAGCACAAACATATGGTCCAATACGGAGATGAACATAAAGCCCATGTCTATGCACTGTCTTTATAAACCGCACAAGATCATATCTTCCCTTGAAATTATACTAAAAACCCAACCCAAATGTTTTTTTAAAATAAAAAAATAATCCAATATGACAGTAAAATTAGATAAAATGAAAAACACAAGTCCATAAAAATTGAGATGAAAATGGGGATCTAGGGAGAGTGGTAACTCACCTTGCCAGGAGACGGTTCATGAGCATTCCAAAAAACATAGGTGTCAATCACATCCAACCCTCCATTTTTGGCTTTGACAATAAGATCTTCCCACATCTGTAAATATAAACCCACCCCCCAAAAAAAATTAAAAAAATAATAATAATAAGAAGAAGAAGAAGAAGAAGAACACTTGTGGGATGGATAATGGAGTAACATATTACATAATGATATAAGGAAATAAGAGGAGTACATGAGGGGCGCTTCTGGGATAATGAATAGAACCAGAAATGAGGAGTCTTCTTTGGCCATTAATGATAATGGCCTTCTTATCGTAGGTGACACTAGACTGGATCAACTGGGTACCCATTATTAACAGCACCATGCTCATCCTCAACAACAAGAGCAGCTTGGAGGAAACTGAGTTAGTTTCCATTCTCTCTCTTTCTTTCTCTCTCTTTCTTTCTCTCTCTTCAGGTTTGAAGTTTGAATGAGAGAGAAATGAAGAAAGGAAAGGGTTGATAGAGGGATTTGTGATCTATTATTGTAGTGAAGTAAGTGTGGGGAGTGTGTGTAGTTAATGCAACTGTGCTCTCTGCCTTTGGATGGTAATAGATGGCAAGCAGAAGCACAGCCACTCTGACTGTTTCTTGGATTCTTCTTCTTCTGCCCCATTCTTTCTTCTTTCCCCAGCTCACTACTCTCTCACACTCGCTCTTTTTCCGTTTTTTTTAAATATTTCTCTACAATTTTTAAAAATTATATACTCCATTACAGTAGTACTCCTGCCTTTCTTATTTTTACCGCTTTATCTTTATTTATTTTTATTTTAAACGACGGATCTTACTATCCCATAGATTTCATTGAAAAAACACTCAAGCATTTTAATATTTACTTCCTACATTCCTCCCAAAGAGTTTGAGTTTAAAAAATCTAATAATTTAAAATTATATTAATGTTATTGGAGTTAATTATAATTACAAAAATACTTAAGTAATTACGGAACAAGTAGATGGTAAAAGATAAAAATTATGAAATTATAAATATAATTTTTTAAAAGTAGACACTTTAAGTGAAAGATCTCAAAACAGAATAGTGGACTCTTTACCTGAAAAAAAAGAGAGTATAATACAGGAATTTACCTTTTTTTAATTGATGTGCCAAATTAAAAAATATATTTTTTAGAAAGTATAATAGTTGAAATTATGATCTTTAGTACTATTCAACTACAAGTCAATTACTCCCTTCGTTCCTAAATAATTTTCTTAGGACACACATATTTAAAAAAAAATTATTATAAATATTAGTATAATATGTAAGCAAAATTAAAGCTTACGTGGATGTGAGGCCGTCATTAGATAGGAAGAAAAAGTAAGAGAAAAAAAAAGTTCAAAAATAAGATAATTTTTTTTTAACGGACAAAAATAAAAAAAAATAGAACAATTATTTACAAACAGAGGAGGTTTATAAGTGGCAGTAGTTTTTGCATTTGATTGAGGCATAATTAATTTGTTAACGGTATTTGAATTTCGTGCCCTAAAAAGGTATTCCAACTAAGTATGAAATTAATGAAGGTACCCTTTTAAATTTCTTCAAAAGTAAAGGTGGAGCCTATAATTTGAATTTTGAAAATAAAAACCGAAACAAGTTTTGAACTTATCAATATGAATTCTTACGTGTAATAGAGTACCGTATTTCTTAAGAAAACAACATGATGATGGTTCGCACTATTTCGTGAAAAAAAGAAAATAGATCCATGACACACTCTCTCTCTCTCTCTCTCTATTCCAAAAGTGAGTCTTATTTAAATAAATTTGATTTATTACACATATTAAAAATTAATTAAATTTATTATAATATATATATTTTTTAATAATATTATAAAATAAACATTGAACGCCCGAAGTAAATACTCCATTCAGTTTAACCTTTTTTTGTTCAATGGAGGCCAGAGCCCTAAAACAAAAGATTAACTACAAGAAGGTCTAAACCTAATGGTATAAGATCCAAGTGCCACTCACTACCATTGTGAAACAAACTAATAAACCAACAAAATTTGGTTTAAAGCTAGCTTTAATGTATTGTACAGTATAATTATGAATGCATTAGGTAGTTGAATTATACAACATTAATTTTAAAATTAGAATTGTAAACCTCATAAAGTGATTTGCAACCTAACTCTGAACACATAAATTGATTTGCAATCACATAAATTGTAAACCTCATAAAGTGATTTGCAATCACATTTGGTTCACTAATTTGTATTCAAATTAGAATTGACGCTCATAAATAATCTATTTAATGGAACATGCTAAATAAAACCTGAATTAGAGGTCAATTATATGGAAATGATTTTCAATCTAAGCGCATAATCCAAAAAACTGCTTCATTACAAAGGTTGAAGATGCATGTTTTGATGAAAAGTGCCTCCAAAACACCTGTTAAAGTTAAACATATGAATCACAGAATAGTTTACATCATAAGGAAACACTAATATAAGAGAAAACGATTGGAATACAATTAGAATCGTCTCTCTTGAGGGTTTATTTATTTATTTTATATATTTTCCTGGTTGGGTAGGGAACCATTTTTCAAACAACTTGAGGGCTTATCAAGAGTTTATAAAATGCATGAATGTATATTTTGTACTTATTGAATACTTAGAGCCCGTTTGGTCGTGCATTTTGGTTAAAATGCAGGGATAAAACGTAACTTATTTGCAAAAATTGTATTTCAATGCTGCGGCAAAAAAGGTTGCGTTTTGAAAACGCATCTACATTTTAAAACGTTGGAATTCTCAGTTTTTTTCTAAAATGCAAGTTTTAAAACGCTGATAGGAATAAAAAGTTGCGTTTTTAAACGATATCCCAAATATATTTATAAGAAAAAAGCTGCGTTTTGAAAAATCAGCGTTTTAAATACGCAGCGTTTTGAAAACACTCCGTTTTAAAAATGCTGCACCAAACGGGCTCTTAGTCTATAATTTTTGATCAATTAAACATACTTCCTTCGTTCCTAAATTATTGTTCTATTTGACTTTTTTGAGTCAAACTGACTGTTTTGCACATGAAAATTTGACGTATATATTTGTAATACTTTCTTGGTACTACGAATTACATGTTTTATAATTTAAAAAAATAAACCAAAAATTTTTATTTAAAAAATATTCAATTTGACTCAAATAAGTTAAACTGGACAATAATCTAAGAACAAATGGAGTATCCGGTAAATTATCTTGTGATTAGAAACATAACTTATATTTTAACAGACTTTGGGTTTTTAGGTTTCCAAATTAAAATAAATTGTAATATTTCGTTAAAGCATAATATACCTAGTATCTTGTGATTAGAAACATAACTTATATTTTAATAGACTTTGGGTTGAGATTCAGTGCTATACTGGTTAGAGTCTCATTTTTCCTGCTATTGGTTCCAGGGTCGGATCTCGTTGAGGGTCTTTGGGGGTTTAGGGTAGATTTAGGATATAAAAAAAAAAAAAAAAACTGACTTTGGGTTTTTAGGTTTCCAAATTAAAATAAATTGCAATATTTCGTTAAAGCATAATATACATAGTTAGGCTTTTCTCTAACAATTTAAATTCTTAAAAGAATTGGTTACTTAACAAATCTGAATAAAAAACGAATAACCAAGCAATCCTTCTAATATAATCCCTCGTCTTAAAAGAATCACACTTTTCATTTTAGTTTCTTTCCAAAAAATTACTTCGTTCGCTCTACTCAAAAACTCCACGTTTGAAAAATCTAATAATTAAAAGATATATAAAAAAATATTAGAATCAATCATAGTTATAAAAATACTTAAGCATAATTAATATGCTTATAGCATACAAAATTTAAGTTTGAGTATAATATGCTTATACTACTAGCATATTACTATAAAATTTAAGTTACAAACTTATAAAATTTTTAACTTTTTTTTAAATATTATACTTATCTAACATGTTCCAAAAAATACTCTTAAATGCAAGTTAATTAAATTATAAAAATACAAAAGTACGATTTAAAAATTTTAACTTATTATATGCAAATTTTTTTTTTTTTGGAGACATAATATTTGAATTGTACGAATAGGTGTTACGTGGGGTTGTTGCTCTCTATTTGCATGCATAATTAATTAAAAAAACAAAGTGTAACCGATTTTTTTCTATTCTGAAAAGGGCAATCACATTATATTATTCGAAGTTATACGATAGTAATTACTATTTTGAGATTTGGACACCACATCTATGATCGGTTGTTTTCTGTTGATAGTGACTACGGATGGTGGTCACACAGCTTGGTCCCTTGCAACTAATTGCAAACCGTACGTTCTATTTTGCTCTCTCACTCTCTCTCCTTAATACAGTCGACATTAGGGATGATAATTTGGCGGTTCGGGGGCGGTTATGCATAATATCACCCACATTTCTCAATTCAATTTTATATTTCATATCCACCTCTTTTCCCACCAGGTAATCAATTTATCCCCCCATATTCATTCCTCACGAATAACGGTTAATTCGGAAATATTTACGGGTAATTCGTCAAACTAATAATTTAGCTTAAAATAATTTAATGATTAGAAAAAATACTCAAATTTTTTTTTAAATAACATATTATTTAATCAAGTTCATAAGACTTGATAAAGGATAATAATTATATCATAATTATGTTCGTAAAAGCTAAAAAGTCAAGTTAAGTAGCTGTGCACGCCATAAATTCACCAAATATTAAATAATTAAGTGATGAAGATGAGTGAACGACTAAGCGCACTGAGGCAGATTCACGTAATTGAAAAATATGTTTGAATTTTGATGTTTAAATATAACATATATATACCTAAATTATATGGTAAATACTTATATGAAAATATAGGTAAAATTATATTAGTACTAAATAAACGGTTCGGGTAATTGGACGGGTAATGGGGCGGGTACTGCAAATACCAAAACCAAACCGTTCCCTAATTTTTCATTTCAGTTATCTCCATTACCCACCCCATATCTGGTCAAACCAGTTAATAACCGTCAACTTCGGTTCAGTTCAATTCGGATATCCACGGTTCGGTTCAAAACTGTCATCCCTAGTCGACATGTTTTTTAAAATACCGAAAACTGTAAAACTGATCTTGTTCTTACTAGACTAGGTTTTTGTACCCGTGTCGGTATGGGATCGAATCATTGTATGGTTATGGGATTGAATCAATGTATGGTTGTGGTGATGTTAGGTTTTTGTTTGCTCAAAAAAATATGCTTTTGGTTCTTTGTTGAACAGAGGCAGGCAAGAGGGGGATTGAAGATTTGATTTTTTTTGTCTTTGATTAAAAAATCAAAAAAGGAAAGAAAAAAAATGAAGTATACGCGTGGGGAGAGAAAAAAAAGGAAGAAAATTAGAGCTCAGTTCGCATACGTACCATTGATTTTAGCTAACTAATGACTGAGATTTCATCATCTCTTAAATTTGTAAAGTTAATGTGTGAAGATGATTATGCTTTTTCCTAGATAACAATGTTGTTATTAGGTCATAGTATGGTCAAAGAGAGGATTAGAAAGTGCATAAAGAGGACATTAATAAACATGTAAGTTGAGTGTGGCCACACTCACTAATCTCTCTCTTGGTTGGTGGACCACACTTAATCTCCATCTTTGGCAACCGTTTGAAACTGTAAGCAACTGTTTGGAACCGTAACTGTTGAGGTTTGATGGAAGCCTTGGCAAAAATGGGATATTTAAAGTGATTGGATTTTGGTCCCTAAGTCTACTCTTACAGTTTTCTAAAAAATTACACCATCAATTAGTGAAAGATAAGGACTTAGAAGCACTGAAAACCCAAAGTGAGAACTTGGAAATCAAGTAGAAATTCGGTGGACATTTTGAAGTTTCAACATCAATGGGTGGAGGTAAGTTTTGGATCTCGATCCTTTCTTGTTTATTCTGTATTTGGATCATGGGTTTTGCTTACATTTGGTATCAAAGCACAATTAATACCTCTGTCTTGATGTATTGGAGACTGTTTTTCATACCCGAATGCCAAATTATGTTTCTGGATTTTGATTCAAGATGTCTTTTGATGAAATTGAGGTTAGAAATCATTGATTGTTAGATTTTTTAACATTTCTGTAAGATAAAACGTGAATTTCCATGCTTGAATGACTTAGAAACCGTCGAGTTTTATTTTATGTTGAAACTGAGTTGGGGCGACCCGTCTAGTGGTTGAAGATGACCAGTGTAATAAGAAAAGAAAATTTATTTGCCTTTGCACAGACTCGAACCTGGGCAAAATGCATGGATAGTTAAATGGTTGTCTTACCTACTAGTATGCCAATATCATGTGTTATTAACCGCATGAAAATGTTTTAATTCAGCATGTAATTATAGTAAAAGAGGTCAAAATTTGCCACAACCAAGACTCGATCCTGTGTAGTTGGATTGATTGGAATGGCCTCACCGCCTTATGGGCTATCATGTTATTGGCAAATATTTGACTTTGTTTAATTGATATATTGTATAATCAGATGAGCATTTTATGTATGCTTCTTATGGACTAAATTTTTTAAGTGATATATGATTCATATATTTTAATTAATTAGGAAGTAGCCACAGCATTCTTAATTATTAAAATTATATGTTAATACTTTATGATCGCATATTGTAAATAACATTAATTGTAGTTAATCATATGTGATATAATGGAATCTACCCATAGGAATTTCGATTATCTTTGTATGATTAACTAGGGTAAAATATTGAATTATATTTCTTAATCTACCCACAGGAATTAAGAAAAGGAACATAATTTGATAGTTTAATCGTAAAGTTAAATGAATCTAATTGAGAATTAGGGATGTAAATGGTTCGGTTTATGACAAAATCATGAACTGAATTGCCTCCTAACGGTTCCATTTTTTTCAAACCGAATCGAACCGTCTGAGGCTTGAAACCGAACCGAACCGAACCATTCGGTTTGGTTTGGTTTGATTCGGTTTTATGGTTCAAAGTAATTTATTTTTCAAATATTGAAAAAGAAGAAGACAAGGTCAATTTTCAAATATTGAAAAAAGAAAAAGAAAGTGGAGACTAATTTTGTAAGGACGAGAGAGATCTTATGATGGTTGAGAAAAAATTTTGGTTCTATGAGGTGTGAGAAAGAATGTTAGAGAGGTGAAAGGGGGAGCGCCGGTGAGGTGAAAGGGACAATGACGGACTGATGGTGAGGCGCGACATTGCGTTGAGGTGAGAGAAAAAGTGAGAGAGAGTTAAGAGACCAAGGCGTGCGATTACCATCTTTACTCTTAGATTTTTCTAGATCTCGGTACAAAATTTTCAAGACAAATCAATAACTATTAATAACAATAATATTATATATATATATATATATATATATATATACATATATAACGGTTTGTTGGTTTGGTTCGCTTTGACCCCTAAAACTACAAATCGAATTGAACCGATCAATTTATAAAATTTACAAACCGTGACCGAACCACCCTAGTCTAAAACCAAACAAAACCACTCGGTTTGGTTTGGTTCGGTTCGATTTCACGGTTCGGCGGTTCAAATTTACAACCCTATTGAGAATAACTTTAGGCCAAGGACAAGTTTTATGTCACTAGATTCATAGATTTTAACATGATTTACATTGGTAGAACGTGTTGTATGGTTTTAATGAGCTTCAAATGTTTAATAATATGAGCATTTTAAAACAAAATTAATGCAGTGATTCAACCTGTTAACTACTCTGATATGAAATCTGATGTTCCTGAGCTTAATGGGGATAACTATAAGGTTTGGAAGGAGAAAGTTCTCCTTCATTTGGGTTTGATGGATATTGACTATGCTATCAAGAAAGACAAACCACCCCCTGGTATAACTGAAAATAGCACCCCCAGATGAAGTTGATCTTTATGAAAAGTGGGAATGGTCTAACTGTCTCTGTGTTAAGTTCATAAAGACCAGAATACCTACTGAAATTAGGGATTTAGTCCAACATAATAATAATGTTTGTGCCTTGTTGAAGACAATTGATGTTTAATATGTGTCTTTTGATAAGGCATTGACTAGCACCCTAATAATGCAATTCTCATCCTTAAAGCTTACTGGGATTAAGGGCATATCATGCGCATGAGGGACATAGCGGCTCAGCTAAAATTACTGGAAATTGAGATGTCAAATTCTTTCCTTGTTCACTTTATTGTGTGTACTCTTCCTTCATAGCATGGTCCTTTTAAGATCTTTTATAACACACATAAGGACAAATGGTCAATAAATAAACTAATGACCATGTGTGCTCAAGAGGAGGGGCGTTTGGCTATGGAGGAGGGTGAAAAGGTGAATATGACAACAATATCATGAGGAAAGAAAATAAATAATCAAGCCAAAGATAAGGGAAAGAATAAGATTCCTCCCCAAAATGACATCAAGAAATAGGGCAAGTGCTATTTTTGCAAGAAGAAATGGCACATGAAGAAGAATTGCACTAAGTACTTAATGTGGCTTGATAAGAAAGGTACTTAATTTTTATTTGTTTGTTATGAATCCAATATGGTTGATGTTAATCATAACACATATTGGATTGATTCTGGTTCTACAATCCATGTTACCAATTCTTTGCAGGGATTGCAAAACCTGCGGAAATTAGTAGGAAATGAGCAAAGAATCTACTCTGGAAATAAGATGCCCCCACATGTGGAAGCAGTAGGAACGTGCAAACTAGTTACAAGTAGTGGTTTTACTTTGTTTTTGGAAAAGACATTTTATATTCCTAGCTTTGCTAGGAATTTGATTTCTATTTCTAGACTAACATCATCTGGTTTTTCCATTAATTTTTCAAACTCTACTTTTAGTTTATCTTATAAATTTGATGTTATTGGAAATGGTATTTTGTTAAATGGTCTTTTTCATCTTAACTTACAAAAGGATGACAACTATACTACTTTGCACGTTCATGATAATGTTGGTATTAAACGATGTGTTGAAAATGAAGATTCCTCTATATAATGGCACCGGAGATTGAGACACATCTCCATTGAGAGAATTAAAAGAGTGGTAAATGAAGGGGTACTTAGTACTTTGAATTTTATCGATTTTGAGACTTGTGTGGATTGCATTAAGGATAAGCAAACTAACAAGTCTAAAAAGGGTGCAAAGAGGAGCACAAATCTTTTGGAGATCATACACACAGATATTTGTTGTCCAGATATGGACGCAAATGGTCCGAAATACTTTATCACCTTTATTGATGATTACTGACGATATATGTATCTCTACTTGCTTCGTTCCGAGGACAAAGCTTTAGATGTCTTTAAGGTCTTTAAGGCTGAAGTAGAGAATCAATGTGGAAAACAAATTAAAGTAGTGAGGTCTGATAGAGGTAAAGAGTACTATGGTAGATACACCGAGAATGGACAAGCACCTGGTTCGTTTGCAATGTTTTTATAGGAACATGAAATTGTTGCCCAGTATACTATGCCTGGTTCTGCAGACTAGAATGGTGTGGCAGAAAGAAGAAACCAAACCTTAATGAACATGGTGAGAAGTATGCGGAGTAAAACAAAACTCCCTGAATCCTTGTGGACCGAAGCTCTAAACACGACTGCGTACATATATATTGAACCGAGTTCCAACCAAGGCTGTCCCAAAGACGCCTTTCGAGTTATTCAAAGGTTGGAAATCGAGTTTGAGGAATATACGCGTTTGGGGATGCCCGTCTGAAGTGTGAGTTTACAACCCACAAGAAAAGAAGCTAGACCCAAAGACTATTAGTGGGTATTTCATTAGCTATGCTGAAAGTTCTAAAAGGTATAAATTCTATTGTCTATCTCACATCACTAGAATTGTGGAATCGAAAAATGCAATGTTTCTTGAAAATGACTTAACTAGTAGGAGTGATCACTTTCGAGACATTGTTTCTGAAAATGATCATCATGAAGCTCAACCCTCTAGTTCAAGTGATAGGTTGATTCTCGTTCATGCCCCTCAAGTTCAAACGCGTGTAAGACAATCAACTATTGTAGTTCCACAAACTGTTGATATCGATCGAGTAGATCAAGCTGTAAATGAGGAACAACAAGATATTGTTGAACAACAAGAAATTGTTTAACAACCAATTGAATAACCGGTTGAACAAGTTCCTCAGGAGGATAATCATGCAGTGTTAAGGAGATCTACTAGAGTCAGGAGATCAATAATTCCTAGTGACTATTAAGTGTATCTGTAAGAATCAGCCTATAACACTCGAGCCAAAAATGATCCTGAAATATTTTCACAAGCTATAAGTTCTACACTATCGGACTTGTGGCACAATGCCATGAAAGATGAGAAGGACTCTATGACATCTAATCAAGTCTGGGATCTTGTTGAGTTACCAAATGGTGTAAAAGCCAATAGATGTAAGTGGATTTTTAAAACAAAGAAAGACTCAAATGGTAACATCGAGAGATATAAAAGCAAGACTTGTTGCCAAGGAATTCACTCAAAGAGAAGGAATCGATTACACGGAGACATTCTCTCCGGTATCCAAAAAAGATTCTCTTCGTGTAACTATGGCTTTGGTAGTTTATTTTGACTTAAAATTACATTAAATGGATGTGAAAACAGTGTTCCTTAATCGTAATCTAGAGGAAGAGGTTTAAATGAAACAACTTGAAGGATTCTCCTCTAGGGATGGTGAACATTTAGTATGCAAGCTCAATAAATCCATATATGGATTGAAACAAGCCTCCCGTCAGTGGTATTTGAAGTTCCATGAAGTCATTACTTTATTTGGCTTTGAAGAGAATGTCATGGATCAATGTACATACTAGAAGGTCAGTAGGAGTAAGATTTGTTTCCTTGTATTATGATATGTGGATGATATTTTGCTTACAACTAATGATAGGGGTTTGCTAAACGAGGTGAAACATTCTCTCTTAATATTTTTGATATGAAAGATATGGGTGAGGCATCTTATGTTATTGGCATTAAGATCCATAGAGAAAGATCTTGAGACATTTTGGGTCTGTCTCAAGAGACCTATATCAACAAAGTTTTAGAGAGATTTCGGCCGAAGGATTGTTCACCAAGTGTAGCTCCCATTGTGAAAGGTGACAGGTTCAGTTTAGACCAATGCCCGAAGAATGACTTTGAGCGGGAATAAATGAAGAACATTCCATATGCTTTAGTTGTTGGAAGCCTTATGTATGCTCAGGTTTTTACTAGGCCTGACATTGCAAATGTTGTTGAAGTGTTAGGAAGATATTAGAATAATCCAAGTATTGATCACCGGGGAGGTGTAAAGAATGTGTTGAGATACCTTAAAGGGACAAAAGGTTACATGCTCATGTATAGATGAACCAATAATTTGGAAGTGATTAGCTACTGCGATGCAGACCTTGTTGGTTGTGTTGATTCACAAAAATCAACATCAGGCTACGTGTTCATGCTTGCCAGTGGAGCTATATTGACCTCAACTACTACTTCTACTATGGAGGCATCGTTCGTCTTATGTTTTGAAGCTACAAGTCATGATGTATGGTTGAAGAGTTTTATATCTGGGCCTAGAGTTGTGGATTTTATTTCTAGGCCATTGAGATTGTACTGTGATAATTCAGCTGCGGTGTGTATGGCTAAGAACAATAAAAGTGGTAGTCGAAGTAAACATATCGATATCAAGTACTTAGCCATAAGAGAACGTGTTAAGGGAAAAAAAGTGGCCATTGAGCACGTTAGCACTAAATTGATGGTCACTGATCCTTTGACTAAAGGCATGCCGCCAAAGGGTTTTAAGAATCATGTAGATAAAATGAGACTTGGTTCCCTTATGTAATTTCGTTGTAAGAACGATATTAGTGAAACTCTATTTATGATGATTTCTCATTTCAGTTTTGTGTACACAATTATTCATTGACCTTGAGAAATATCATTTATGTTTGGACCTATAATAAACATCGGGTTTATTCATTTAGAAAATTGTTGCTACATAAAGTATAATACTTAAGTGATAAATATATAGTAATACATGGATCTTAATACTCGTTGTTTAATTAGAGGACTTATCACCATGATTCATATATTTGTTACTTAATGTGATTGGGTTCTGTAGATTTTGAGCTTGAAGTGTGGATCAAGTGGGAGAATGTAAGTTGAGTGTGGCCACACTCATTAATCTCTCTCTTGTTTGGTGGTCCACTCCATCTTTGGGAAACCGTATGAAACTGTAAGCAACCATTTACAACCGCAACAATTGAGATTTGATGGAAGCCTCGGCAAAAACGGGATATATAAAGTGGTTGGGTTTTGGTCCATAAGTCTACTCTTACAGTTTTCTAAAAATTACACCATCAATTAGTGAGAGATAAGAACTTGGAAGCACTGAAAACCCAAAGTGAGAACTTGAAAATCAAGTTAAATTCGGTGGACATTTTGAAGTTTCAACATCAATGGCTGTAGGTAAGTTTTGGATCTCGATCCTTTCCTGTTTATTCGGGTTTTGCTTACATTTGGTATTAGAACACAATTAATACCTCTGTTTATTGGAGACTATTTTTCATACCCGAATGCCAAATTATGTTTATGGGTTTTGATTCGAGATGTCTTAATGAAATTCATAAAAGCAATTTTCAGTTCCACTTATTTGAAGCTTATTTAGAGCACGTCCAACGGGAAAGCATTTGGGGAGCTTGGTGAGATTATGAGAAACAATGGAGTAGCATGAGCGTTGCTTATTAAGCCAAAAGTGATTTGGGGAGCAAATTTTGCTCCTAGAACTAGGCAGGAGCTTAGGACCTTTTTTTTAAAAAAAATTCCTAACGATTTAGTTTAGGCTCAAAAGACACCAAAACTATGCCGTTTTGGTTCTGATTTTTGAAAAAAAAAAAAAAAAAGGTCTCTTGACATGCATTGTAGCGCCTGACACGACACTGTAGCAAATTCTTTTCTTGCAGTTTTTGGTCATTTTCGACCACAAAAAATATTTTTTTGTATTAAAGTACATATTTTTATCTATAAATAGAGACTTGATTTACTTCATTTGGATACCAGATAATTTTTTTACGAATTTTTCAAGTTTTCCTCCATTTTCATCTCTTTTCTCTCTTCAAATTTGATTTTTAGTTTTCGGCTATTTTTTAACCACAATATATATATATATATATATATATATATCCTTTTTGTATTAAAGTATACATTTTTTTCTATAAATTGAAACTTGGTTTGCTTCGTTTGGACGTCAACTTATTTTTTTATAAATTTTTCATGTGTTTCTCTATTTTTTTATAAAGATATTAAATTAAATGGAGATAAAGATGGTGGGGCATGTAAACTTGTTAAAGTTTGTGCCACCATTAAAAGAGATTTTTTGTTTAAATAGCTTATGGATGATTTAAGAGTATTTTTATAATAAATTTGGGTAAAAAAAATAGGTAAGTGTTTTTTTAAGCTACCCAAGTTATACAAACTCTTAGAAGAGTTAAATTACCAACACTTTTTATAGATAGTAGGAGTATAAAATCTGGGATTGAACAAAAATAAATTATTATTGTATGTTATTATTGATTTTTTTAATTTACTAAACAAAATTGTTTGAACCTTGTCCCCAAGATTCGCGGACATTATCAATGTCATCTATCTTCAGACCATGTTTGCACATATTTTAGACAAGGAAACTGTAGCTACGTGCTTGGAACACTGTGACATGTCTCCGTGTGATTTACTCTATTATATACGGAGTACTACAATACGAAAATCATTTTTCAATTCTACTAAGCTTTAAATAATGTTGTTGTAATAATATTTTCTCAGTTCAAATATTAGTGTTTATTTTTTAATTTTTTTAGAGTAATTATACTACTTTTTTGGAATTAGTCCTTATTGCTCGCAATTGGTCCCTGTATTGGTCTGAAAAATATCATTTGTCCATTCATTAATTTTCAGTCGTTAAGTGTTGACATGCATCGCACGTGTGATTTCATTTAGGGTTAAAATAGTCATTTCCTTTTAAAATAGTACATGGACCATTTGTGTACACCTTCCAAAACCATGTGCTTCACTGCGTCCACTCATTCTCTCTCTATTATTGCTATTCATTCTCTCCTTAGGGCATTCACAGTTTCTCACTCTAAACCACACCCTAAACATCTCGTTTTTTATTCTAATTTTATTTTTTTAACACTCTAAAAAACAATCAGCTCCAACAAACACTCTTTACACAAGCCTCTAAAAATTAAATTTCTCTCATCTCAACTAACAAACCTAACTGTTATTCTATTTTCTCTCTTTTTTATTTTTATTTTCTCACCACAATCGGGATGAAATATTTCATATTTTAAATTTATATTCTATAAATAAAATATTATATGTTTTAATAATTTTAATTACTTTTATCTAAAATTATATGTCAATTTAAGGAACAAATTATGTTTAAGATTCATTTAATTATTAAACGAAGAGAGGGGAGTCAAGTGTCCACTGTGGACTCTAGTGGGGTAAAAAACTCTAAAATTAGTTTTAGAGGTGCGAAAAGCAACCCACTATGGACGCTGTTAGCATAGCACTGATAATATCTCTCTCTCTCTCTCTCAACGTAATGATTGCAATTCTTCTCAGTTCATTCGACAATGACCGTCCCGCTCTAACAATTTCTCTATTTGCTTGCCTCGCCTCACAGCTTCCTTGATTACATCTAAACCCTACAAATCCCATAAACCATTCAAAACCCTTGCTCTTATACCATCCCAGTCTCACTACCGATATCATCACAAAGTGTTCTTATCTATGAGAAGCTTAATTTTGGGATTTCTTTCTAGAGAGAGAGTTAGGAAAGAGAAACAGAGACAAAATGTCGGCCGGACTTGAACTGAGGTCGAGAACCAGAAATCTGTTCACCCATTGGTTACCTCCTCAGTAGTTGCTGTTGTTGTCTCCCCGGATAGTGGTCCGTTGAGCTTGCGGCAGGTTTGGATTAGGAGGAGGGGGGCAGTAGTGGTGGCGGTTTCGAGAGGAGAGAGAGAGAATGAATGAATGAAAGAATTGGGTTTTGAAGTTTGAATTTTGGGTTCTCTTTTAAATTTGAATTGCTGGACAATTCATGGGTTTGACCCATTATAAAGAATCATAGATCTATTAATAAAAAATTAAAATGAGTTTTGCTTTAGAAATGTTATAAATAAATTGGAGCAAGTATTGTAAGGGTGAAGTAGAGGTTTTTAGCTAACCAAATACTTGGGTAGATTCAGTGCACCTACTATAACCTCCAATTGGGTAAAGCACATCCAACTTTAGAATCTGGGCAGTCTCCAGTGAGAACCCAAGAAGAAAACTCGTGATTTCGGCAAAATTTGCACCCACGACAATCACAGAAGCTGATCTAATCCCGGTTGTCGTCCAAACACTGAGGCTAGTGGGGGAATTGTTTTGTTGGAGATTGATTGGAAGGGATGAGATTGGCTCAATAGGTGGTGGCAACCATGATTGATGGGTGGTGGGAGTTACAATTGAATACCAGGGACGGGGGTTGGAATGATGAGGACGGGGGTAAAAAATAAGATTTAGATAATTACAAAAATGTCTTCATATTTAGTTTAAAAAAACAAAAATATTAAGGGTAATTTGTCTATTCACAAGAAAAAAGCATGGATAAGTGAGCACACTTAACAGAAAAAAAATTAACAGATTTGGACGAAAGGACCGATTGCGTAAAAAATTACAGTATAAGGACTTAATTTTTTTTTCGAATTTCAATATCAAAAAAAAAAAAGTTGTATAACACAGTGACAATTTGTGTAGTTTGCTCATTTTTAAATCTCAAAATAAGAGCATGTTTGGTACAGCGTTTACAAAACGCAGTGTTTTAAAAATGCAGCGTTTTAAAAAATGCAGTGTTTTAAAAACGGAGGTATTTCCTTATAAATACGTTTGGGATATCACTTCAATATGCAGCATTTTTTTCTTAGGAGCGTTTTAAAACTTGCGTTTTGGGAAAAAGTTGGGAATTCCAGCGTTTTAAAACGCAGCTGCGTTTTGAAAATGCTGCGTTTTCTGCCGCAGTATTGAAACACATTTTTTGCAAATAAGCTGCGTTTTATTCCTGCGTTTTGGCCAAAACGCTAGACCAAACGGGCTCTAAGTGTTGATTTCTGCGTTTTTTTTTTTTTTTTTTTTAAGAGGATCAATAGTGGTTCCCCACTTACCCCCTGGTGACTCGAACCCACGACCTATCGGTTGTAGGTGAAGCGTCTTACCAACTACGCTGCACTTACTTGTCACAGTATAACATGGACACTTAAGGGGGTATTCATATATATATATATATATATATATATATATATATATGTGTGTGTGTGTGTTACTAAAACTGTCTAAAAGTCAATTTTCTTAATTTATGTGAAATACTAAAAATGAGCATTCATTTTTGGACAGATGAAGTATTATTTTGTACGTTTTAGTTAAATGATGATATTTTTTTTTAGGAATATTGATTATAAAATTATTTTCACTAATAAAATTAAGAACTATAAAGAATTTTGTTTTTGAGTTAAGATATATATATATATATATATATATATATATATATGTTATCACTCATTCCTTTCTAAAATAATAGTCTTATTTTTTTCTCTCAAAAAAAAAAATAGTCTCATGAAATATGGGATGGTTTCCAGAAGTACTTAAAAAAAAAAACTCTTACTCTTTTTTATTTTATTTTTATGTTCTAAGTAAAATGGAGTAACTTTGAAGTCCAAAGTTTAAATATTTTACTTTTTCAATTTTGTCTATTTTCGTGAGATATATAATGTTTCTTCATGGCCTCAAATAATTCCATTAAAAACAATTCCGAGTGTGTGTATTGAAAACTATTTTCAATGCATTAATAATTAGTATTTCTAATGCAATTATAAATAAATAAATAAATTTCTTAATTAAAAAGAAGAATACAGCAAGACGTATGCATGTGATTGTCCAAAAAGAGGAAAATGGTAAACCCCCCAAACCAGGGACGGACCGCCGCTATTCGTTTATTGTGTGTGACTTGTGAATTAACTTTGAACCAACCTAGACAGACAATTGTACGTTTGTTTGAGAGAGAGCCAGCCAGCGAATTCCGGATGGATCTCACTCATCTCTACTTGAAAATCATCAGACAAACTTCTTCTACTTGTTAAGATCGAACACAAAAGTTTAATTGTTTGATCAGTTAGAAATAGTTTGTTTGATCGATATCTGCTTTCACGTTTATCAATTGTCATGTCTTAATTTAAACTTAATTCGCAATAATATTAATTACATGAACACTAAATTTATTTATGCATATGTATTACTAAAATAATCATTCTTATATTAGCAAAACTGCGTCTCTACTAATAATATTTCATCTGCTAAAACAATTAGTCTCATTTTAAAATTTAAAATTTATAATATTGCATTTTTACTTCTCCAATTTTTCTTCTAACGCACTAATGTTATAATTTTTTTGTACGAGACATACGATAACCATCTTGATTTTGAAATCAAACAAAACTTGCAAAAAAAAAAAGATTTGTAGCCTAAATTTTGGAAATGAAACTATTTTTGGAACTAAACTGAAAGTTAGGGATAAATTTTTTTTTACAATTTTCTGGTCCAAACCTAGGTGACAAGTATGCAATTGGTTTGATATTACAAGACATAACATGTGATGTCATTCTTTAACTCAGTACATGTATGACATCAAAATTGTGATGAAAAAGTCATACATAAAAGTTTGTATCACTATATATCATTTTCCCTTAAAACGTATTTTATTGATATTTAGGGTGGGTTGGTTTTCCTCCAACTCAAAGGAAAAAAAAATAAAAAATTACTAGAGTGAGACATGTCTTGTAATTTTTTATTGGTAGAAGCTAGCATGTGCTTTAGGGTAGACGACGTCAATCACATATTTATATATAGTATTTTTTTCTTGGGAACTACTCTAATGACATTAAAACTTGTTAATAAATGATCATTGAGAACGCATAATATATCGAGGTTTTTAAAATGTACTGCTAAATCTATATTTATTTTATAAAAAAAGTTTTAAAATAGAAAAGTGCACTCTAATCATGACATTCTCGAATTTTATTTTGTAATTTTAGTGTTAGAAGCAGCTAACCAACCAGAGTACCAGACACCGTTAATCTGCCGCTTGTTTCTCTCAACATAGTAGAAAGAAGGAAAGCTAATTATTAATTTGGTTCCCTAGATCTCCGTTCCGTTTACGCCGGTTTATGTTAAGTCTGTTCCGTTAATCTCTCCAATTTACTTACTGATCACTTTGTTGTTACTTTATTCTTGTTTGAGTAATGAGTCCATGTTAAATACAGTACGTATCTTTCCCACGCATGTTGAATACGTACCACTTTCGTTTTACATTTCTCGCATACATTTCATTTAAAGCACGTAAACCAAAGAGTTTAGGAAACAAGTTCCTAAGCCTACAAACGTTTGGTCTCATTATTCAAAGATATCGTTCGGTGTTTAAACTTGTTTTTAGTTTTTTTTATTTTTCTTGTTCGTAGACAAACAAATGAATTAACTCATGTGTTAGCTAGGCATTCTAGTTTTCATGCTAGTCCTACTGTTTTGGACAAAGATTCTATCTTTTCTGAGTGATCTTTTAATTTTTTCGGTTAATCCGTTATCTATTATGAGATTTCTTTCTTAAAAAAAAAAATAATAATAAGAAACAAAAATAAATTGTTAACAGTTACTAAATCAGTGGAAATATTTGACTTTAAAAATCAAGACCAGTGGATATACCCCCTTTCGTTCTTAAATGAGTGATGTTCATTTTCTAGTTAAGTTTCTAAATTCACATTTATCAACTATTGTGTCTTAATTTTAATACTTTGCAATAATATTACATATGCATAATTAAGGTATAAGTATTACTAAAATAATCATTCTTACATTAGCAAAATTGCACCTCTACTAAAAATATTTCATACGCTAAAAAAAATAATTTTATTTGAAAAGTCAAATTTTATGATATTGCATTTTTACTTCTCTAATTTTCTTCTGATGCACTAATGCTAGAATTTTTTTGTGTGTATGATACGATAATATTTTCTATCATGATTTTGAAGTCAGACTTTAAAACTCGCAAAAAGAAAAAAAAGAAGAAGATTAGTAGCCAAAATTTAGGAAATAAAACTATATTTTTTGGAAAAAACTAAAATGAAAGTGAAACTATCTTTGAGGCCGAGAGATTAAAAAAGGATTAGTAATACGAATATATTTTGTGTACAACTTTCTCATTCAAACCTAGGTAACAAGTATGTGACTCGTTAGATATCACATGACTTAGCATGTGATGTCATTCTTTAACCCATTACATTTTTTTTTTTTTTTTTGAGGCTCACCCATCTCGAGGCAAGCCCATTGTAAGTCAATGGTTACTAACACATCCCTCAAATTCTCTGAAATTCCTTTAAAATCTCCCCAGAGGCGCCTAATATTAATTAGGGAGAGATAATCATCCACTCTAACCACTGGGGGATTCGAACCCAGGACCTCCATTGTGGTGTCCCAGTGCTCTGGCCATCAGGTCAAGTCCTGATGGTTAACCCATTACATGTTTGATACCAAGAATAATTGAGATACAAAATTTGTACAAAAAAGTTTATATATATCCCTATTATTTTCCTTTAAAAAGTATTTTATTGATATTTAGGATTAAGATTTCCTACAACTCAAAGGAAAGAAAAAACTTATTGGGTGAGCCGTCTATTGTAATTTTTATTGGCAAAAGTTAACATGTGATTTAGGAAGACGTTAATTACATATTTATACTATTTTGTCTTAAGAACTACTCTAATGACATTAAAATTTGTAAATAAATGATCGTCGAGACAAATACATACTGTACCGACATTTTTAAAATGTGCCGAGGACTCCTATTTGCTAAATCTTTATTCACTTTAACTATAAAAAAAAGTTTCAAAAATGGAGAAGTGCTCCATGGTTGTGATCATGACAGGGCACCGAAGTATTGAAATAATCCATAAACATACTTTTACATCTTTGCCCTTAACTTAATATTGAGATAGTTCACTCGACAATCCTTTATCCTTGTCTTCGACCTCTAAGAGTTTCTCCAATTCAATCATCTATCTAGTAGAAAATATTAAATACTTAGTAAAGATAGATTTTTCTATAAAAAATCTTCTCCAATGCAAATCTGTAATACTGAGGTGGATATGATGTGACGTAACCCTTTACTTCTAGAGGGTCACTTGTTTGTTAAAACTAAAAATTAAGCTTTGAAAATTAATGTCTGAAAAAGTAGAGCTTAAAACATTAAGACATTCTCTTTTAACTTAAAATTTTGGCTATTTTTAAGAGATGCTTAATTTATTAAGTGATAATATTACATTATCAAACAATCTTATTTTTAATATTATTTAAAATTTTTCAAATTAAGCTCTTAATTGGGTTAACAAACATGCCCTAGAGGATAAATCAATTTTCAGAGCTTAATTTTTAGCTTTAACAAACAAGCCCTTAGATGATGTCTTTTCATCCACGTCATTTACCGTCAGTTTTTATTTTTTACTGTCAATCAGTTAGAGTAGGAGTAATTTTTATTTTTTTACTTTTTATAAATAATTATAAAACGTGTGAAAGAATGTTCTAAAATAAGTTTTTGCATTGAAGCACATTTAGATAGAGGACTATCTATTTTTTAAAATTTTTGCCACATATGAAAGAGATCATGTTATTTAAATATATCACATAAGCAAAACTAGATTAAAGCATTGGAGATGCTCTTATACTTTCTTTACTCTTCTTTTCCTTCTAAATATAATAGGGAAATATCCCAAAACGGCAACACCAACACATAATGAAACGAACAATAATTTTGAAAGATGAAATCAAGAAGTAAATTTTACACACAAGTCTCGGTACGTACGTAGTTGAAAATAAATAAAGTTGACATGGACTCCAAAACCCTATGCAAACAGAAGATTACTTTTTCTTGCCCATGCATGTTTACCAGGGATCCCATCCTGTCCACCCATTTCACAAATTCGCCGGTTTTGTCACAATGGCTTGGCCTGGGTCTTTACCTATCTTGAATGAAATCTGTCTCAGCAAGTTGAAACGTACCTCAACTCACTGCTAGAAGAATATTATATTAATTGGGTTGTAGTCTTGTAAAGCCTCTGTTGAGATCGTTTAAGCGTACATATATATATGGTTGAAATTATATTTCATACTAATGTTCTTTGGTCACCAGGGCCGGCCCAAGGCAAGGGCAAGCTGGGAGCCCGCCCAGGGCCCAAAATGGCAGGGGGCCCAAAATTTTTTATATATAATAGTATTATATAGGTAGAACCATATCATGTGAAGCTTAGGCCCAAAATATTATACAACTTAGGCCCAAATCGGAAAATCAAATGTGTTTAATTTGTGTTTAAAAAAAAATTGAAAAAGAAAAAGAAAGACGCTGCCAGGCTGGGGCTGGAATTTAGAGCGCCAATTTCGTCTTCGTCATCGTGAAGGCCGAACAACGTTACAACTGCACAAGAAACGAAGGTCAGGAAAAGATTAGAGAGGCAAAACCCACCTTCATCTCTTCTCAAAAAATCAAAAATTCTGTAATCCTTCCTTCAAATTCCTTCAATTCATCAAATCAATCTAACAATCTTCGATTCTTGCTGTGCGCCTATGCCTGTGTTGCTTGGCGTGTTGCTTGCTGTGCGCCTGCGCCTTGGCGTGTTGCTTGCTGTGCGGCGTGCGCCTGTGCGGCACTTTGGCTGTTTGCTCAATGCTCAATTGCTCTTTGCTGGTACTTGTTAAGTTGTTATTGTTTATTGTTAATTTTTTTTTTTTTTTACAACCTATTAGTTGTTAGTCTTCTCTTTTGGCCTTTGCTGGTAGCCTGGTACTTGTTATTGTTTATTGTTTAATTTTTTTTTTTTTACAACCTGTTAGTTCTTAGTTGTTAGTCTTCTCTTTGCTGGTAGCCTGGTACTTGTTATTGTTTATTGTTTAAATTTTTTTTTTTTTTACAACCTGTTAGTTCATAGTTGTTAGTCTTCTCTTTGCTGGTAGCCTGGTACTTGTTATTGTTTATTGTTTAAATTTTTTTTTTTTACAACTTGTTAGTTGTTAGTCTGTTACTTCTTACTTGTTAGTTAATTTTGTTAATACTTTATACTTAATAGTTATGGGTTTGAACTTTTGCCCAGTTGCCTAGCCTACTTGCCTTTTGGATTTTGGTGTTTTGGTGATGGAGATTAATATAATTTGTTTAATTTTGAATGCCAGGTACTGAGGTACACGGTTGAATAGAGAATTTGAAAAAAATATTGAAGATTTGGCCTTGTTTTTTCTTGGAAATACAGGTGCTTTCGTTCATTTTCTTGACTAATTTTGTTGCCACTAATTTATCATTTATATAATGTTGCCTAAAAAGCATTTATCAGGAAGTGAAAAAAGGAAAAAAAGAAAACGAACGGAACAGTTAATAGAATCTCAAAAAGGAGCTATTGATAAATTTGTTAAAACAGTAGGCCCTTCTAGTGAGAATCCTGAGGAATTAGGTGAGGGTAATCTTGAACAACCAGTGCAAAATTTAAGTGATGAGATTCATATTCATGAGGACGATGATGTTGTTAATTTGAGTGAGCATGATCATGTCCCAAATACATCCAATTTAGAAAATTTGATAGTGGATGAGCAATCACTTCCTTCATTTGATATTTATGATCTTAGAAATTGGGATAATATTGATAATAGCCATCAAGAACAAATGAGTTTGATAATACGATGTGTGAATATGTCAAGCAACAACATAAATGTGGATGAGTACTTTTTAGAATTCTTGAAAGTAGATGACACATCTGGATTAGGACTTTTCAATGAATTAATGAATGCATTTAAGTCTCTTGATCTCAATGTCAATGATGTTAGGGGTCAAGGTTATGATAATGGTTCTAATATGAAGGGAAAGCACCGAGGGGTTCAAAAGAGATTACTTGAAATAAATCCAAGAGCTTTATATATGCCATGTGCCTGTCATAGTCTTAATCTCACTCTTTCTGATATGGCACATTCTTGCGTTAAAGCCATTTCATTTTTTGGAATTGTGCAACGTATATATGTATTATTTTCAAGTTCTCCAAAAAGATGGAAGGTTTTACTTGATAATGTTTCTGGCTTAACTGTGAAATCATTGTCCAATACACGTTGGGAGAGTCGAATAAAAAGTGTTAAACCTATTAGGTTTCAATCTCCTCAAATAAGATTGACATTAGTGGAATTATCTAGATCTTGTTGAAAACCTATTTGAGGTCATCAATGTCACAAGAAAGGTTGAATGGTTTGGCTATTTTATGTGTTGAGTAAGACATGTTGGATAATATTGATCTTGAAAGTATTATCGATGATTTTGCATCTAGAAAAGCACGAAAAAAATATTTTTCATGATCAGTTTGTTGCTTGTTAATGCAGTTATGTTGCTTTATGTTCTGAGTTCGATTGGTGCTTGGTTAAGGTACGGTTGCCTGTTTATTCGCTAATGATGTTTTATTGTCGCTTTTGTTCTTTTCCTGCTGCTGTTTTAGTAATTTTGTTGTTATAACATTTGCAATATGTTGTTAGGTACTACTTTTGATAATTTAGTCTTAGTATTTTGTTATAACTTGAATTTGGTTAATTAAAAAAAGACCCTTTTTTTAACTTTGCCCCGAACCTATAAAATGCTAGGAACGGCCCTGTTGGTCACGTAAGATTTTGGCAGATCATAGGAAATAAAAGAGACATGTTTGCGTAAATTATAACAAAAAAATGTGGTATAAGAGTAAAAGTATAATATTAAAATGTTAACTTGTTAACCGCGCGTGACTAGTTTTTGGGAAATCAAACAAGTAGTATTATGTTTAGCTTTGACCAATTACGTCTTTAACCCACCCGATAAAAATCATATTGTTAAAATACTCTATCAAAATACTTGAAATTTGTTGTTTTTAGAGAGTTTCAATGGATTAGAAGGATCGAATCCATTGAAACTCTCTAAAAGAACATCAAGAAGGACATCAACTCAATCAAACTGTTAAATTACTTTTTTTTTTTTTTTTTTTTCAGAATACTTGGAATCTACTCCACTTGTTTCTTTTAAATGTATTTAAATAGAAAAATTACGGATCTGTACCTATTACGGAATATTTAATCGCTTAAGTTCACTATATTTGTTTTTATTCGCTTAATTCTCTTTTAAGTAATAAATTGACTATTTGTTTTAAAACTGTTCCCGTATCAATATACTACGCTTTTAAATGTATTTTTTGCATCGTCATAAATGTGAAATGTGCATCGTCAATGTATTTGTGATTTTTGTGTTAAAAATTGTGCATCGTTTGCAACGTCAAGTATAAAATGTGTATCGTAATATATTTTTGTGAATTTTGTGTAAGAAATGTGCATTCGTCATGTATAATTTTGTACATTGTCAAGTATAATAGTACTAATTCAATTTTTGTGTTAAGAAATGTGCATCGTCAAGTATAAATATTATTTTTAGTATATTTTTTTGTGCATCGTGAAGTATAATTTTTGTGCATCGTCAACTGTAATTTAAAAAAAGATAAAAATTACAAAATGATTATCGGAACAGATTTACAAAAAGAGATGAATAACACGAAAAATGTAATGTTATTAATAAAAAAGTATTGTTTCTTAATCTTTTTTTTTTTTGTACAAAATCATTGCATTAGCCATTTTGGCCCTGTACTTTGCACAGCCACTAGCGTCAAATTTCGTTGGCAATTACTTGTCTTGGAACAATCTTTCCATCAACATGCACATGATCACCCCGCAGTCATCACTTCAAACTGTTTGTTGGGGTGATGTTTCACATGTGCTTATTGGGTAGACATCTTGTAGTTGGCTTAATGATATCGCTTTGATGGCAATGCAGCGATCAATGTCTTAATCTTTTCTGCAACATATAATGCATATAGTGGAAATTATTTAAAAATAAGTATCAGTTGATTATTTGTTGTATTTTTAATAGAGATAGGTGTACATTACTCATCAATATTTTAGCTATTTCCAAGTGTCGGTCTTTTTCTTTCTTGTTGATGGAAGAGTTATACATGACCCATTTATTTTCATTCTCATAAAACACCAGCAAAGTCCAATGTAAGCAATTATTAGTTATAATGTCACCCTGCCTGGTGTGTTTATTAAGAAGTTTAATAGATCATGGCGCATGACCCCCTCCAACTTGTTGTCGACGTGCATTCTAACCAGATCTTTGAACATATCGATTTTTGAGTATCGTACCACGTACAACTAAATAACGTAATGTAGACAACAATCAATTAAGAAACTTATATAATAAAGAATTAAGATTATAATAATATTACCCAAGAATTAGAACTAAAAACCTTTCCGGGAAGGTCTTTATTTTGATCTTTTTGAACTTTTTTCCAAAATCAACGTCCAAACGTCTATGTGCTATAAATAAGAAAGAAAAACAAGTTATATAGCTGAGAAAAACAAAATAACATTGCATATGAAACTGGTTTATTCATTGCATTTAATAAACAATACATACAAATACAATATGATGCATAAGGTTGGTTGTGCATCGCGATGCACATAACTAGTACTTTTTTAGTGTAAATTTGTGCATCACAATGCACACTTTTTAAGTGCATCGCAAATGTAATGTTTGATATCCTTTTTTTCATGAGAAAGCAATATTAATGTGTGAAAATTGGAATAGAATACATATGTTGCTCTCTAGCATTTTGTGTGCCAACAAGGTTTGGATATAAAAATAAAAAATCAATTATGAAACATCCTCACCCATATAAACAGTTGCTCTACAAAAGATTGAGAATCATATTAATAATGAATTCACACAATAAAGATAATAATGTAATGTTATTGAAATTCGACACTATAAAAATTTGACTTACTGGTCTCCACCATCGTTTCCGTAAAGTTTGGCCAGTATCGATTTAGTGGTGGGATCCAGTTTAATAGGGTTGGGGAGGTTGTTCTTTGTTGGTTCTCTTCTTCTTTTTTACAAGCTCTGCTGCATCGTCGATATAGGAGTCATTTGTATTCTTCTTCTTCCGGTCATCTCGATTTTGTACTCTTTTGACCATGGAAGAAGGAGTCTTGCCCAGTTTTGTACGCCCCTGCACCACTTCATTTGTTGCACCCTCCAATTCATCCACCTCATCCTCATTCATTTTTTTAGCAACTGCACTTAATATGAGGGCCTGTTGCCTCTCATTTTTCATCATTGCATTTTTTTCAGTTATTTGTAATAGCAGCTTTTTAAGTTCTTCAAATTGAGCGTTCAGTTAATTGAGTCTGACATTCTGTTACTTTTGTGTCTTTTTTAAGTCAGATCTCAGGCTGCCTATTTCTTTGACCATGTTTTCAAATTTTGCATCCTCCTAAGGATCTCAATTTCGTTGTCCTTGGCTTCGATTGTGGATAATTGTTTATCCACAACGGCTCTGAAAATGTTCATTATAGCGTCTTGGTCAATTGTTCTTGCAGCTTCTGAAGCAGTCTGTTCAGGTTGTGGATTTGCATCCACAGCTTCAGTTAGATGAGGTGGTGGATTGACTTCGTGTTGTTGGAGGGTGGCGGCATCTATTACAGCAACCTCTAGAAGGATATCTATCTCATTTCTTCCTTCTTACTAGAGGAGGACTTTTTCATCTTGTGTTCTTTTCAAAAGACCCCTAAACCAAAAAACATACAAAAATTAATTTTTTTAGAAAATGTGCATATCAAGTGTACTCTTTATATTTTTCAGTATAATATTGTGCATCGTCAAATAAAAAGTTGTGCATCGTCAACTAAAAAGTAATTATAGAAGAATTACAAGAAAGAAATAAAACACGATGCATCAATTGTGCATCGCGACGCACAAAGTCATGTATTTCGATGCATAAAATTGATGCATAGTGCATCGCAATGCACAAAACTGATGCATCGTGATGCACAAAATTTTAAACCCTACAAACGCTGTTTATATTTCAGTGAACGCGATGCAACAATTTTTACCAATGACACCATATTTTTTCTAATAATGTATCGCGATGTATCAAAAACAGAATTTCTATGCAAATGTATTCAGATTTCACTCTATTCAGGAAGTTGTAAACAAATAGTACGACTATAAAATGTATTGAGTAATACATATCTGAAACTTCTTTAACTTCTTGTTTTTGTGTTTTATTTGTTTTGGTGCTCTATTGTAGTTGCGAAGACATCTTGTTCTGGTTGTTAGTAACTCACCACAATATTTTGAAATCTTTCACAAAATCGCCGGAGGTTGTTTGCTTAAAAATCGCCGGATGTTTTAAGTTTTTTTGAAAGTTTAGAGGGTTGTTGAGAGTGTTTTTGTGTTAAGCAATCAATAGCATTTTTTTTTTTGAGTGAGAAGTCGATGCATCGCATACGTGGTAGAAGGAAGGGCATACACGACATTTTGCAATAACAATGTCATTTTTCGGTTTGAAATAATTATGAGGGATTAAAGCGGTTGAAAATTTATTAAAAAGTACTAGCCCGATTTCGGTCCTTATTTTAAGACAATTTTGTTTTTAGGATTAATATATAATTTAGTCCCTTAACTTTACCAATTCTCCTAATTTGGTCAAAGATGTTTCAGCTTTCCTACCTTGGTCCTTGAACTCAACTTTTCCTGCCTTATTAGTCCCTCGTGCCGTTAAGTCAAACGAAATCGTTAAAATTTTCTTAAAATACCAAAAATACCCTTATTTGAGGTTGACTGGGATGCCTAGGTGGATAACATATTCTGGCCGGAATGGAGTATACTTTTCCCTCTATTATTTCCCTCTCTTACCTTTTGCGGCCTTCATCATTCTCTTTATTTCTCTCATTTCTAAAAAAATTCCTTTCCCTCTCTCTCTTTCAGAAAACGAACTGGGTAGAATTCCCAGCCCACCAACGACTCTCTCTCTCTCTACACCAGGAAGGAACATAGATGACTATGACGATGATGTGTCAGTGCAACTGGTAATAGAAGTAGCAGAAAGTCTTTCCATCAATTACAGGTGTCCCAAGTTGGGAGTCATCTCATGTGTCAGTGCAACTGGTAATAGAAGTAGCAGAAAGTCTTTCCATCAATTACAGGTGTCCCAAGTTGGGAGTCATCTCATGAGCTGCTCCAACTACAACGATGGGTTGCTCTATATATTTTGATAATAATATATACGGTTAGGTCAAGGTATATGAAGAATTGATTTATTCCTTGAGCATTATATATATATATATATATATATATATATAAATATGTATGTGTGTAACAAAAGCTTTTAACAGTAATTGTTCAATTGCCTTTTTCATTGTGTGTTGAGAAATCCTATAATTTTTATTGTATTGTAAAGAAAATGGAAATAAACCTTTAAAAATACATTTTAACCCATTTGAAAGGATGAAACCATATTTTCTTTGTATAGCTGCAATTAAAGACTAGATGCTCAATGGTTTCTTCAACATTATGGCACAAACCGCATTTATGATCCCGCAGGCCCCATTTGAATATTTTGTTTCTGGTATTGAGTTTGTTCAAGCAAGCTAGCCATTGTATTATAGCAAGAACACATAAATTAATCCCAAAATCAAACAAATCTTGAATAAACATACTTGCAATCGATAAAATTGGGAATTAAATCCGAGCCTTAAGTGCCAATTGCTGCGGTACGCTGTACTGAATGAGGGATACATAATCACTGCTTGATACATAATCACTACTTGGCTGCCCCAAAATTGCAAGCCCTAAGGGTTGCAATTCAATTGAAAAAAGAGAGAGCTTTGCACTCAGAGAGCATATGGTCGTATTTAATGGCGCAGGCGACCGGAGCTATACAGTCGGTGAACAAGATGACGTCGGTGGGAGGGAGTTAATCGGTGAAAATGTTGCTGCGATTCTCATTTGAGAGACAGTGACGCCCTAAGAAAGGGGGGGTTCACGACTGCTGAGAGAGACAAGAGAAAGAGAGATCGGCGAGGTAGAACATGGCGGTGAGAGAGAGGCTATGACGACGACAATAGGGAGTTCACTGGTGATAGACTGCTACCGCTGCGGTCTGACAGAGTTTAAGAGAGGGGAGGCGTGGTTCTTTTATTGCGGTGAGAGGGTGCAATGCTGGAGAGGGAGAATAGATTTAGGGGTTTGACTTGGTCTGTTGATAAGCGTGACTTCGTATTAAAGGGTGAGATGGATAGAGAGTGGGAAAGAATATTATCCCTTCTCGCCAGAAATAATGTCACCTAGGCATCTCACTCAGATTCAAGTAAGGGCAATTTTGTCATTTTAAATTTTTTTAACGATTTCGTTTGACTTAATGGCATGAGGGACTAATAAGCAGTAAAAGTTGAGTTCAAGGACTTAACGACATAAGGGATTTAACGGCACGAGGGACTAATATAGTATCCTTTAATGAGATCAAATTGTTGGGTTTCTTTTTTCTTTTTTTTCCATCTTGCACTTAACAAAGATATTTTTGACATATATTTGAAAATTTTTAATAAAATTAAAAATAAAATAATTGTTTTGGGATATATTGAAGAAAGATAATTTTTTTCTGAGCAAAGGAGAATTATTTAAGGGTTGAATATAATTATATTTTAAAAATAGTTTTTGAAGATCATTCAATGATTAGAAAATATTTAGTTAGATACTATATTTACATATTTTTGATACAATGTCAATGTGAAAAAAGAAACTTACACAAATATCAACAAACAAAAAAAAAAAACATCAATTTTGAATGAAATGATTTAAAATTTTGTTTATGTATTATTTATAACATCTTAAATAAGAATATGATAACCATAATTTGACATAAAGAGAGTAACATTTATAAAAATAAAAATTAGTTGGTTTAAATTATAAAATGACTTATATAATAATATAATATTTTTTTTAAAATCATTACTTATAGTATAATTAGTTGAGTTAATTTAAGATGTTTATTTATAATTAAAAGACTGATCGATAACATTATTTTGTCTTCTTACAAAAAAAAAAAAAAAAAAAAATTGTACTAGAGAAATTTCGACCAAAGCAGACTACTCTAGATTTGGTTGAGCTTTGCCCATTCTTCCCGTCCAGCCGTTTGCTTTCTTCCCGAACAGAGCCCAAAACTTGCCAATGGAGGGTATAATCCTCTCCTGCAAACCCATTTCAACACCCTCCACTACCGAAACAATTCCCAAATTTACACCAAACCCCCATAAATCCACAATTGCTTACAACAACTCCCACCTCCCCTTCCCCTCAAAACCAGACCCAAGACTCATAGACTTGAAATTAAACGAACTCTGCACTAAACAACGCCTCAGAGAAGCCATAGCTGTACTTGACTCCGTCGCCAATACCGGGTTTAAGGTAAGACCCAAAACCTTCACCCGCTTAATCCAGTCTTGCATTGTTACGAACTCAATCAATTTAGGCCGTAAGTTACATGAACGTATTGACCTGCTTACAGATGTTGATCCGTTTATTGAGACTAAATTGGTTGGTATGTATGCGAAATGCGGGTCTTTGGAGGATGCACGTAAGATGTTTCATGAAATTCGTGTTAGGAATTTGTATACATGGTCGGCTATGATTGGCGCTTGTTCAAGGGAGTCGAGGTGGAGGGAGGTTGTGGAGCTTTTTTATTTGATGATGGTGGATGGTATTGTTCCTGATAGTTTTTTGTTTCCCAAGATTTTACAGGCTTGTGGGAATTGTGGGGATACTGGGACTGGGAGGTTAATTCACTCTAAAGTGATTAGGTGTGGATTAAGTTCCGAGACCTATGTTTGCAATTCGTTATTGGCAGTTTATGCCAAAGGTGGAAGGTTGGAATGTGCTAGGAGGCTTTTTGATACTATGGATGGGAAGGATCTTGTGTCCTGGAATTCACTTTTAGTGGGGTACTGCCAGAAGGGTGAGGTGAAGGAGGCACGCAAATTGTTTGAATTGATGCGTGAAAAAGGGATAGAGCCGGGTTTGGTTACTTGGAATATATTGATAACAAGTTATAATCGGTTGGGGAAATGTGATGTCGCTGCTGAAATGGTGAGGGAAATGGAGAGTCTTGGTATAGCTCCAGATGTTTATACTTGGACTACGATGATCACGGGGTTTGATCAAAATTGTATGAGAAGACGGGCATTGGATTTGTTTAGGAAGATGGTTATGGAAAGGGTTGAACCAAGCGGGGTTACACTTACTAGTGTCATCTCTGCGTGTGCTTCACTTCAAGATTTAAGAAAGGGGGTAGAACTCCATTGTATTGCAGTTAAGGTAGGGCTTCATGATTCAATACTTGTTGGAAATTCACTCATTGATATGTATTCCAAGTGTGGGGAACTTGATGCCGCAAGAAAAGTATTTGATGTCATCCGAGAGAAAGACGTACGCACTTGGAATTCGATGATTGGAGGGTATTGCCAAGCTGGGTACTGCGGGAAAGCTCATGATCTCTTCATGGAAATGCAGGTATCAAATGTAGCACCGGATGTCATCACTTGGAACGTGATGATCACGGGATACATGCTTAATGGGGATGATGATGAGGCTATGGATCTTTTCCATAATATGGAGAAGAGTGGGAACACCAAGCGGGACACTGCATCATGGAATGCTGTTATTGCTGGTTATCTGCAACATGGGCTGAAAGATAAGGCTCTGTCGTTTTTCCGGCAAATGCAATTTCTTTCAGTTAAACCTAATTATGTTACGATTTTGAGCATCTTACCGGCATGTAGAAACTTAGTAGCTGCGAAAAAGGTGAAAGAAATCCATGGTTGTGTATTACGCAGAAACTTAGAATCTGAGCTGTTTGTTGCAAATTCTCTAATAGATACTTATGCCAAATCAGGTAACATATTATATTCAAAAGCAATATTTGATGGAATGTCAGTCAAGGATATTATTAGCTGGAACACACTGATTTCTGGTTTTGCACTACACGGTTGTTCGAACAGTGCCCTTGATCTCTTTGATCGTATGAGGAAAGAGGGTTTTGAACCTGATAGAAGTACTTTTTTGGGTGTTATATCTGCATATGCTCTTGCCAAAATGGTTGATGAGGGGGAACAAGCATTTTCTAGCATGATTAAAGAATATAACATTTTTGCAAGGTTAGACCATTGTGCAGCTATGATAGATTTATATGGTCGTTCTGGTAAGCTTGAAGAAGCAAAAACATTCATTAATAACATGAAACTGCAGCCCGAGATCCGTGTTTGGACTGCCTTACTGACTGCATGTAGGATTCATGGGAATGTTAGATTGGCAATCTATGCCGGGGAACAGTTGCTTGAATTGGAACCAGGGAATAAATTGATTCGGAGGTTAGTTTCACAGGCATATGCGCTATGTGGTATTTCTGAGGATTCTTTGAAAGTAAAAAGTCCGGGAAAAAGAAATGAAATAGAAGTACCGCTTGGGCAGAGCTGGATTGAAATAAGAAACACTGTTCATAGTTTTGTCCATGGTGATCGATGTGAAGGTTATACTGAGGATATATATTCTTGGATAAAAACAACAGCAAAGAAACTTACTGGGATCCATTCGTATAAGGGGTTTCATATTGAAGAAGACAAGAGGGAAGAAATTGTAGGAATTCATAGTGAAAAACTTGCCCTTGCTTACGCTCTCTTTGGCTCTCCTCATGCATCACAGCCCATAAGAATTGTGAAGAACCTGAGAATGTGTGTAGATTGCCACAAAACAGCAAAATTTATATCTAAGACCTATGGGTGTGAGATATATCTAAACGACTCAACGACCTTACACCATTTTATTGATGGGCACTGTTCTTGTAATGACTACTGGTAGTTAAAAAGCAGGGAAATCATATGAGGTTGGATGCTTGGTTCTCTTCAGTACATAGCATTGAAGCCCATTTTAAGATCGAATATCTCTTGAAGGTATCATTGGTCCTAAAAGACAACAGGTAAGATTCTAGTTTTGATACTTGAAACAAAGTGATTATCTTCATTTTGTAGTGTTACTCAACTATCATATCAACATGTACAAGTCAGGATATACCTTTCTCCCATCAATATTCACTTTTGCCGCTCGAATTCGTTGTGTTTGGAATCTGGCATTGCTTTGCATCAAAATACCTAGGAAGAAAATTTCATTATTACTTATCAGTATATTGGTACATTCTGCACATTCTACCACTGCTTTCTTTGTGGAATGATGCTGTATTATGTTTATAGTGTTGGCCATTTATTTATCTTTCACTCGCTTTCCAACCATTGGTCAGCATTAGCCCCCACCCCCAAACACCCAACAAAAAATAAATACTCCCTCCGTTCCACGTAAAGAGTTCACTATTCTATTGTGAAATGTTTCACTTAAAGAGTCCACTTTCAAAAATTATACCTACAATCTCCATAACTCAAATTTACCCTCCAAATATGATATAAATATTTTAACTATGCTTAAGCATTTTTGTAATAATCACCAACTCTAATGACACTTATATATCCCTTAATTATTAGACTTTTTAAACCTGGACTCTTTGAGTGGAGCGGATGTACTAAATAAACATCCGTAGCTGAGTAAACATTGTAAAAGAATATTGAAGCACACCATTGTTGTCTAGAAGCTAATTTAGTGGATTTCCTATTATTAAACTTCCAAAACAAATGGTAAATTTTGCTTTTAAAGTTACTACAGAGATGCTGACTTACCTAGTAAGTTTGTTGAAGCAGAGAAGATTGGACTGGACTGCTTCCTCATGAGCCAACACTTGAATCTCTTTGATCAGTTCATTTGCAAGTCTCATTAGCCTCAATGCGTGGCCATTATCAACAGAGTTTGTCTGGCAGATATTGTGACAGTTGCCTCGTCAGAGTATTTGGTTAGCCACCAATGAGAAACCCTGTATATCTAAATATGGAAGGAAATGCAATGGAACTGACAATCAAGTTGAACATGTCGCATTAACACACAACGGGGGAAATGAAACACTCCTAATGAGTATGAACAGTGCCAGCACTCTATTTGGAACGAGCTTGGTGCACCTTCTGGGAGAATGGGAACATGGTTAGTGCATTTATTTCGGTCAGTAAAAGGCTAAAATACTAATTTGGTCACTCTACTTTCACCCAAAATTTATTAAGTTTATTTTTTACACTTTAATCACTTTACTTAGACTGGATGAAAAAAATTAAGTAGAGTGATTAAAGTGTGAAAAAAATAATAAAGTGAGTTTGATCAATTTTAAGTGGGAATAGAGTGACCATATTAATATTTAAGCCTCAATAAACCCACTGAAGTTTCTTTGACATTACTTGTGTGTATATTGTATGCATGTGCTGTTTTACATCTTGCGTCACGCTCCAAATCCATGGTCCGGTCCCAAAGTGTGGCAGACCCAATAACTCTTTCCTTGTGGGTTCTTTGAAGCCTCTAAAACTATGCACAGCTCGTACATCAGTTACCAAAAGTACTTTATTGTACTAAAACCCTTTTTTTTTTCTTTTTTAAATAATGAAATTATTTTTCAGTCACTTGGTGCTCGAAGCAAATGAAGAACATACAGTTTGATGTTGAAGAAGGAAAGTACTTCTGGTTGTCTTCTACTCCCTCCATTCCACTCAAATAGTCCATGTTTAAAAAGTCAAATAATTAAAGATTATATTAGAGTCATTGGAGTTGGTCATAATTATAAAAACACCTAAGCACAACCAAGATGCTTACAACACAACTGGAGGGTAAAGATGAAAAATTATAAAATTTTTAGGCATAATTATTGAAAGTTGACTCTTTAAGTGAAACATTCCAAAATAGAATAGTGGACTCTTTGCCTGTAAACGAGGGAGTGTTAAACAAACTACTAGGTTTCATGGGAGCTCTGTTAAGTATATGGGATAAATGCACCAATTGTTTCTGTACTTTTCCTTTTTTTTGACGGTAGTCCTTGTACTTAAACTTTGCACGTGGTTGATTTAAGTAAGACACTTTAGGATGCTAGTGGTCCGTGAATGTTAGATGCTTGACTAATAAGTAAATTTTTAGAGGGTGAAAATGCAAAAATACTAATTTTGGTCCTCAAGACTTTTAATTTGCAAAGACGCGAGTTAGATTGTTTTAAAATCATTGAAGCAATTAATTTTTTTATATTTGAAGGGCTAACTACACTATATATATATATATATATATATATATATATATATATATATACACACACACACACCATTCACTTCGATCGAGCAAGAAGTTATGTTCCCAAAATAAAATAGCGAGTTAAAATTATGCCTCAAAAATGAATAAGTGCATTCTTGAATTGGGTTTTGTTTCTTTTGAGAGAAATAAAATCAAATGAATTTTGATATTCTAAATTTAAAAATAACAATATGACCCCCTATATTTTAAATAGAAGTTTGAGGGCTAAAGTTAGTGTTTTTCATTTTCACTCTTCAAAAGTTACTAAACGGTTGAGCATCTAACAACATTCATTTCAGAGATCATCTGCGTGCAAAAATGTTGCATTTGGACCTGCCGCACGCAAATTTTGAGTACAAGACTACTGACCGTAGTGGTGTACTTATCCCTGACCGTAGTGGTGCATTTATCCCTATGTATATCGACTCAACAAAACTTAGCCAGACCAAACTACATGAGATCGGGTTCATGATTCTCTTTCTCCACTAACAACTTATGTCCAAAGGGACATAATTTATACGGAGGGAGGTGGATATTTATCTCATTGTGTTTTATCATAGGCGCGTACTGGAATGAAATTGGCTTGTGCTGCTCAGTAAGATTCACGCTTCAAGAAACTTTTCATAGATATTCACTTCGATTATTTAGATAGGCCATCCAACTTGTCCAATCAAGTGCCAAATTATTTTTACCTTTTCTTTTTTGGAGGTAATTCCCCGCGACTAGTTGTATATATATAACAGTACATATCAATTTGCATGTCCATTCGTTTCAGATTTTCGGATCATAGGCGCTAATCGCAGCCCTCCTATTCACTAAACGCAGCTCCCCTCCCCCTTCTTCTACAAAATTACTAACTTGTCTTTGTCTTTTTATTATAGAAATGTGCTCTACTCCGTATGAACATTGAAATTGTATATTTATTCGTCCAAAATAATGTTTGGATGACGGAGATTTTAATGCCTAAAGTAGGTGAGTTGAAGTTAGATAAGTGAGTTTATCCCACATTGAAAAAAAACGAAAAGCAAAACTACTTTATATACAAGCTTTTTTCTTGTATAAAGTAAATTTGTATTGCATAGATGCTCTTTCTCGCGCACGCCTACAAGGGAAAAGGGACATGCATTGTCGGACCAGATAGCCCCTTAATCAAAACGCAAAAAGGGATCCTCTTTGACATGCGCATGTAACCTTTTTTTTTTTTTTAAGGACAACTTAGTAATTTTCGTTTTTTAACCTGCTTTCAAGGTTCTTCAGCTGTCAAACAGCAAAAGGGTTAAGTACCATGTATAACAAGACCTTACTTTACGCAAGCATAAAAATAACCCCTACTTTTTTACATCCCTTTCAAGTTTCATCCCAATCCACAATTCAAAAAAGGAAACCAATATATGCCGGTTCTTCTATCATCTTTTAGGGATCCAATTCTCTTCTTTTCAATGGCTTCCCTCCATAATGGAATCAGAATTTCACTTTCTGTATGAGGGTGAAAAGTTCATTTACCAACTGACATTCTTTGCCCGAGTTCTTTTCCGTTTTGGCATTCTTTCAAAGTCACTTTACAATAGTAGCAGCAAGTTCTTTACCGTCTTATGAGGTGAATTCTCTCTCTCTCTCCACCACTACAACCACCGTCTCACGGCTCTAAAAACACCAGCAATGACGAATCAGCCCATCATCCAACTTAGGTTTAGTATAAACAAATAGCGTGCGTTTTAGAGAAAAAAGGTAAAAAAAAAAAAAGACAAAATACGTCCTAAAATAATGTGGGTTAAAGCTTTGGGATCAAGTACGTACGTGGTTCTTAATTAATTTCTAAAGCCATTAATTAATTGCCGAGGAGAAAAGCTGCTGCCATTTTGCAAGCTCTTTCCTGGACTTGGATATATGAAGATCATATATATATCCTGCCTCCTGATAAGCTAGTTGTCATCTCTGATTTATTAATTGCCAATTTAAGTGATTTTAATATAGCAAGCAATATGCATGTTGGTCTTTTGAATTACGTATGTTTTAATTTCTAATCTTAGCTAGCAAGGGTATACTTCTCGTTTTTTTACAATATGTGTTGTGTGTGTGCAACAGTGCAAATTATATACGTAAAACATCAGAGAAAAACTTAACAATATTTAATTTTTCAAACTTGAGGAGATGCTATTAAAACACTCCATTTAATTTTTACTGACGACTTCTAATTTCTTTTTTCTAATTGAAACGTTAAACTAATTGTAAAATGAAAGAAAGCAGCCCATATTGTAAAAAATAATATGCAGGTAGGTTACCTTTTTCGGCGTTCCAAATTAAGTGTATCTTATTTTATTTTGGAAAATAGAATGTCTCAAAATAAGTGTTATCATTTTTTAATTGTGAAAGAAAAAAAAAACATGGATACTATTAATTTGACACTAATAAATGATATTTTTAAGGATATTAAAGAGAAATTAAGTGTTTTATTTAAGATCCAAGGGGATTGGAGAGTCAAACAGAATGGAGGAGGAAGATGTTGAGCCTGGGCGAAGGAAGTTAGCTGTTATCAAATGATCAAATTCCACTAGTAATCAATCTAGAATCAAAAGTTATTTATAAATGTTCTTCTATATATTATCACATATATAGGAATCCAATTCTATTCTTTCCATTATCTTCCCTCCATAGTGCCTTCATGCAGGCAGGTCTTTATAATATAGCTGTCCACAACAAACATACATCTCTTTCACCAACATTCCTTTCTTTCCCAACTTATTTATTCACACCAAGATTTGTATTTATAAAACATTACGAGTTGAATTACTATATTTTTGTTCCTCTTGAAGTGAATTTTATTAGCCAATTGCATCAGTAGCTTTGAGTTCATAATATTAGTTGGTGTAAAAATTAGATGGAGGCCTACGGGAAGAAGAGTAGCAATGTCATATCCCTCGGGCCGTGGGGAGGTGAAAATGGATTTCATTGGGACGATAGAGTTTATTCCACAGTCAGGCAACTGGAAATAGCTCATGGAGCTGGAATTGATTCTATTAGAATTGAGTATGAACAGAGTGGAACCTCCGTCTGGTCCGACAAGCATGGCGGTTCCGGTGGCATTAAAACTGACAAGGTAAACTATAATTCTTATATTCCCTTCTTTTTTTATCTTCAGCTTCTTCCTATATATTCTGATATTTTTATGGTGTATTTGTTAGTAATGCAGTAACATGATTTTAATCTAATGTGTTTTTCACTATATACTTATTGTAGTTAACAAGGCTCCATTATTTGTCATTTCGTATATTTTTTTCTTTTTCATTTATGTTTCTGAAGTTTTTAAGAAAATATATATTATTCAGAACAAAGTAGATGTCTGAACTTGGTCTTTTTTTTTTTTTTTTTTGAGGGGGTTGTATACATCACTATGTCAATAAAATCGCGCATCAGTGATGTATTTGCATGAATGATGGTTTGATGTAACATCTTGTAGGTGAAGCTAGAGCCAGATGAGTTCCTAACTTCCATCCATGGCTCCTATGGAACTTTAAGCGAATGGGGACCAACTTTGGTAAGGTCGCTTATGTTTGAAAGCAACAAACGGACTTTTGGACCATATGGAATTGAACAAGGAACAGAGTTCTCATTTCCGATGATTGGGGGAAAGATTGTTGGATTCCATGGAATGTGTGGCTGGTTCCTTGATGCAATTGGAGTTCATTTTGAGCTTATTAGCAAACAAGTTCCTTCAAATGCTGTGGCTCCATACAATCAACGCTCTTACTCAAGTAACGCTGATGAGAAGCTTGGTTACTTTGTACAAAGAGAATATATTAACGTTTACAATATATTTCTTGCCAGACAAAATGAGGATTACAATACTTATGTACCAACCAATGTCTCGAGACAAAATTCTCATTCTCGAGATCAGTTCACCTCAACTGAACCCAAAAGCAAGGTACAGTTTATGGACACAGCTTCTTTTTCTTTGGTTAGTTTGGCAGTACATTTGTTGAGAATGTAGAGTAATCGATAGTCGGTGTTTCAGATTCATGCTCTTCCTTTCCCTACGGAGAGAACCCCATCAGAGGTTGCTGCAACTCCCACCATTGAGAACACTGCTGCTCATCCAACTATTGAGAGGCTCCCCTCTAAGAATATCACAGGTGTAATGACGTATGGGCCCTGGGGTGGGACTGGTGGGAGCGTATTTGATGATGGAATTTACGATGGCATTAGACAAATTAAGTTATCACGAAATGTGGGTGGCATGGGTGGCGGTATTGTATCGATACGAGTTTGTTACGCAAAAAATGAATATAGTATATGGGGAAGCAAAAATGGTGGCACCGTAGGGTTCAAGCTCGAAATGGTAAATCTGAATCCATCCGAGAATTTTCTTTTCGTGTTAAAATTGTTACTAATTCTATGTGTGTTATGTTGTTTTCTTTCAGATAAATTTTAATTATCCAGAAGAAATCTTGACTCATGTAACGGGTTATTATGGACCAACAATGATCATGGGTCCAAACATAATAAGGTCACTCACTTTCCATACAAACAAGGGTAAATATGGGCCTTATGGAGAAGAACAAGGCCAATCATTTTGTACAAAGTTAAGAGAAGGAGCTATTGTTGGATTTCATGGAAGGAAGGGATTGTGTCTTGATGCTATTGGTGTTCACGTGATTGAAGGCAAAGTAGCGGTTCCTGCAAAAGTAAGCTCTTCATCCAAACCTAACAACAAATCTGAAGTTCCCAAATTCAACAGTACTAGATATGAAGTTCCCAAAACAGAAGTTGAAAATTCGTCATGGCCTTTCAAGATGGGAAAGCGAGCACAAACCGAAGAGGTACATCGTAGCGATTGGACAAATTTTATTCCTTCAAAGTTGGGTTCAATCTTGATTGATGAACTAAAGCTTGTTAATGTGTGTAACAAATTTAAGGTTGTGCCACGGGTTGTTAAAGATCCGGCTGCACTTGGGACGGGTCCATGGGGAGGTGATGGAGGAAAACCATGGGATGATGGAGTTTTTACGGGGATCAAGCAGATCATCTTGACAATGGGACAGGCAAGTTGCTCAATAGAGATTGAGTACGATAGAAATGGACAATCTGTTTGGTCCATCAAACATGGAGGCAATGGTGGAGTCATGAGCGGACAGACATCGCAACGGGTAATCTACTACATTATTCCTCATTTTTTTGAGTGTTCATCTCTGTAAATTTTTTTCTTATTTGGTTGTTATATATATATAGGTAAAATTGGAGTACCCTCATGAAGTGATAACTTGTATAAGTGGGTATTATGGTCCTATGTTGAAAGGGGAGAGTATGAAAGTGGTGAAGTCACTAACATTTCACACAAGTAGGAGGAAGTTTGGGCCATTTGGTGAGGAGTTGGGAACATATTTTAGTTCAGGAACAACAGAAGGGAAAGTGGTGGGATTTCATGGGAGGAGTAGCATCTACTTGGATGCCATTGGGGTTCACATGCAACACTGGTTAGGAAATCACAAATCAAAGTCTTCATCTCTTGCCAAACTCTTCTATTGATTCATGTTAGCTAGTTTCAGCCAGATATTTACATCCATGTATGTTATAGTATTATTCAACAAGACGCACCAGCTGATCTTGATGCTATGTTGTTATAAAAACAAGAATATTCTTGGATTAAGAATTCAAAGTTTCTATCTTCAATGCTGAAGCGAATCGGTCGAAAATAATAGTACCAAGTATTTGGAGAAATAATAGCAAGAAAATAGAAAATATAACGGAGGATTTACGTGGTTTAATCCACTCCAAGGCAAGGAACAAATCTACTATAAACGATGAGAAATTACAATAGAGAGTTTTCAATGTACTCACCCTATCTAGGACAAGGGTTACAAGGATTGACACGATCTCACAGAGTACCACACCTCTCATAGCCTAAAATAGTCATGCACTATTTTGTCTAACACCACTAAGACCTCAAGACCCTCGACCATCAACTGTGTCCGTCGTCCGTCTCTGCACAATTTGTATCTCTCTCACTTTTAGTCTTATCTTTAGTTGACGTCTAATCACCTCTTTATATAGGCCTTAAGAAAAAATCTAAACAAATTGAGATTAAGACTCTTAATCCAAGTCAAGAAAGGAATCATTTTACAACTAGTATCAACTTGTTTAATTTTCTTCAATTAACTCTAGATTAATTAATACAATCTTAGTTTGTATAGGATTCCAAAATTCATATTAATTTGAGACATATTTTAACAAATCTCTACCTTGGCTCAAATTTCATCAATCGTCTATCCCCATTGTTGCTTGCCCGTCATGTTCCCCACTATGGGTGCCTAGAATTGATCTCGAACACACGAGTCCAAGCGGCCCTTGAACTCGCTCCAAAAAAAACTACAAATTCGTATACTTCCAATTTCTTCACACTTGACATCTTCACTTTGAAACATAGAATGAGCTCCCCCTTGAATGACACTCCTTTGTAGTAAATATAAGTTGTCCTTTTTATTTTCACTCATGAGAAAACGGCCACCACGAAAGATTTTCATCTTTCTATCACGAACTTTGTAATTGCAAAAGAAATTAAATTCCTCCTCAAGCTAGGAACATGACGAACTTCAGTTAGCGTCTTCATTCCACCTTAAGTCTTGATTTTAATTGTCCTAATACCTGCAAGAAGAATCATCCGCTAAAAATACATCCCCACTTGCACTTTTGTAAGTAGAAAACATATCTTTATTGGAATACATGTGAAAAGAACAACCGGAATCAAGAATTCATTCAGTCCGTTGATAAGAATTCATTCAGCCCGTAGATTATCACTACCCACGGTCACATTAAGTACATCGCCGCAATTTTCGTCACTGCTAATACCACTTTCATCAAAAGTGACAATATTAGCATTAGAATTTAATTCTTTCTTCATTTCATCCTTGAGCTTTTGACAATTACGAACAACATGACCTATCTCATTACAATGCCAACACTTTTGCTTGGAAGTCTTTTTATTATTCTCAGCAGCACTTGAACTTTGACCGGATGAATTTCTAGAATGATTAACTTTGTCTCTCACATACAAAGCATCAATATTATCATTATTCTTAGAACTCTGGTTTATAAAATCTTTTATTAATAATGAAGTATGTACCTCACCCAAGGTAAGCTTGTTTTTCCCATGCATAACAGTAGTAATTAAATGCTTGTAAAATGATGGCAAAGACTTTAGAAAAATTAAACCTTGATCTTCATCCTCAATTTTAACACCGATATTTGCTAACTCGCAAAGTATCTTGTTAAAAGCATTCAAGTGATCATGAATATTAGTACCTTCAGACGTCGTGAAGTTGAACAACTCCTTTAGGTACAACCGATTTGACATAGATTTTCTCATGTAGAGACTCTCCAACTTCTCCCATAATGCCTTCGCAGATTTTTCTGAGATAACCTTGTAGAGAACATAATTCGCGCAATATCGCCGGATAATACTAGCCACCTTTTGATCATTTTTCTTCCATACCTCATCCTTTATATCGTCGGGCTTTGCTTCCTTTCCTTCCAAAACAATCTCTTGATCTGCTTGGATCAACACATTCCTAACTTTAACTTGTCACAAACTAAAGTTATTACTTCCGTTAAATTTTTTCAATTAGAACTGTGTAGAATTTCCAACGTCTGCCATCTTCAAAACTCCAATCTCTTGATTCGTAATTTCGACTAGCCCAAAGCTCTGATATCAGTTTGTTATCAGAACGAGGATATACTTGGATTAAGAATTTCAAGTTTCTATCTTCAATGCGGAAGCGAATCGGTCGAAAATAATAGTACCAAGTATTTGGAGAAATAATGGCAAGAAAATAGAAAATATAACGGAATCAAACAAAAGGCAATAGAGGATTTAAGTGGTTTAATCCACTCCAAGGCAAGCAACAAATTCATTATAAACGGTGATGAATTACAATAGAGATTTTTCAATATACTCACCCTACATAGGACAAGGGTTACAAGGATTGACACAATCACACAGAGTACCACACCTCTCACAGCCCAAAATAGTCACGCACTATTTTTTCTAACACCGCCAAGACCTTGAGACCCTCGACCACCAACTGTGTCCGTCATCCGTCTCTTCACGATTTGTGTCTCTCTCACTTTTGGTCTTATCTCTAATTGACGTCTTATCACTTCTTTATATAGGCCTTAAAAAAAAAAATAAATTGAGATTAAGACTCTTAATCCATGTCAATAAAGAAATCATTTTACAACTAATATCAATTTGTTTAACTTTCTCCAATTAACTCTAGGATTAATTAATACAATTCTAGTTTGTATAGGATTCCAAAATTCATATGAATTTGAGACATATTTTAACATAAGTCTTTCAGTATCTTTTAATCTGTTTTAAGAAATTGGATTAAGCTTTGAAAGCAGCATGTTACTATTAGTTATAAGACAAATTAAGGTCACTAAGAATTGCTTTGTAGTTAATTCTATCTTACTTATTTTGTATCCCCACCCCCGATCAAAATTCTGAATTTTCCTTTTCTTAATCCTTAGTTTTTCTTCAAACTCTTTCAAATGAATAAGAAAATCGTAACTTAACTTGTCAAGTTTATCACCTTTCCTCTTCTACAAAATAAGAAGAGTTCAATTAGTGCTCAATGATTATCCCATTGCTTTTTGTATTTGACCTCGTCATGGCCTTCTTTTTCTTTGTAATTTTATTTTACTTAGGAATTTAGGCCCCCCTACGACCTTCCTCAACATGGTGAAGTTCAGGTCGTGATTTATTATCGGAATGACGAGGTGTCCATAAGCTTAGGAATTAGTTCTCTGATCTTTTAACATGGTGGAGACTAGGTCATAGCTCTACCTTGTTACAGCGAGGTGGCTTTTTGACCTCATCATAGCGAGGTGCTTTTTAGGTTTAGGACTTAAGTCTTTTATTTTACGATCTTCTTCATCATGGTGAAGAGAAGGTCGTAACTTGACCTCGTCACAACGAGATACTTTTAGGTTTATGACTTAAATCCTTTATTTTACGATCTTCTTCATCATGGTGAAGAGCAGGTCGTAACTTGACCTCGTCACAACAATGTACTTTTAGGTTTAGGACTTAAGTCCTTTATTTTACGATCTTCTTCATCATAGTGAAGATCAGGTTGTAACTTGACCTTGTCACAACGAGGTGCCTTTTAGGTTCAGGTCGTTCATTTTTCGCGATCTTCTTCGTTATGACAAAGAATAGGTTGCAATCTTTGAACGACCATCTAACAAATACATTTAAAATGAAAGAAATATACAAGGTTTGAGGAATTGCATTTTCATTGATAAGCCTTCTAAAAAATACAGACTATTACATTCAAGGGCAAACTTCATAATTCGTCCCTGTACTTTTTGCATTTTTTAGTATTCGTCCCTGATGAGCGCATCTGGTCCCTAAACTAGTTAGGCTAAATGCAAATGGTCCTTCCATCTAAGTCGTTAAGTCTCTACACGTGCTAATCACGTGCATTTGATGAAGGGTAAAACAATCATCAAAAAAATTTAAATGGTATATGATCTAAAAAAAGTCAAAATCATTGTAATTTAAATGCCTCAGATCCAGTATTAAAAAAAAAACAGTATGAGTGAAAGAAGATGCAGATCTCACAAAAGAAAATTCTAGGGTTCGTTACATATGAAATTGGAGAAATTTAGAAAATGAAGAAATTGAAGAGGCATAAAAATTCAAACTTTATCCACGAGAGAAGAAAAAGAAGAAGAAAGGAGGGCAATTATCAAACTTTTATGACAATGTTGCTATATTATCTATAGAAAAGCAGTTTAGAGGAGAGGAGAATTGGGGAAAAGTTGGAAAGTAGATTACTACTGGGAGAGCTGAAATTGGAAAGGCTCGGAATTCAAGGATACGGGGTACTTATGAAACTAGAGAGAGAGAGAAAAAAAAAAGAGTGCGTACGTGTGTGTGTGTGTGTGTGTGTGTGTGAAGTTTCATGGCATTGCCATTGATAGATGTTTGAAAGTTGGATTTAAGTTTTTCCTCGATTGAAGGGTAAAATTATAATTACTGTAAGGTGGGGTTTGGAGGAGGGGAGGAGTCTCGATCAAAATGGTGGAGGAGAGAGGTGGCGCCGGTGGAAGTGCAGGCCGCGGTGGTGGTGGTTGCGGCAGCGTGTTTGCGGACTTCTTCGAACTCTTCCTTGTCTTTGATTTTGATTTGCCCACACGTCCATTTCCAGTTCTCTTGTATCTTAGTTCCTTCATGTCCTTTGCTCGCTGTCTGAGATGGCATCAAGCCAAATAAAAAAGAGATCTGGGCTGCTAGTAAGGGAGGACTATGAAGTTGAAGAACAAAGAAAAATGTTTAAAGGGTGTGAAATCAAAGAGATGAGGATCCATAAAATGACTATTTTACCCTTTTTAAAATACTTGTGAGGGGCACGTGGAACCACTTAACAGAAAAAAGTTAACGAAAAAGGATGGTCTCAAAAAAAAAATTGCTACAGGAACGAATACAAAAAAAATGCAAAAAGTACAAGGATGAATTGAGGTGGTCTGCATGCCAGGGGTTCCTGAAAGGGGTGTCGTCTTGTTCCACTAATCAGTATGTTCCTTCTCGGACTATGCATGTGACTTTGAATGGACCTTCCCAGTTCAACGATAACTTGTTCCTGTTCGCATTCCTTCCCGTAACTTCAATCTTTCGAAGTACCCAATCACCGACATGGAAGGATCTTGATTTGACTCGCTTGTCATGGTGGGTCTTGGCGAGCTGCTTATAGTTAGTCATTTTAAGTCTTGCTTCTAGCCTTTTCTCCTAAAAAAAATTGAGGTCTAGCTCTCAAGCTGTGGTGTTGCCGAGCTCGTCGAATTGGGTAACCCTCATGGTTGGCAGGGCCATTTCTACTAGTGTCATAGCCTCCGACCCATATGCCAATGTGAAGGGGGTCTCCCTGGTTAATCCTCGTATTGACGTGCGAATACTCCACAATACCATAGGTAGCTCGCCAAGCCACTTGCCTTTCTTCTCATCCAAGTTCCTTTTCAGCGTGTGAAGGATTTTTTTGTTCCCGGCTTCGGCCTGGCCATTGCCCTGGGGATGAGCTATCGAAGACTGCTAGTTTATGTTCATCAGCTCACACTTTTTGGTAAATTTGGTGGAGACTTGGGTGCCGTGATCGGATATAATGACTTAGGGGAGCCCTAACCGACACCAAATGTAATCATGAATAAAGCCGATAGCTTTCTCTTCGGTTATGGTAGGCAACGGATTTGCTTCGACCCATTTGGTGAAGTAATCCACGACTACGATTAGGAATTCGTAGTTGCCTCGAGCCTTCGGGAAAGGTCCTATAAGGTCGACTCCCCACATGTCGAAGGGCCATGCTGCGACTACTGGGGTTTGCGGGAGTGATGGTAGTCTAGGGACACCCGCAAACCTTTGGCATTTATCATATCTTTGAACATGGACCTCGACATCTTTCCATAATGTAGGCCAGTAATAGCCATGGAAAATAATCTTGTCGGCTAAAGACCTCGAACCTGGGTGTCCACCGCACACCCCCTCGTGCACCTCGGCAAGCAGGTCTCCAACCATCTCAGGTAGGACACATCGAAGCAGGGGTTTTGTGAACGACCTTCTGTATAACACCCCTGCTATCACCGTATACCGAGCCGCTTTTTTTCTTAACATCTTGGCCATGTTCCTTTCCGCGGACTAAGTCTCATGCTCGATGTAATCCTGAATCTCATCGACCCAGTATCTTTCTGCAGGGTTGACAGGCATGACTTTTTCCTTATTCACCGATGGTGACTCAAGAAATTCCAACCAAACTTTTAGGGGGAGGTCGCCTATTTCTAGAGCTGGCAATGGACTGGGCTGGGCCGGCCCAGTGCAAGCCCACTGGGCCAACACTTAATATCGGGCCGGGCTGGGCCGGCCCCAATTTTACTAGGGCCGAAGAAAAGTAAAGCCCAGCCCAACCCATCAAAGCCCATCGGGCCAAAAAGCCCTTGTTGAAAAAATAAATAAACTAAAAGGAACAATGGTGATGCCAATTGCCAAATTAAATTCTAAGTTACTTACTAAACAAAAGCAATACTATGATTTATTGTTTGTCCTAACTGCTAACTACTAAAGGTAAAATAATGCTATCACCGTATCAAACATTAATTAAAATGGAAATAAATATGATACTATAATGGTCCAGGGCTTTAATTATTTAAGAAGTTAACTTTATTGGTCAGTTAAACTAATAATTAAACAATAAAGCAATAATCAAATTGGAACATGTTGCTTCAATGTCTGAGATTGCATTACAGCATGTATAAATTATAATATCAAAGAATAAAGTTAATTGGATCATTCTAGTTAGCTTTAAAATAGAATGATCTTTAATTATTGCTTTAATTATTTAAGAAGTTAGAATTATTTTTTGAGTGAAAATAAATAAATAATAATAAAATAGAGCGGGTCGGGCCTAGCCCAAAAGCCCCGGACTTTTTTGATGCAAGCCCAATTGAACCGTCGGGCCTAATGGACCGGGCCAAAAAGGCCCGCGTTTTTTTTGGCCTCCAAAAATTAAACTTTAGCCCATGCAAACATTGGGCTGACTGGGCCGGCCCATTGGGCTGGGCTAATTTTGCCGGCTCTACCTATTTCTGAGGATGCAACCTTTGACAGAAAATCAGCACGCGTGTTCTTTGTTCTATCCACCTGCTCCAGCTCCCTCATACACACCCCCATCTTTGCCTCAAAGCTCGAAACATGGCTACGAGCGTTCGTGTTTCCCTCATAACTTTTCAGGGAGGGTAATTTGAGGCGGTAATCTGGTGGGGTATCTTTAATCCTTTTACAAAAAGGCGTGGTCACATTCTTTGGTAATTTACCAAATTTTCCCATCAAGACCTCCAGTCTTTCTTTAACTTTTCGTAATACCCTTTCTTCTACTCCTTGCTTCTCTCTCTCCGCCTAGGTCGGCGATCATGCATTTGTAGGATGAAGCGCTACACTGCGGGGACTTCTGTTTCGACCTATGGTTTCGGGGTGTTTCCCGCCTCTTTGACTAAGCTTCACTGATTTCTACCCGAGCTAACTCGTGCGACTTAACCGGGCTGTGATTCTTAACCCTTGTGCCTAGGCTGGTGTGCACTCTTCCTTTCGATCACTCCTCTTCCACTGGTTTCCCAAGACGCTCTTTGACACTAGGCCTTGGATTATCTTTGACTCTTTGTCCTAGTTGGTTCTTTGCGCTCACCCTCGGGCCATCAACCTGGGATACCCTACTGTAGCTGTCTGTCCTTGAACCTCCGACTTCCCTCCGGGATAAGCTCGCGAGGCGTACGGGTCGCGATGTTGCGGGATAACTCATACTCGCGAACTTCCAGCTCTCTTTGTCTTTCCAAGAAAGCCTTCTCACGACATATGTGTTCCAGTTCGGCGAGGTCTCTCTCATGTTGCGTGAGAGGTCGCCTTTCTCCCAATACTTAGAGTTCGTCCTTATAGCCGGTATTCACGCCCTCCGAGGTAGAGGGGGTGGTCGTTTGTCCGTTGCGCTGGGTCCTGATTGACCTTTTCTCCTTTAGGGTTTGTCGCTTGCAATCAATTTTTTCTTCATCGCCCGAGCTAACTTCTTGGCTTAAGTATTCTCGTAAAGTGGTAGACCTTCAGAAGCCCCTATCGGCGAGGCTCCAACGACCTGCTCAGCGGGTTGACTTGCTGGTGGTGCAGTCAGAGGTATTGCTGAGGTCGCCACTGGGGGGGCTTGTTTTGACACTTGCCTCGAAGTTGTCATTGCTGTTCACAGTGGAAAACCTTGAAGATTTTGAAAAAAGGCCCCAATAACGGAACCAAACTGATCACGCTAAAAGCGAATGGTGACCATGTCTGTTCCACGTAGGAGCCACGTATGTAGTTTAGTTAGATGCCGGCTGTGTATTGCTGGGATCGTTCTTGATGTTCTTGAGCAAATAAATGGAATTGTGACCTGTGAGCAGCAAGGAAGCACCGTTAGGGGAGCTGGGAATGTCCCAGCTATAACCCTCTGGTATGAGAATCAGTATATGGGTTATAATAAGGCTTGATTCACGGAGTGTGGTTTGTGAATGAAGCTATATTACTCTCTAGCAAACTTATGAGCAAGAAGAAGGAAGCAATGGTTTGTGCTGGTGTCATGTTGCCTAGAGCCTTGAAGGGAGTTTATACCTCAGTATTTATAGGTTGGTGGAGGGATAATATGGTCATTTGGAGGAGAGCATCGGGAGACCAACCTGCACAGTTCCTTTGTCTCTTAGTTCATGCAAGTGGCGGTAGCAGACTCAGGAGATCGTGGTCTCTTGCCCGTACGGTGGTTCAGCTGGTACTTTCTTGTCAGGAAGTGGGAGAGTGGAGCAGACTTCTGGCACGTTGGGACTGTGCTCCTTAGTGTCCAGTAGGAGCAAGTCATATGTGAGGAGCAGTTGTAGACGAGATTGTTGGAGTATACGCCGAGGTCACTTAGCACCAAGATCGCCTAAGCGGTCGGCCGGGGATATACCCAGGTCGCACTTCCAGCTAAGTAACCAGGTAGGCGAACTGGTGGTGACGACTTGTATAAGGCAATGGGCCTGGCCAGTTGTAGTATCCAGGTCGATAAATGACGAGCTTAGAGACATTTTTCCTCTGCTCACGCCCCGGGTGGCTTTGGTGCTACCCACGTGGCTCGCTCCGTGCCAAGGTAGAATGGCCGCTACGTAACTCGGTTTGGGCGGAGCACGTTCAGGTGACATTGAATGACTTGTTATTGCTGGGCATCTAATTATTTTGGTGATATTATCATTGTTTCTAATTTCTGCTATTTTCTGCTAAAGGTTGATATGCTGTTATATGTTACTGTTTGAGAGGCCCTTGTCGCAGCAGGTTGAGAATTGAAGCTGCGGGTTTGTTAGTACTTCATTTCTATAGCTTTTTGTTATGACCTTGTTTAGTAGTGTTCAAGTCTCCTAAATTGTATATATCTGGTTAGGTTGGGATATTCTGTTTTATTTTTGGGGTTAATTTGTAATTAGGGGAAGATGTGTTTTGCTTGATTGTGCTTGGTTGGTTGGATTCTATTCCCTTGTCCAATAATCTGGTGATTGGGTATACTTTTGTATTATTTAATTAATAAAATTAGTCTATTGCCGAGCAAAAAAAAAAAAAAAAAAGAAGGCATATTTTGACATGTACTTACAGTCTTACAACACTGCTCTCTCCGTCCCTTAATTATTGTCTTATTTAACCTGATATACGAATTAAGAAAAATTAATTAACTTGATTATTAATATTGGTATAATGTGTAATTTTCTTTAATGCCCATGTGTATGTGGCCCATAATTAAAGTAGAGAAAAAAGTAAGGGTAAAAGTAATGTGCTAAAAAAAAATTTAAACAAAAAAATTATTTTGAGACGAACAAAAAAAGAAAGGAAGACAATAATTTAAGGACGGAGGGAGTATAATATAGATATAAGAGATATTAATGTATACTAGTATATAATACTAAATGACTTAAAAGTCAACTTCTTTAAATTCTTTCAAAAATCAAAAAAAGAATTATTTTAAGACAACGGGAGTATTACAATATTTACAAAGTAAATAGAAGAGTGGTTATGAGGTCTTACTTTCCCGTCAAAGAGTCGGAGTTTTGTCTCCGCTACAATGGGATGTTAGCGCTTTGTATATTATCCACGTGTAAAAATATTCACACAACATAAAATACACTACCTTCTGTGTCTTAACTCCTTTTTAGTACTCCCTCCATTTCAAAATAAAAGTTTTCTATTGATTTTACATAAATTTTAAGAAAAGAATTGTCCTTGATTTTTGTTTAATACCCTCTAAGTATCCCATTTATAGTGATGTGGCGTCAAATCAATAAATCTTTCTTCTTTTATCTCACAAATAATTAAAATATTATAGACAATTTATTTAAAATATAAATAAAAAGAATGCATGCATGCACTTAAATCAGAATGTTCCAAAATAAAAAAAGTCACTTATTATTATTTATTTTTTTGGAAACGGATAGAGTGCCAAAAATTGAATAACTCCCATGTCCCAACCATCCCAATATAAGTGTTAGTATTTTTTAATGTTTAGAAGTATTTATTCAACAAATTAGCTATAATTGCTTTATAATAATTTGTGAGATGACAAAAGAAGTAGGAGTAGTCCGTAATGTAATGTGGGAATTGATAAGTGTGCTGGTACAATTGTACCTTAATAATGGACCCTAGCTAGCTAGCTAGAAGAGATTTTGCATACATGGATCCAGAGGAACATCCCACATTCAAATCAAATGGAACGACCTCTCTCTCTCTCTCACATTTTTTATTTATTTATAATAATTATTTCAAGCTACAAAGTCCTTGCTAGCTAGGCTACCTATTAAATAACTTCTTCTAGAATTGCAATACGATATATCAGTCATGATGACGCATAAAATAGTTGGGGTGCTGGTTCGGGACCAAATCCAAATGTGTGGATATTTGGACTTTCATTAATTGCCAAGTATAAAGTATGTTTGTGTCTACCTTGGTTGGTTCTCTTTTGTCAACACAGACCCACCTGGGTCGTGCTCAGGGCCCCGACCCGCTCAAACTTATTTCGGGTTGGGCATGTCAGGACATATTTACAACATGTTCTAGGGGTCATATAACCGTTTGTGTTTGTGTACCGTGTTAAAAAAATAATATAAGAATATGTTTAATGGCTCGAATTAGAACATTCAAAAATGATAGTTAAACAAATTTTATTATTAATATTAAGGAAAGTAAAATAATTTTATATAACCAAGTTATCCCTAAACCTAATTCAATGGACTCCACAATTATTATGGAGAAAAATGATTATTTACTTATTAGTTTATTCATAAATTACATCTAAATTTAACCTAATTAATGTCAAACAACTACTTTCGGGATGTCCCAATTCAGGATATTTAGAATTACCCAATAATATATATATATATATAATATACAATAGAGCAATTTTCTTATTATTTTTTTTTTTGCTTATATATTCCAAATTCTTGAATCTAATTTTTTTAATATCCATTTTAGGGGTGAAGGTGGTTCGGTTTGGTTCGGTTTGAGCCAAAACCGCAAACCGAACCACCCCCTAACGGTTCCACATATTTCAAACCGAACCGAACCGCCACAAACTTCAAACCGAACCGAACCAAACCGATCGGTTTTGTTCGGTTCCGTGGTTTAATTATTTAAATATTTTAAAAAAGAAAAAACTTTTAAATATCAAAAAAATACTTTTAACATAAACTAAATAATTAAAAGTCAAAAAATTAACTTTAAAATTACAATAATTCAATCAAAATGTAGGCAAACAACAATAATTTTCTTATTAAATTCAATTACTAATTACTAATTACTAAATAATATACATATATAAAAATAGAAAAATTAAAATTAAATAGTGGTGGTTCGATTCGATTCGGTTTGGTTCGGTTTGGCACCAAAAACCGCAAACCGAACCGAACCGCTCGGTTTATAAAATTTCCAAGCCTAAACCGAACCGTCCTAACCTAAAACCGAACCGAACTGGCCGATTCGGTTCGATTCGATTCGATTTGGCGGTTCGACGGTTTGGAATTACACTCCTAATCCATTTTACCCCATCATTGACCAATATTATAATTAACTATACTAGCATAATGAGCCTTATTAAATACCACAAAAATTAATATTGACATCACTAATCACAACAACCAGCAATTGTTTGAATAGGAGTTGTTTAATAACAATCTATATCAATAATTGACGATTACTCTTTTCTTTTATTTAGTACTCCCTCCGTCCCGGATAAATATTCCTAGTGGATAAAATGCAGGAATTAAGAAATATAATTAATGATGTGCTGTAAAATGTGTTCTGACCATAATACCCATGAACATTAATTGAGTTCAACTACTTTCACTAATTGAGTTTGTTTGGGAGACGTTATATTAAATGAAGTTTTAAGGGTATATTAGGAAGAAAAAGTAATTGAGTTTGTTTGGGAGACGTTATATTAAATGAAGTTTTAGGGGTATAAGAATGGTAGAGAAAAGGTAGATTAAAAGTCTTTAGGAATATTAGTTGGGACATCCTAAAATAGAAAGTAGGAACATTTATCCAGGACGTAGGGAATATTTCAAAAGTTAGATATAATCATTTCTTCAAACTACATAAAAATCCACTATAAATTAATACGGAGTAAATTATTACTGTATTTTGGAAAATATAATACTACTAAATTCATAGTTTACATATAAAAAATGATCAATCTGATTCAAAGTGATTAATAGTTGTTTATGCACACTTGCTTGCTAGTTGCTGGACTGACATGACTTGGTTACCTGTCTTAATAGGGAGTATGTATTAGATTGGACAACCTGTTACCAATTTGATCGCAATTTAAGGGACATAAAAGAACATAACTATCGGCCTCAAATTGAGAAACAAATAAACATAGTATTAATTATTGGCCTCAAATTGGCAAATAGATAAACCTACTGTTAAATTAATTAGTGGCGTAATAATTGAGTCTCATCACGGTCAATTCTTTTGGGTACAAAATAAGTCTAATGTTTGACTTTATATTTGTATTTTCATTACTTTTAGCCCTTGTTTCATACTTTCATATATATATATATATATATATATTTTTTTTTGAATGTTTTTTCTCTTTTTTAATTAATGATGATTAATATTGGTTTCTTATTTATTTTGATAACTCGAACCCACGACCTATCGATTGTACGTAAAACGTTTTATCATATAGCTTGCGCGCACTTGTAGCGAATATGTATTATCCATCTTTTAGGATCTCGCTCAACTTGTTAATTGATATTTTCTTTGTTTGTTTCTAGTATAAGGAAATGTTTTAATCCTTTGTGTCTATATAATTGCAACTTTTTAATATGAGTCCAAACGAAATAGAAGCACACGCAATTCCCAGATACGTATATCTTCCGTCATAAACTGAATGATTAAGATTGAGGGCATAATCAATCAAGTTACTATTTTGAGTAAGTAATTCTAATAACAGAAGGTTTCTTTCTTCGATCAACAGATTCATCTTACTTGTTATTACTATATAAACACAAATTTCAAAGTGAATAATACGCTTGAATTATTGGAACCAATTATTTGTTAAATAGGTTAGCCATGGATTCTATGAAATGATTCCGAAAGAAATGGAAGATTGTGGCTAACCAAAGATGTACTTGCTACTTTGAATAATAGTTCACTGATTTTTTAGAGCGAGGACTGATTTAGTGGATAAAATTTAATTTATTTGCATGTTTGAGCAACCACAGCGATAACAATTACCAACCCCCTAAAACTAATCTTAGAATTTTTTAGCTTCTTTAAGCCAATAGTGATGACTTTACTCGCTCTCTATCTCTACAATGGAGTAAATCACCCTCTACACGTGGAGATGAATTTAGAGGGAATAGGAACTTCCTTCCCATTTTCTCTCTCCTCCGGCACGTCTTCTTCGCCGTTCCCTCTTCCTACCAATCTCTTCTCCATTCTCCTTCCTTTAATCGAGCACGACGTCCGATGGATTGCTCTTCATTCCACAATTTGGAGGTAATTTCAAATCTCAATTTCTAGGGTCTATGGAACAATTTTCTGAAAATTTGTTCTCTGTGTATTGATATCAAGAGACACAAAATTCGTGAAAGATGAATTACCCAAGAACAGCCTCTCACAGATCTCGCTGTTCCATTTTTAGGTATTTTCCCTCAAATTTTAATAGTAAACCAAACAGGGTTTAGCTGCTGCTGGCGAAATTTCTTCTCTTATCTTACTAGTTTAGAAGGTTTTTCATTAAAATTCCTAAGTTCTTACTCTAATAAAATTAGGCTGTTGGTTCGTTTGTTGGATTCGGACATCAAACGATGTTGTTGGTGGTTTTCTTGTTCAATTATTGTTTTAGAAGAAAAAAATAATTGTTATTTCTAAATTTCCTGATATATTATCATTTGGGAATTGCATGATTTCTTGTATTCGACATTTACTGCTGCTATTGGAAAAAATATTAGTTAGCTTACTGATTTAGAAAGTTTTTTTAGTATAATTGTTAAATTTTTGCTCAATTAACATCTAGGTATTGCATAAATTTCTTGGATACTAAACATTATTCAATTTACTTCAATAAGATTAGATGTGTACAAGAAATTTTTACTAAGCTTTAACGCCTACGAGAATTTTATGCCCTAGTGAAATTTTCATTTTTTCATAATATGAGAATTAGTACCACTGTGCAGGGGGTACCCTGCAAAGACCATCCGGCATTTAGGCATAGAATGCTAGCTAGTAGTACAACCTCCAGATGATCACTTTTGGTTCCATCGGCCCCGCATTGTCCTCTTCTTGATCAACTTTATCCTTTTCCAAAATGCTTTTAAGATTGCAATCTTCTTCTGGATATGGGTAAGTTGTTCAAGAATCAAAATCTGCTTAATGTGCAACACATTTACTCTATAATATTCAAGTTGTCTACTTTTATCACCTGTAGGTTCAATTTGGCTTTGACTCCTACATAATGGGTCAAGCTCGTTACATTGTTGAAATGATTTTTAATTTCGCTATGGAGCTTCTCCGATGAGTCAATGAGGACAGCAAGATTTTTCATGTAACTTTTGTATTTGTTTTGTTCTTCTGGGGCTCATTTTGCTGTTTTTAAATTTTTGTCATGTTGGTTTTTATATTAATTGGTTTTAGCTAGGCTACGATTTGTGGTGAAATTTGTTTGCGTCATTGATGAGAAAGTGTAAGAAAGCAATAGAGAATTCGCAACGATGAACATATTTTGGACCTGCTAGATTGTATGGGCCTCACCCCAGCAAATGGGCCCGAAATGAATAGAGGTCCAGCCCGTACAAGTATATATATACTCTCTCCTATACCAAGCCGAGGTAGGCCACTCTTTATGCATAAAATATGTATTCTAGTCGTTATTCTCTAGTGGCCGAGACTGATTATCATGCCGGAGGGCTTTGGCGGGGACCCTCCCCGCCCCTCTCACGATGTCTTTTTTACAGATAAATACATGCCAGATATCCTACATCCACGACGGCTCGGCACCCCTGGTGCGCCTGATTTTTTTGGCATCATTAGTTGGTTCCGCTACCGGGAGACGAAATCACTAAGCGCGGCCATTGCAAAATCTTGTAATTTTGTCTACACTGCAATTTTGTTTCTCAAAATCCCACATCTATTTTGTCTTGCAACAGTAGCAAAATCCCATTCCAATTTGGCAAAAAATTGCAATCATGGGAAGAAGAAATGGATTGAAAAATTCACATTGAAGACAAAGAAAAAGGCAACAAAAGATTGAAGGAAAAAAAAAGGAGATGTTACTGCCTAGGATAAAGTGGTGGGGAACAGATTGATTGGGGAGCTTACAAGTCATCTGTCCTCAAACCACTCAGCACTCCAGCGAACCGTGCACACCAAATTCAATCTATTGCCTCAATTTCTATGTACAACAAAATGCACACGAGCTTGAATCCCGTCCAACGAATCTGCTCGGGGTGGTATCATGGGTACCTATGATGGTTTACTCCGGTGACCACGACAATACTATTAGTAAATTTGGCCAGGATGGGAAGCACAAAATACAAACTTTCAACTGGGCATTATAGCAAACAGTTGGCGTACACATATGGGGATATCCAGTTCACGCAATTTCAGCACCAGCGAACTTGCGCAGATGGAGGGGAAAATTTTCTTGCGAGGAAGAAATCACCAAGACAGTAGCAGCACGGCGCCGACTTCCATGGCAGGACTTCCGGGCAATTTAGACAGCGATTAAGAGATGAATTGCTCCATATTTAAATAGTAATCCCATTTTCGTCAACTTCTCCACCGCCGCCGTCGTCATTGTCCGAATAACTAAATTGGAGATGGCACTGAGATCTTGATTTTGTAACTTTCAAAACCACCCACGCAACGCCAGAGAAGATGAAATTTTCGCCAACAATGAGCCAACATGCCCACACGGTCCGCAACTCGAAGAAGCATGCTCGAAGAAGACAGCTAGTGGGTGACAGAAATCACAGCCAAGGATGATTACCGTAGTGGCGGTGGTGGCAGGCAAGTGGCGACAGTGCCGGAGAAGAGGAAAAAGATGTGAGACTGAGCGATTATAAGAAGTGATGGTAGAAGAATTCTGTTCAAACTTTTTCGGGTAAAGAGCTCGCCGGTGTCGTGGAAGAAGAAGGGTGGGGGCGGAACGGTTACCAGGTGATGCGTCTCCCACGTCTCCTATGCGTTACAGTTATCATGGACGCCCCCACTGCCGGCGGTTACAAATTCACCTCTTTAGTAATGCAGCAGTTACGAACGAACTCCCTCCATTACTCAGTAGTTGCAATTGCAGTCCATTAACTGCTCGGGAATTACAGTTTGGTCCTTTAACGCAAAACTATTTCAGCTTGGTCCCTTAACTACTGGGCTGGGCACTTATAATGTGGTCCCTTTATTGCTGAAGAAGTTACAGTATGGCCCTCTAAATGTAGAATAGTTACAACATTGCCCATTTACAGCTGTACAATTGCAGTTTGGCCCCTTCAATGCAGAGTAGTTACATCTTGGTCCCTTAACTAATGGGAAGTTATAGCTTGACCCTTTAACGAAGAGTAGTTGCCAATGGACCCCTCCACTATCGGTCAAGCTCCGTTAAGTAACGGTCAAATTAAATGAGCCTCGTCGTTCAAGGGTTACTCGCGGCCGAGTAGATTTGGTCCTCCCGCTCGAGCGTTACTCGCGGTTGAGTAGTACCTCGCGCCTTCCTGCGCTTATCCTCCCCGCTCGAGTGTTACTCGCAGGGATTGAACCTGAGACCTCACACTCTGTGAAGCTCCAACTCTACTACTGGGCCACCCCTTAAGGACGATTAAGTAAAAGATATATTGATGTTATTTTTATTTAATACTTTGATGAGAGTTGAATAAAATTCGAATTCGATCATAATCTAAAAATTTAGGATATAGATCGAGCTTTGAAATATCTCTCGATATTTCAATTCGATTTAAATCCGATAATTTTTTAAGAAATCAAATTTGAGTTTGACATATCCATTTCGAATTCGATCTATTAACATGCCTTCCCTTTCTAGGTCTCTTAATTTGAACATGTCTATTGTGGTTTATATATAGCAACTTTTCAACACATTAACATGGCTTATCGGCGTTTTTATTTTTGATGTTCTCAAAGTTACTGTAATAGGTTCTTTCTTTTTCAATGCATGTGATGAGCATAAAGCTGATCTATGCTTCGTTACCTCTTTACATTTGAGTATCGACTGAGAGTTCTTAAAATATTAAAATAGCTTTTCTAATTTAATGTTATAAGGATAATTTTTGAAACTCAAAAGAATTAAGCTTAGTTTTGAAATAAAATATAAGATTATTTTAGTTGGCTTGTTGTTTGATAAGTATTAGTAAGATGGGTTAATTACACCACTAGTCCCTTGACTATTAAGCATTTTACGGTTAGTCTTTCAAAAAAAATTCAAAATTCAGTCCCTTGAGTATCAAAATTAGACATAATTAGTCCTTTTGTTGGATGCCGTTAGTATTTTTCCGTTAAGTCTGTCATGTGTCCAACACGTGACTTTGATTAAGGGCATTTATGAAATTTCACCTATCATCTTCTTCACCAATTCTTCAAACCCTAATTTTCAGAAACCCTAATCTCAATTAAAGGACAAAACAATCACTTAACAAAGGTGAAAACCCAGATGATATGGAATTTTTTGAAAACCCAGATTGTCCGGTATCCCTAATCCCAACTCACCGACACTGCCACCTCTCCGAAAACTTCTTTGAATTCGTGAAAAATGATCAAACAGAAAATTAGGTTTGATCTAGAAAAACCAGATATATCAAACGAAAACTAACCACACAGAATCAATAACTCAAAACCTCCTTTAACTAAAACAAATCTCCCATGGATCTATATCAACATCACACACATTCATCTAAAATTTACCACACTGGTATATTTGAATGTTTAATTTATGGAATGGGTTCACCCAATACAGAATCCCAGAAACTGGTTGACTTAGCTCAACGGCTTTGTCTTTTCAATCCTCAATCGGATTCAAATTCAGAATATCTAACACTCAGTACAAACCCTATCCCCTGCCAAAGCCAAACTAAAAAATCAGAAAATCTCAAAAGCAGAGCTGCAGTTCTGATCTGTATCTTCCAAGGTGAACAAGGAGATGAGACGGCGAACAAGGTGAAGGGAGAGAGGGAGGAACCGGCGTTGGAGGCGGAGATGCTGCTGGAGTAACGAGATGGTGTGGTGGTGAGTTGCTATTACTGCTGTTGTTGCTTACTGCGTTGAGAGGGAGGGGGGTTTGCGGCATTAAGGGAGAGCGAAACAGGGTTTTGACTTGGGCATTCTTGCTCCAGCCGCCGGCCAAGCATTCTGGTGTGTCTATATTCTTGCTAAGCATTCTTTCCAGAGGTGTTATAAAAGAGAGAAAATTGAGGGAGGAGAGAGAAAGAAAAAATAATAAAGGGTTAAAAGAATAAATTATTTAAGTATTACAAAAATTTTGCACATAAAATTTCATAAATGCCCTTAAGCAAAGTCACGTGTTGGGCCAGACTTAACGGAAAAATACTAACGGCATCTAACAAAAGAACTAAGCGTGTCTAATTTTGGTACTCACGGGACTGAATTTTGAAATTTTTTTTAAGGAACTAACCGTAGAATGCTTAATAGTCAAGGGATTAGTGTAATTAACCCTAGTAAGATTCTATATTAGATCTCCGCCATGGGAGTTGTTAGTTATTATCTTGACTCAATCGATCGAGTTCTTATAATCGATTCTAAACTTAGATAAGTATTTAATGTAATAGTACTAAATACTAAATTTTTTCGAATCATATCAAAGATCGCTAAAATCAAGCAAAAATGAAAGGGATCTGATCACGCCAAAAAGTGCTCAGGTGATCTATCGATGTCCACATATGCAGCTAGTCTGTAGGTAGGATGCCCCGGCTCTCAATAGGTACAAGTGTTAGTGAGACTTGTCCTCCAGTGGATAACTGAGATGAAAAGAAGCACCGTTAGGGAGCTGGACGTTGGTCCAGCTAAAGCCCTCCGGTGAGAGAATCAGTATATGGTAAGGTTAATGGTCTCCGGTGAGGATTCAAGCTGCTCTTTTGAGAGTGAATGCACTGAATGTTTTGAGATTTGGTAGTTGTGTGTGTTAATTTAAACTTAGGTCATAAATGAAGGCAATCACCTTGTATTTATACTGAGAGAATGCTGGTTTGGGACAAGTGGGACTGCCAGGTGTTGACCTAGGGTAAGCAGTCATGTGCCTATTTATGGCAGCCGTAATCTGCATTGATGAGCTTTAATGAGGAAGTGACCTGCATTGATGTAGAAGATAGAACTTCTCTAGAAGTGACATTGATCTTCTAAAAGCAGCTTTACCTAGAGAGCAAGTCACTCTTTCATCCAATGAGGAGCTGGCTGGTGGCCCCGGGATGACGTAGTAGCAGGTGGGCATTGAATGCGGCAGCTTTTGTTAACTATCTTTACTTCCCGGGGGGGGAGACCTCGGGGTCTTAATGTTGTAGCCCGGGTATAGGGTCTCGCGGGCTTCTTACGTCCGAGGTGGAAGGCGTCTCTGGCCACTTCGAGCTCTTCGGGAGGTCGGGACGAGATGAAGGGTATACGTACCCGGGATCCGAGCTATAGTCCAAGCTCGGGGTCGAGATGGTTGTCTTCCGAGCTCTAGCTAAGCTCGGCCACGTGTCCCGCTAACGCCACGTGGAGGCAGGATATTTTAGTATCTTCAGGATCTTTTTGGTATGTTTTTTTTTTTCCAGTGAACAGAGTTTGATTCTTGCAATAGTAACTTTCTAACCAAAAAAAGCTATACATCCATCATAATTCTATGAAAAAATAAAATACGATATAAAATTTGTTCGGCTTTCCTTCTTATTTCCTGCATTCCGAACTCATTTTCATGGAAGGATATACCAACCTTTTTTCTTTTTCTTTTTTGTCTTGACAACTTATCATTATTTTCAAATTCAAAGCGATGAATGATAATGCAAACTATTAGGCTATATTTGGTTTCCTAATTCTAAAGCTCAGAATTAGAATTGGAAAAATAATTTAAATTTCGTGAAGCTCAAATTGTTCATTCAATTTCAATTTTAAAGCTTGGCATTGAATAGCCAAACATATCATTTCAAATTTCAAATTTGAAACTCAAGAAAAAAACTTAAAAATTATTCTACTATATAAACAAAGTAGGAATATAACGTACCTGAAAAGGAAAATAAATTGATTATATTCCCTCCGTTCTTAAATTATTATCTTGTTTTATCCGGTACACGAATTAAAAAAAAATTAACTTGATTATTAATATTGATAAAGTGTCTAGTTTTCTTTAATGCCTTTGTGTATATAACCCATAATTAAGGTAGTGAGAAACAGTAAAAGTATAATGGTAAAAGTAACAATGTTCTAAAAATGAAAATTTCAAATAAGACAATTATTTAAAGCCGAACAAAAAAATTGAAAACAACAAAATAATTTTGAGATATAGGGAGTAGTGTATATATATGGTTTAATATATAATTTGGTCCCTGAACTTTACACATTTTTTTGATTCGGTTCTAGAACTTTGACATTTTCTATTGTAGTCCCTGAATCGCATTTTAAGGCTTACAATTAGTCCCTCAAGTGACGGCCGTCACTTTACACGTTAAAAAACTTATAAAATGCCCAAAATACCCTTACTACATGCTGAGTGTAATTCCACGGTGGACAAATCGTTCTTACTTGGATTTAATGTTTTTTTTTGCTAACTGAGTTACACCTTGGCTCTTTTTCTTTCTGGGTTAAACAATCTCTCTCTCTCTCTTCTGGTTTTTCTCTCTCTTTCTTTCTCTCTCTTCTGGTTTTTTCTCTCTCTCTCTCTCTCTCTTTCTTTCTCAGTTAAACATAGGTTTTGAATCTAGTGTCTAAACCTTTTTCGATCGAGATCCAAGTCTAAAAAAATTGTTGCTCCTATTGAAGAACGAAGACTATTGAGTTGCTCCGAGTTGAAGAAATGGAGATTTCGTTGCTCCAAATCCATGTTATATTCTTAACGTTCAAGGACACCATCGCCACTGCCACCACTGCCGCCGCCATCACCACCTCTTCTTGGTCTCCTTCTTCAGCTTTTCGTTGAATCAAAGGCTGTCGTCACCAACAATTAAACCCGAGGCCATCATCAAATTAAATTGTTGAAATCTTTCATGTGTTTGTCAATTCATCTTCCAAGAGAAGTATCATTTTGTAATCCCGACAGTCAACGCAGTTTGACTTTTTTTGGGGTTGATCTTTGAATCGGGTTTGTGGAAATTCGATTTGGGTTTTATGAAATTTCCTGGATTTAGAGTTTTTGGATTTAATTTTGGGGTTTTTAGGGTTAAATTAACATGAGTTTTGGATTTTGAGTTTGGGACTTTTAGGGTTAAATTTTTTTAATCTCTGTTTTATTTTGACTGGACTGTATAATTTTTCCTATAATTTGGACTGGTTTTTGGGAAATTCAACATGGGCTATCAAAAATATATTCAATAGTTTTTGGATTGAATTTTGGGATTGGTAAGGTTTAAAGTTTGGGTTTAATGACTGTTTCTTGTGCTTGTGCTTCTTCTTATGTTTGATGGGAGCTGGTGCAGGTGAGGATACTAATTCTGGGGCAGGGGCTGGGGACATAGAAGTTGGTCTTGGGGTGTGGTGGTGTTAGAAGGTAAGTGGCGGGGGCGGGTGGCGGTTGGGTCTGGGGATAAGGTTGGTGGGGGCAAAGCAGGTGGCACTACTAGCGGTGAAACAACTGGAGGCTAAGATGGAATTGATACAGGTGGACTTTGTGGTGGTTGTGGTGGCGGTGTTTGAGGGATGGGACGGGCGGGCTTGAAGATGAAGGGAGTTTAGGTGAGGGGATGATCGGTGTGGCTACGAAGGAGGAGTTAACGCCGCAGTTGGTGGTTGGTTGAGGTTGGAGGAATGGTGGTGGTGGTGGTGTCGTGGTTGGTGTAGTAGAAAGAAGTGAAGTGAGTTAGCAAAAAAAAAAAAAGAGAGAGAAAGAAAGAAAGAGAGAGAGGTCGGGCCCAACTTTAGTTAGGAAAAAAAAAATCCAAGTAAGCACGATTTTTCCACCGTGAAATCACACTTAGCATGTAGTAAGGGTATTTTGGGCATTTCATAAAAAAATTAACGTGTAAAATGACGGCCGTCACTTGAGGGACTAACTGTAAGCCTTAAAATGCAGTTCAGAGACCACAATATGAAATGTCAAAGTTCTAGAACCGAATCAGGAAAATGTGTAAAGTTCAGGGACCAAATTATATATTAAACCTATATATATATATATATATATATATATATATATATATATATATATATATATGACAACAGAAACATTGGGCTATGGCCTATGAGCTGTGGATTGAATCAACTTTTCCTTCTTATCAGATTGATACCACGCAGCATCTGCTTTCTCACAGTCAATTATAATTCTGAGCAATCTTTAATTAAAGGCTTAATTAAAGTCACAATAGGGTCTTAATTAGGAGAATCACTATTAGACCTCGTTGTGTGCAGCATTTTTAAAATATTATATTTTCAAAATGTGAATTTTTTAAAATGTAACTTTTTTCTTATAAATGTGTTTGAGATATCACTTCAAAACGCAGTTTTATTCCTAGCAGCGTTTTAAAAGCTACATTTTGGAAAGAAAAAAAAAAGTTAAGAATTTCAGCATTTTAAAACTCATATGCTATTTGAAAATGTAATTTCTTTTGCCGCAGTATTGAAACGCAATTTTTGTAAATACTCTCCATTTTATTCCTACATTTTGGTAGGGGTGGCAATTTGAGGCACGACACGAATGAACGAAACGAACACGACACGAAATTATAGGGTCGGGCTAAGCTTTATCGGGTTCGGGCTGTTATTGGGCCGGCCCGATAACAGCTCGCTAAAATCGGGCCGTGTTCGTGTCGTGTTCGGGCTAGCCCGATAAGATGGTCATCCGTGTAATATTATCCTTAGAGAAATCTTGATCGTTGATTAAACTTAATTTTAGTAAGTCTTGGCTGTTGATATTATCGGGTTCGTGCCGTGTTCGGGCTAGCCCGATAAGAATTAATGTTTTTTGGGCCTAACGGGCTTGACGGGCTTGCCTGAACTAGTATGACGATCGTGACTATCGTGCCTAACGGGTGTGCCGGGCTTTTTGTGCTTTAATCGTGTTGTGTTTGGGTTTCCACTATAGGCCCGTTAAGCTTAACGGGTCGTGTTTGTGTTTGGTCTTAACGTGTCGTGCTCTTATCGTGTCAGCCCGTTAACAATCCAGCACGACCGAATTACCACCCCTACGTTTTGGCTAAAACAAACGTCCAAACGGACTCTTAGTATTTTACTTCTTTTAAGTGGAGTATCTATCAACGAGCAAAACATGTGTTACAAGCAAAACAAAGTAGTACTAACAAAAGTGGAGTATTAGTTATAATTTTGCTAATTAATTAATCCTATTAACGGGATAGATTAAAGTGCGGAATCAAATCTAGAAAATAATTGGGGTTGGGACTTGGTAGGTGGCAGCAAGTGTAAAGAAAGAAATTAGCTTGATTCTCTCTCATAGAACAAATTAAAGACCAAAAAGTTGGCCCTTTCTTTTCTGTGGCAGCATTGTCTATAAAATGCCAGGTGTGTAGGCCCCTCTTTATTTGTTTTGCTTTTTTGCACTTTGTACTTTGACAGTGAGATCGTGAGAGGGAAAGATACTTTGTCTATGTCTTTTTGTTGTAAAAGAGGGGTTTTAACTCTTAAGAAAGACAAATTTAATGATGGTGTCTAACGGCAAAGGGAGATACAAAAGAGGTTCACATTGAAGAAGAAGAAGAAGAAGGAATTTAGAGATTTCTTGTTGATTCAGATTTATTATTATTATTTTCTTATTGAAAGTGGGTAGCTCCGTAAGTTTACCTGTAAGCATAAGTTTTGAGTTTGAATTATTAGAAATCAGATGCATAAATTAAACTTAATTGAGAAAATATTATCATTCTCATGATCCTCAAAAATTAGCAACGCACTTTTGAGATTGAAGATGCCTTAGAAAACCAAAAAAAAAAAAAAAACCGAGCAGCCCCCCACCTAATTGCAAAAGGAGCCAAGCCACATCTTCTTTGTGTTTTGTAATTTGGCAGGTAGAATTAAGAAGACTAGAGAAAAGCTATCACTCATGAAACAATGGCACATGAATGCTCATGTGTCGCGGACTGGGTTCTTGTTCTTGGAGAGTGCCCGAAGTTTGTGACATGATTCAAATACTGATGTTTGTAATTCAGTAGATATGAAGTGACACATTCAATTATTGATGAATGTAACTTAGCTAGCAGATATGAAGTATTAACATTGAGTTCCAAGTATTTGATGCCTTCAATAGTTGGAGATATAAAGAAAGTGGCTATTTCTTACTCTAAATATCACTCTGTACTGTATGTTAAGAAGTATGCATGGTTGCTTGCAAAGACACAACCTGTAGCTCCAGTCTCCTCCACCAATATTTCTCATTGATGATCAAATAGTAAACCCTAAACAAATGGTGGTTGAGGGCTAGCTTTTTGTCTTTTAGAGTCATAATTATCTTGTATCGTTATCTCTGATTTCTTAAAAATGTTCGAGTATCGTGAAAATACTATTTTGCCTATCATTCAGTTATTAAAAAAGGAAGACCACCTTGGGGTGGTGGTTCTCATGGAAGAAGACCACCTCGGGGTGGTGGTCCTCTAGGAAGAAACCCACCTCGGGGTGGCGGTTCTCTAGGAGGAAACCCACCTCGGGGTGGCGGTTCTCATGACTGGGTATTGTAATTCCGTTAAAATTTTAACGATTTCGTTAACTTTTTAACGAAAATATTAACTTTAGGGTGTTAAAGTGTAAAAAAACAAAATTTGACGAAATAATGGATGGAAGTCGGAGGACCGCCTAGTCTAGGTTGTTGTTTAGAATAGGACCGCCTAGTCTAAGTCGTTCTTTGGAATAGGACTGCCTAGAGGTAACGGTCTTGTCAAAAAAAAATTTATTTATTAAATAGGCAAAATAATAAATTTGCTTGGGGTATTGTATTTAGCACCTCTCCTAAAATACTAAAATTCATTATTTAGAGGTGAAGCATATAGGGTAGACCTAACGGCTAGTTGACTTATTGCCATATATATATATACACACACCGGTTCTTGACAATTGATAAGTAATTCACTGAACGGGGCCCTAAAATTTGAAGGGCTCAATTATGATATATATGTATTATATATAGGCTCTTTATTACTTTTTTCTGGCAATAACAAACATTAATTCATTTGGCATAGTGGAGGCTTGATGTTAATAAATATTTGTAGTCATCCTCAGGTTGTTGGTTTGAATCCTACAAGTTGACATTTGTTATTTAATAATACAATATATATTTTTTCAAGATTTGTACTATTATTATTAAAAAACTCTTTTATTTGGCATGAATTTATGGAGATCAATTCCTGACATTTTCATAAAAATATTTATTTTTCATTTTCGCTTAAAACATCAACCATTACCAGATCAAATGAAGACTTAATATCTTTCTCATAAATTTGAGACGCTCAAATTAGTGATATATATATATATATATATATATATATAGGCCTAATTTCATGGAATTTATATATATCATTATTTTATTTTATTTTTGTCCTAACTGGGCGTGGGAAGGAATAGAACCTGAGACCTCACAATTAGTGAAGCCTCAACTCTATCACTGGGCCACCCCTTAAGGACTAATTTCATGGAAATTTGTAGCCTAGCTTTATTTATTTATTTTTTTTGGAAGTTTTTGAAGATTTTGCTTCAAGAAATTGAGAACGATGATACTTTTCAAAGAAAAGTTTGATACTAGTTTAAAGTTTTAGAGATTTTTGGTATTTCATTTCTAGGAAAATAATTTAAATATGATAATATTATAAAATATGCAACCTTATATGATAATATTATAAAATATGCAACCTATCTTTAATTTTTAATAATTATTTTTTATCAATTTTAGGGTCTAATTTTAAATCTAGCACAGGGCATCCAAAATGTCAGGACCGCCCTATATATATATATATATATATATATATATTAAACATTATTAAGATAGTCCATAAGGATGGTTTTGGCCAAAGGATAATTGCAAATTTCTCTCAAATTAATGCACTAGCTAGGTAGTTAGTAGTATATAATGGCTATCCATATATAAGATTGTAGCTGATGGACTGGTTCCGATCATCACCGCTATAAAACATTACACAAATTGTCCACTTGTTAAAGGAATAAATGGAAACAAATATTGTTAGGGATTATCCGGTCTCTTTCTGAATATAGAGTACGTATGAAATACTAATAAATAAATAAGCTCCAAAATTAATCTTATATTAAAATTACACTACTTGAGTTTCAAAGTCTATTTTTATAAAATATTTTAGATTGTATATATATATATATATATATATATATATATATATATACACGTTACATTCCAACCAAGCCACCCAATAAGGAAGATGATGATTTAAAAACAGTAGTTGAACTCCTGTCAATATAGCAAATTATTATGTGTCTTCGTTAAAACAATATTATATAAAAAAGACTTGATGAGATGCCAACCCATGTATGATTATATACGATAACAACTATTTTGTGGGTTTAGAAGAATACTTTTGAAACAGAAACCAGTGTGCTGTGGGTGGGTCACCAGAGAAGTTAAAATCACTAGATTTGATGACTGCATTTTATTAGATACTATCCCCAACAATATACCACCCTTTAATATTACTAGAACGCAAAATCCAAGACAACGTACACCATTATTGAACAATTTCCTACAATATATATATATATATATATATATATATATATATATTGTTGATCACATTAAGACCCTGATCTGAAAAAGACTTTTAGATCACGTAGGCTTGACAATGAAGGCTGTTCAAGCAACTAACATTATCTTTGTCTATTATGGCTAACGTCTTGTTCTTTAGTTTCCAACTAATTTGTTCTTATAGGAAAATTTAATTTCCACAGGTAATTAATTGAGGAAGATGACTTTGGATTTATATATATATATATATATATATATATATATAGTATTTGTGTGTGTGTGTGTGTGTGTTCCAACTTCAACTTGAAGGTTGTATAATACTAGAAGGTAGGATTGAAGGAAAGATATGCACTGATTAGGAACACTAGCTAGATGTTCCTATCTAGGTAGATTAGGTAATGAGTGTTTTTTTCTTTTAAGGAGCAAAACAAGTGTAAGAAAGTTAAAGCTGATAATTGAAACACTAAATTACAAAGATTCTTGGTGTTACCTTTTCAACATGAGATCTTACATTATCTCCAGAAATAGCTAACTCATTGTGTCACTCTCACCTCAGATTATTTAGGATACATTCATGTTAATTACCAACTAAAAATTACTCGCTCCGTTTCACCTAAGGCTAAAAATGAAATATTTTAAAAATTATAAAAATATTTATGCATAATTAAGATGCTTACAACACAAGTGAATGGTAAAGATGAAATGTTATTAAAATTGTAGACATCAATTTTTGAAAAAAAAAATTTTAAATAAAACATCTCAAAATAAAATAGTAAACTTTTTGTCTAGAACAGATAAAATATTTTATTTATTGTTCTGATACCAAATTACATGTAGGAATAAATAATCTTGACATCCAAAATAAACTCACAGTAACAATCAATAACACTAGCTAACAATCAAGGCAATCAACAAACAATTATATATTCGAGGAGATGGAAAAGTATAAAATATATTTTAATAAATAATGAATTCAACTCACAATCATAAATCCTTAGGCAACGGCTAACTCACCAAGCACGGCTAGTCGATGGCCGGCGCTCTATCACAAATTCTATTGACTAGTTATTGAGTCCGTGTTCCGCACGAATTTAATTTGATTTTGAGATTAATTGATACATTTTAAACATATTTTTGAAAAAGTTTAGCATTATTCAATATCGGTGTTTGTTAACTTAATATTTGACTAAAGTCAAGTATTGTATTTATATGAAAATTAGTGGTCGTTTATTATAATATTTTATTTCAGAATAAATATTTTTTATTGGTGGTCAATATATGTATTTCGTTTCTAATCAATTTTTTTTATTTTTAAGTATTCTTTAATGATATCAAATTATTTGGTTTCTTTTTTTTTCCCCATCTTGCACTTAATAAAGATATTTTAGACATATATTTAAAGATTTTTAATAAAAATAAAATAATTACTTTGGGACATATTGAAGAAAGATAACTTTTTTCTGAGCAAAGGAGAATTGTTTAAGAATTGAATATAATTATATTTTTAAAACGATTTTTGAAGATCATTCAATGATTGAAAAATGTTTAGTTGGATACTATATTTACATATTTTTTGATACAATGTCAGTGTGAAAAAAGAAACTTACACAAATATATTTAAAAAAAAAGCATCAATTTTGAATGAAATGATTTAAAATTTTGTTTATACGTCACATATTATAGACATTATTTTAGGAGGTCTTAAATAAGAATATGAGGCCCATAATAATTTGACATGAAGAGAGTAACATTTATAAAAATAAAAATTAGTTGGTTTAAATTATAAAATGACTTATATAATAATGTAATATTTTTTAAAAATCATTACATATAGTATAATTGGTTGAGTTGATTTAAGGTGTATATTTATAATTAATAGAGTATGGGTTCAAATCTTATTGATAACATTATTTTTTTTTCTTTTAGGAGAAGGTATTACCTAATAGTATTACATATTGTTAAACCTATTATTATTAGGTATAGTTATTAGATAATGATTTAGAAATAAAAAATCATCTCACTCCAAAAGTCAAGCTTACTTGGACGCTTGAGAATTGAGAGAAATCCAAAGGTTGATGAGGTGTCACAACTTAAGACATCCTCACTAACTTTAAATATATATATATATATATATATATATATGGGGGAGTATTTAATGGTTACTTTTTTATTTAACCATCAATGGTTACTCTCATTATCAATCATTGGATCAAAAATTAAAGGTTGAGATTTAATGGTTAGTTGGAAAATGCAATTAATGCAAGTAGGTGAGTCATTTAATGCATTAAATCTCAACCTTTAATTTTTGATCCAATGATTGATAATGAGTAACCATTGATGGTTAAATAAAAGTAACATTAAATACTATATATATATATATATATATATATATATATATATATATATATATATATATATATAGATAGATAGATAGATAGATAGATAGATAGATTTCTCTCACTAATATTTGAATCTTCCTCTCACTACAAAGCTCCTCAACCAATCTATTTAAAATATCCTTAATAAATTCTAACTCTATTAGGAAATTCCTATTTGACGTTAGCTTATAATTAAAACGTATTCCTAAATGTAGTTAGAAAATACAATATCAATCATACTCCAATTAAACATGTAGTTATAGTGCAAATCTAAAAAGTTGTGTGAAAATTGGGAAATAAAAGAGTTTTTCACGTAATATAATTAAGAGAGTTATCCCTCAAATATATATATATATATATATATATATATATATATATATATAGAAGTAGTAAAAATGTAGTTAATCACGTAACAGTTACAAGGAAAAGAAGTTTAATCCAATTAAACATGTAATGCAGACAGTGGTTTCCAATAAGAAAGAAATGTTTTGCACATTCAACACTAAGACAGTACTGATGGAGTTGACCAACGTTCCGTTCAGCACAAATTAATTAGTACAACGACTTTTTAACAAGTGGAGTACTCAATAGATAGATTAACAAAAAGGCAGGCAGGCCATCATCATGAATTGATGAAGCGCTTAATTATACGTTTACTAAGCAAAGATTGGAGGAAAGACTCGTTAATTGATGGAGTGCACGACTCTAGCTCACCATGCAGCATCATCATACTCCTCCATGCACTAACTTAACTAAGAGTACGTTTGGTGTAGCGTTTTGAAAACGCAGTGTTTTAAAAATGCAGCGTTTCTAAAACGCAGATTATTTAAAACACGACTTTTTTCTTTATAAATGCGTTTGGGATATGATGTCAAAACGTTGCTTTTTATTCCCTACTTCGTTTTAAAATCTGCGTTTTGTAAAAAAGCTGAAAATTCCAGCATTTTAAAACGCAGCTGCGTTTTAAAAACGCAGCGTTTTCTACCGCAGCATTGAAATGCTAAGTTAAGAAATAAGCTGCGTTTTAACCCTGCGGTTTAGCCAAAACGCACAAACAAACGGGCTCTAAGCAATTTTGACTTGACTCAATCGTACCTGCATCACAATTCTTCTTCTACTATGTACGTACATACTCACTCTTTTTCATTTTATTTTATTTTATCGTAATTTGCTTGGACTCAGGACTGACTTATACATATTTTAATTTGATTATTCACCTAGCTAGCTAGCTACCTCCCTCCCTCGCTCCCTCAACTAGTCCAAATTAATGCATGCACACACCTTGGCGTATATATATATATATACATACATATATATATATATATATATATATATATGGAAAAGTATTCAATGATTACTTTAAAAATATAACCATTAATGGTTACTATCATATCAATCATTGGATTGAAAATCAATGGCTAAGATGAAATGGGTAGTTGGAAAATGTAATTAATGCAATTGGTGAGTCATTTAATGCATTTTATCTTAGTCATTGATTTTCAATTCAATGGTTGATATGATAGTAATCATTGATAGTTATATTTTTGAAGTAACTATTGAATACTCCCCCACTAGCTAGCTAGTTCTCCTCGGTCGTGGGAGAAATAATTTTTTTATAAAAAAAATAAAATTATAGGTTTTCTCCCAATTGCGCGCAGATTATATGGTGGTACTTAGTCGCTCCTCATGGGAGAGCTGGTGGTACTTAGTCAATGAGGAGGCTCCATTGCTGCAGTCCAGTCGGACTCGGTTGGCAGGTGGCTGCAATTGCAAAATATAATATTGCTACTAATCCTAGTCTTTTTTAGAAAAAAATAGTAAATAAATTATTTCAGTCAATGAAAAAATTATAATAATTATACATTTATCACAGAAACAAGTTTCACCAAAATGAGTGGCATTCATGCATGTGATGTGAGACCATGGTCAAATGGTTAGGTCTTTTCCCATTACTGAGTCTGTGATCCACACGGCAGAAAATGCAAACTAAACTTTATGGTCAACCAGCCAACTTTATGGGGTCCATTACATGGCCCACTCCACTGCCTGTAATTAGGCCATGTGGAATGTCACCCCTACATTCTTGTCATTTTAAAAATGTTCCGACTTCGTATTTTTGTCTTTACAAATAAATTAAACTAACTGAACTGAAAAAAGACGAAGATGTCGATTATATTTTAATTTCATTGAAAATAAAAATATAATTCATATACTGTTAAGTCTGTTCACAAGAAAGCCAGCTGAGAGTAGATATATTATGGGTGAATTGTAATTGTTTCATTTGATTAAAAATAAGAATGAAATAATAAAAATTATTAATGTTACACAAAATAAAATAGCTAGCATAAAATTACACAACCCTCCAACGTGGTATTGGAATGAGTCACGGTTTTTTCGCTATCTTTAAAGTAATTCATGCCGCGATTGAGATTCAAAACTCGATCCAATACATCATGTTACTTATGAGTTACCCTGAAAATACAATAGTTCAAAGACTTATATATATATATATATATATAGATGGAAAATGGTTAGTTGGAAAATGCAATTAATGCAAGTAGGTAATTCAAAACTCGATCCAATACATCAGAACCCGTGGTCGTCGATCCAACACCTTTCCTTGCCCAACTAAATAACTCATAATTCATGCATGAAGGATACAGTCATGCATCTAGAAAAAGAAAATTTACATTGCCATGTAAGTTTTGTACCACACACAAATATCATGGCTAGAAACATATATATATATATATATATATATATATATATATATATAATCACCATGGTTAGTTTTTCTCTTCTTGTAATACTATATTGAGTTGGAGACCATTTCATTTCTATTTTTCTCTACCACATGGCCGGCCAAATGAGCCAACATTTATACAATATTATATATCAATGTTATATTAAGTTAAATCACACTCCCTCAGTCCCGGATAAATGTTTCTTGTGGATAAAATACAGGAATTAAGAAACATAATTAATGATGTGCTATAAAATGTGTTCTGACGATAATACTCATGAACATTAATTGATAAATAATTGGATTTCTTTGGGATGTGTTATATTAAATGAAACGTTAAGGGTATATTAGTAAGAATGGTAGAGAATAGGTAGATGTAAAGTCTTTAGGAATATTAGTTGGGACATCCCAAAATAGAAAGTAGGAATAACAATTACTCTTTTGTAGCTCCCGCGGATAAATGCAATATAATTAGTGTAAATAAATAAGGTTCTTAAGTAATTAATAAAACACCTATTTTACTAAAATATCCAACATGAATTTAACAAATTCGTATAGGATAATTTGTTTTTACTAAAAAAGGAACACTTAATTTGGTTAGGGGGAGTACATTGTAATTAGACAAAGACTTAATACGTACCTTCTATGATGATATGATTGTATACACATATATAGTACGATATATTTTGTTAAAGGTACAACGATATATTCTTTAAATAAAACTCAGAGATGCTTGGAATTAGCTTTTATACAAACTTTTCCTTTTGGTTTTCATCTGTGGCCGGGGTTTAAAATTAACCATCCAAATAATATATTTAGTGTACGTCCTAATTGATCTCAAAGGTTCTTGCATATGCATATATATTCTTACGAGATGGATGGATCGGATGTGAACTGAACTCCATTATAAGACGATTTGGCTATATATATATATATATATATATATATATATATATATATATATATATGCAGTCACTAGCTCTTGGGAGGACAGCATCATATCTAGAATTAATTAAACATTATTGGAGTAAAGAAGATTCTGCCTAAAACATACTACTCCACATAACGAACAAACTGTATATATTCAGTACAGTAATAAATATTAATTCATAAGGCGTAAAAGATGAGAAGTGGCCGGAGGAAGGAAGTGCGTTCCAAGAAATTAATTACTTCTCGAGGAATGGATACCTCATTTTCTTTGTTTTGTTGACTGGAAAATTTAACAAGTTTCTTCCGTCTTTTTAAAATTAATTTCTCAAACTTACCATAATTTAAAACAAAAATAAACACCATAACTTGTTTAAAATTATAAGTAAAATAAATAATAATTAATAAATAAGTGCGACACTAGTGTGAATTCATTTGAGCCACTTTGTACAATTAATTACAGCTAGTACTTTTTTTCTTTTCAAATTAAATTGTTAGAGATTTCATGTAAATTAATAGGGGGCTCGAGCCTCGAGGGAGAAGTCAAGCCTCAGATCTCTCTTTTTTGTCATAAAAGAAAAATAGACTTGACCTCAAATTAATAGGAGATTCGAGGAAGATGCCACACTTAAACAGTCATGCTTGCAAAAAAGAAAGAAAGAAAAAGAAAAAAAGACTTCGGCCAAATTACGACCAAGGCCATGAGAGCACTCGTCTCCTATGCATTTGAGACCTTACCATTAACAATCTTATCTAACATCCAAACATTTAGAAAGAAAAAAAAATTTGTATATTGAAACATTGTACACCCTCTATTTCCAAAATAATTATTCATTTTAGGACTGATAGAGAAAGTACAAACTTTTGCTATTCATTATGGGTATCAGAATTACCATAAAGAAAAATCTACTTTCAATATTTAGAATCAAAATCTTTAGTTTCCGATGTGTCAAAGGCAAATCCGCCTAGGAAAAATAAAGCACAGGGGCCATTGAAAGTTAAATCAAATTTTAAAAAGGGTTAATTACATTATTAGTCCCTTGACTATTTTACTATTAGTCCCTTAAGAAATGTTTATCAAATTTTAGTTACAAGAGTTTCAAAAAGTCACGCGGTTAATCCTTTTGATGGATGCCGTTAGTAAAATTCCGTTAAGTGACCCATGTGCCTTCCACATGCCTTTGAGTAAGGACAAAATTAAAATTTTACTTATCATCTTCTTCAATACAACTTATCTCTCCCTCACATGCTTTCTCTCACACACACAACACACTAAATTTTCTACCTAAAACCCCCTAAAATGAACACATACAGAACCCAACTAGTACTAATTTACACTCATTGATTCTTACTCTTACAAATTCAAACTATGAATTGAAACAAAATCAAAATCATAAGAGAAAAGTAGCCAAAATTCAGTCAGCCCCATTGAGAAATCATCCATGGGGCTTCTTCGCTTCAATGCCCTCACTGGCCCTCTCCCTTCCAATCTCGCTTCTAGTTGTGACCTCCGTAACCTTTATTTCTAAGGTAACTTGCTTGGGTGGTCATGATTTAATCCAAAATTCCCTTTGAATATTACATTAAAACTTAGGGAGCAAGACAAATTTTGGGTGAGAGAGAGAGAGAGAGATGGCAAGTCTCTGGAGGAGGGCATTGGGCTGCTCCAATGATGCGACAAAGTCTTTCCTTCTACACAGTTCTTCTAAGCCTTCTACCACCAAAACGCCGGCAGTTAGCTCTGTTCCCCATCCACGACAAATCGACAGACACCTTCATTATAAAGCTTCACCATTACTGGTAGTAGGAAAATTGGGACAATAGCATCACAGAACCCAAATTTGGGACATAGAGATCCAGATGATCCGCGCGGCGCCTTGGGTGTTGGTCTCGCCGGGGGTCATCAAGGACGAAACCGGTAACATTAGTAGGGATTATGACGACTCAGATTACCATCACTTTTTCAGCCTTGGCCAATAAAAGATCATCAAAATCAACAAGAAATTTAAGGAAGCCGACGGTGGCTGGTGGTGTTGGAACGCTAATAGCAGTACTGGGAAGAGTAAAGCATGGAAAATCAACGAACTTGTATTACTGAATTTGTAGGAGTAAGAATCAATGAGTGTAAATTAGTACTAGTTGGGTTTTGTGTGTGTTCATTTTGGAGGGTTTTAGGTAGAAAATTTAGTGTGTGTTATGTGAGAGAGAGAAAGCATGGGAGGGAATAGAGATGTTAAACGGGTTGGCCCTAGCGGTTTCGGGCCAGCCCTAGCGGGCTGTGGCCCTAACGGGCTTCGGGCTAAACGGTTCAATTTTTTCGGGCCAATGATATTGCGGACCTAACCCTAACCCTAGCGGGCTTCGGGCTAAACGTGCCATTAACGGGTCACATCTAAAATTTTTAAATACATCATAAGCTCCAAACAAATGTTAAAGAATTTCTTAACAAACATAATAAATACTAATACTGTCACGACCCGACCCGAGATCCTATTTGGTATCTCGTCCGGTTCGCAAGACGGGACACAAAATGCACAATTTCAAAATCACTTTTCGTGCATAAAACCCTGTAATGCAAGTGCATGTTTATTTGAAAACCAAAACGATAAATCACGGCATACAAGAGCCGGAAACAACTACATAACATAGCCAACAAATAACCAACAACCCACGAGCTAAGAGGCTCGGGACCAAACATGTAATATCATCAGAGTACGCGGAATAATAGAGTTAAGTAACGTTTACAAAAGCCTGACATCCATGTCGGCATCTACAAAAGAATATGAGCAAACCACATGTACGGACTACTACCCAACTTTACAATGTTTACTTAACATATGTACCCTACCACCAAAAGAAAATACCAGGCTCAAGGAGCACTACCAAAAGAATGACTGACGATGACACCGGGCGGCGGCCGATCACTGGGGGTTTCTCGCAGGCTCGGGATCTAAGGAAAACAATAAACAATGGACGGGGTGAGTTATAAAACTCAATAAGCTACTAATGCAACAATATGGCATACGAGATGCAAGCAGTAATAAGGATTGCATATAACATGGTTAGCATAACATAACCGTTCCAAATCAACATCATATCAGATAGCTCAACACACTAGTCACATAGCATGCAACTCACATAGGTGCGATATATATAACACATATAAAAGGATACCGTCGAGGTACACCTCCGACAACCAACTTCCAACCAACCAACCAATAATACCAAATGAAGAAACCGTTGATGTCGTTCTCGATCATCGAACCAAATAACAAAACCAAAGGTGAACCGTTTACCGTATCCACGTCGACGTGAGGACTCGGTCCCCAACGACCCGAGAAACAATCACGGTATAGCTTACCAAGGTCGCGTTTATTCGGTACAACACTTAGCGCTATAACCCCTACCGCGGCCAACGGTAGGGCGAGGCCCAGTGTATTGGCCTTCGGCTATTACGTAGCCCCGGCTCACGCAATAACCGAGCGTCAATACACCTCCAACAAATATGCCATGGACTTAAACAATGCTCAAGTAGATGTTTACTCGACACGTTAACTAATCAACCAAATGTTCAAGTAATATTTACTTAACATTAAATAAAAGCATTATACTCCAAAGTAGGGAGTATAACGACACCATCAATAACATGCTAATGTACACCAAATAATTCTAGTACAAATAGCCATATGATTCCAACATCAAATTTAACACAATACCAATATACGTATATCGTGTAACCACTTCCCCAACGGGTCTCTCGAGCATCCAAAAAGCTCACAAAACACACACGTGGTCACATTGATTATCAAACCCTAACCGACTCCATTAGAGTCATTTTAGGTTGCTAATGATGACGAGTTACGAAAATGATCTTACACTTTAATCCTAGCATATTATCGCCCAATATCGAGTTTACCAACATCATAGAACAATTAGCAACATACTTCACAAGTCCAAAAATGGCATTCATGGCAAGAATCACAATCTCACTACTTTGGCATGTAAACTTCGCATATTAAAGGTCTAAGATGTCATATGAGACATAAAACATGAAGAAGAGGGGGTAGTAGCTTACCTCTTGATGAAATAAACCAAGGAGGGAGGATTTAAGCCAAAGATGATGTCTCCTCTAGTCACAAAGGTCTCAAAATGTTGAATCTCTAACTTCCAAGCTTGAAACCTTGAGAAATCAACATACACTCCTTAAAAACGTGGGTAGAAGTGAATACTCAAGAATCCACCACGAGATGAAGAGTTTGTTCGGTTAGAAACGATTACCTAGTCGAGCTCTCCACTCCGGCGAAGACGGATCGTGATTCGACTCCGAATGATCAAGTTGTGGCAAGATTACTCCACAACTCTTCCTTGGACTCTCTCTACACTCTCTATGTTTGGGTGAAATGGGGGAAGTGAGGGAGTTTGTGGTCTTCCAAGGGTGTTTATGTGGCTGAAAAAGGGTCTTCCTGGGCCGTGACGTGGCACAACTAGGACCAATCAATCTTTTAAATTAAAATAAAGTAAAATTTCCCGGGTGAGCAGTTCAGGGTGCAAAGCGATCGCTTTGCCCCTAACAGGGCGATCGCTTTGTGCTCTGGGCAAAGGGCGATCGCTTTGTGGAATTAACAGGGCGATCGCTCTGATCCCTGGCTGAAGGGCGATCGCTTTGTTCATTAACAGGGCGATCGCTTTGTGCCCAGTGACTATAAACTCTCCGAAAAGTCTCGAAACACTCCCAAAATGATCCTAAGTCTAAGGGAAGGCTCTAAACACTCGAGAAAGGTTCTCGAAATGCCCGAAAACGACGTTAGGGATTCAAGGTATCCCAAGCAACAATGACCACAAGAATTAAGCGATGATTTAAAGCATACAAAATGCATGGAATGCAACACGTACATGCTAATGTTATATATAATATGCTCAAGAAATGTTCATGGTGTTATTCTATGTGTCACGTGCAACATCCGTGAGTGATATGAATGACATGTAAGATGCAAATGAAGCGGGTGTTACAAATACAATAAGCACACATGTTTTCGAATCATATTTTCACATTAAAAATACTAAAATTGTCATACATTCAAAAACAAAACAATAAATATCTTCATTTTTCAACACTGTTACAGAGGACACACAAATATATATTAAGGTGGACAACACCCGAATTTACGAGTATGCTCTTAGTGTTTAGTCTGTCCCAGCAAGTTGACCACATGAAGAAACTGCACTTGGGGATGTGATTCTTGAACCATATAGCTACCAATTAACCCCTCATTCATCTTCCTCATTATTGCCTCCCAAGGACTATTTGTTTTAGATTCCCCTTTTTGGTTAGGAATCAACCAAACTTTGTCTGTTGTAGAGCTACCGATTTAATTTTAAAAATCAAAATGGGCATTAACTAAGAACAAGATGCCTTAGTGCTCGAGAAATTCCATCGAAAAACAATTATAACATAAAATAAAAGAAAGTGCAATATCAGACTATCATTAGTCATGTACAAACCCCAATTTGGTCACCACATTGTCAAACAATCATCAGTCATGTTTGAAGTGCATAGACTATTATAATTTGGTTTTCTCTGCAATGTTGCCAGTACAACTCAAAGCTTCTTGAATCTACCAATTACATCACGAGAAGGTAAGCTATCAAGGTAGGAAACAGTCTTTGAACTTCTATCAATTTTCGTGAAGCATAGTATTACACTTCAGCCACACATTTCGACATTGACAAAGTAGAATCAAAGTAATGTTTACAACTATTTGTAAAGAGAATGTAAAGACACATCTAACAAGCCTACCAGTGTTAGAGGGTTAAGACTTCGATGAACTAGTGGTGGAGAGGCAGGCAGCAGCAAGAGAGGAGGTGTCGGACTCGCACAATCGCACAACGCAGAAACCAAGTGAGAGAGAGAGAGAGATTGAGTTGCGGGACGGATTTGTGAAATGTGCGGCTAGGGTTTAGACATTACTTAAGCCATTTACAACTAAGACCCCGAACATTTGGTTTTGTTTGTTTTGCACCCCAGCCCGCGGGCCAACCCGGAAGTCCGACGGGTCAGCCCGCATAGCCCGCAACCCTATAGGGCCAGCCCGTTTAGCCCGAAATTTAAACGGGCCAAAAAATTTGAACCCTAACCATATTTTTTTTCGGTTTAAACGGGCCAACCCTACGGGCCGTGACCCTTTTAACATCTCTAGGAGGGAGAGATAAGTTTACAGTGAAGAAGATGATAAGTAAAATTTTAATTTTGCTCTTACTCAAAAGCACGTGGAAGGCAGATGGGTCACTTAACGAAATTTTACTAACATCATCCATCAAAAGGACTAGTCGTGTGACTTTTTGAAACTCTTAGGACTGAAATTTGAAATTTTTTTTTTAAGGAACTAATCATGAAAAAATTAATAATTAAGGGACTAATGGTGTAATTAACCCTTTAAAAAAAAAAAAAAAAAAGAACAGGGTGTCCATAGTTATATTCTTCATTCGATGGGAACCAGATAGGTAACATGTTTTCTGGAGACAGTATTATCCACTTTGATAGTTACAGGTAGATTCCTTAGATGAATTGTCCAATTAACTTAAATTGCCCAATCACAAAACTCAAAGCGAGTATCGCCGCATAATATTTAAATTTTAATACAAATACACCCCTAGTATAATTCCCTTTTTAAATTTTAATCCTCCATTCCATAGTTGTAATCCAACCTTGTCGAGGGAAAAAGAGAGAGAGAGAGAGAGAGAGAGAGAGCTATAACAACAGCGTGAAGACGGAGAGAGAATCTTTATCGATTACAACATACATACATTACAAATACAATTACGGTTTTTATTTTTAATTTTTAAGGGTTATTGTTGCAGCTAGGTAGGTTGGATGTAAAAACTAAGAGAAAAAGCGGCCTTAGCATTGTCCAGTTTCAGAACCCACGTGAACGTTTGCTCGCGTCCCCACACAGATCCTCCGTATCCCTTCTAATGGCCCCCACTATTCCTTCTGTGGGCTCCTCCCGTTTTAGTGAGTAGCAGTACTTTTATTCCATTTTCTTCATCCTTTCCTCCACACGTGTCTGTCTCACACCTAGCACGTGAACTCCCACGTGTCTGCCCACCAAGTCTTTGTCCTATAAATTGAGAACCTGTATCTCATATCCTAGACAATACCACCATTTCCGCAGAAAGAAAAGAGAAAGAAAGATCAATCAACATACATACACATAGTCTTATAGAGAGAGAAATCTCAATCTCACCTATCTATTCGTAATATTTACTTACATACATACAGAGAGAAAGAGAAAGAGAAATTAGAGAGAGAAAGAGAAAGAGAAAATTCAGTACTGTTACATTAGGGGTATCTTTCCCTCCCATCACTACTTATCTCTGATAATGTGAAAAAGAAGGCCTAACCTAGCTCTGATCTACAGACACACACATATGAGAGAGAGAGAGAGAGAGAGAGAGAGTCGATAGAGAGAATCTGTGCATGTTGCGGAGTAAATCTTTAAAGCGTAATCCGGCTTACGTTAGCCCCACGACTCCCCACGCTGCTGCCACCAGATTTTGTTCCCCTTCCCCATTGTCCTCCTCATCACTTACCTAATTCCGTTCCCTCTTCCGCACCTTCCTTATCCTTCACCCCCTTCCATTTCTTTTCTTATATATTGTCTCCACACATCCGGAGAATTCCGTTCGCCGGTGTTTTTTCCATTCGTTCACTATATATAATCTGCCGTGGAGACCGGGAAAGTAATGGCCACGAAGCTTCTTTTATTGTTTGCTATTTGTCGTTTAATTGCGACCGTCGGATTGACCTTGGACCCCACGGAGCTTTTGCGCGTTGGTATCGATGGTCAACTCACCGTTGACCCGGCCGACGTGGAGGCGGCTTCCCTCGACTTTGGTAGATTGAACCGCGCTGAGCCGATGGCTGTTCTTCACCCGGCTTCTGCTGATGATGTAGCCCGGTTCGTACGCGCTGCTTACGAGTCGGCTCACGGTTTCTCTGTTTCTGCTCGAGGCCACGGGCATTCTATAAATGGACAGTCTCAAAATAGCAATGGAGTGGTGATACAAATGAGCGGCGGCGCGAGGGAGGACCACCTCGGCTCCAAGGGGAGGCCAGCTGGGCCGTGGGTGTATGAAAAGTTAATGTACGTGGACGTGTGGGGTGGAGAGCTTTGGATAGATGTGCTCAAGTCCACCCTAGAGTATGGACTCGCACCTAAGTCGTGGACCGATTACTTGTATCTTTCTGTAGGTGGTACCCTCTCGAATGCTGGAATTAGTGGGCAAGCATTCAACCATGGCCCTCAAATTAGCAATGTTCTTGAGCTTGATGTCGTCACAGGTATGAATGATATTCTTGAATAATCCAATTATTCATTAAATAATTGTAACTTTCATTATAATTGTGATACATGACAAGCTGAGAATATGTTTGGGATTAGTTGAAAAGGTGTCCATTTGATGTTCTAAATGTAGTTAAAGTGGATTATATACATATACACATGTGACATGACATGCCATGTTTGACCCAATTACAGGGAAAGGAGAGGTTGTGACATGCTCAGAGGATCAAAATTCAGAACTATTCCATGCTGTTCAGGGTGGTCTAGGGCAGTTTGGGATCATTACTAGGGCTAGAATTGCCCTTGAACCATCTCCTCAAAGGGTAATTAATTTCTCTTAATTTTTTTTATTTTCATAACTAAAAAAATTAATCTTCTAATCTCTTGAAATGTCAGTTTTAATTTTTAGCTTTAGTGATAGCTAGTCATGTGGTGTGGGACACACATCTTTTCCAAATATATATATATAGTTCCTAGTATTAAGGTATTGACAAAACCTTACCCAAAAATAAAGCGGGAAAAAAAAAACCAAGAACTATATATGATGAGCTAGCTAAGGTTGAACATATTTGGGGGTCCATTAATTTACAGCTTTTCAAGCTGGCAACGTTGCTGATGTGTCAGTTTTTGTTGCATCCAGCATGATCACTTTCTCTAATAACTTTTTAAAATTTTCTGTTTTTCTTATTATTATTATTATTATTATTAAATTTTTTTTTTTTTTTTGGGGGGGATTTTGTAGGTGAGATGGATCCGGGTCTTGTATTCAAACTTCTCAGCCTTTACCCATGACCAGGAGTATCTCATCTCTCTCCATGGTCAACATAATTCCCAAAAGTTTGACTATGTTGAGGGTTTTGTTATTGTGGATGAAGGCCTCATTAACAATTGGAGGTCTTCCTTCTTTTCACCAAGTAACCCTGTCAAGATCTCTTCCCTTGGTGCTGGCAAAAATGTACTCTACTGCTTGGAAATTACGAAAAATTACGACAAATCAACTGCTGACACCATTGATGAGGTAAAAAATTAATCATACATTTACATTCATATATATATATTTTAAAGATATATTTTTTGTGAGATTAGTAGTAATATTATAATTATTGTGGTAGCATAGCCATATATATATACTAGCTAGTATGTGGAGTGCATGTGAATAAAGAAAAGCAATCAAAATATGAATCTTGAAAGTGATACATATTAATTAGTTCTAATAAAAGTGATGAGTAACATGCTTGCATGCAACCAGATTTTAATTAGCATTCGAAACAAAGTAGCATGCATGATTAATCTTGCTAGGATTTTATTTACAGTGCCTTTATAATAAAGCTAAGTCTACAAAAAGGACTAGTCTTAAAGAATTGGTCCAACCACATGATATTCTTGTTATATATATATATATATATATATATATATATATATATATATATATATTGCGAGGTCTAATAATCTCATAATTTTGTATTAAAAAAGAATTGAAGTAATTAAGATCTTCTTTTAATTTAGCTATAGCTGATTCCATATTGCGTGGTCAAAAATTTCTGTATTGGTTATGTCGACTAAGAGAGAAGATCGATCCTCCTATAGTATGCTAAAGTATCAAAGACAAAAACTATATATATATATATATATATATCAATCAAATTGTCTTTATACAATTAATTACCTAGCTTGTAGCGCATATGTATGTCACTTTTACTTTATGATGGAACCAGCGAGCCGAGTAGTAGTAGTTACTGACGCCTTGTTGTTGTTGCTATCAACCTCACCAAAGCACTCTTTTTACTAATTAAATTAGTCTCTGTTTTTTTTTAATTTTTATAATAAGTTAAAACATCCTAGCTACTTGCATCGCTGTTGTTTGTACTTTATTTCATGATTTGTTCAAATTAATTAATTAATTACTCCCTTGGGGTTTCTTTTCTTAATTAATTATAAGACTTAATCTATATATATATATATATATATATATATATATATAGTGACATTCTTGGTGCTACGACCAATACTCCCAGATTATAATCTAATATGATTGGTATTATGCTTTTTAAGTATTATTATATCTATCTTGGCAGTCTAACCTATTAATTGCATGAAGAATTAATGTAATATAAACACAAGAAAACATGGAAGATCTTGTGTAATCTAGCATCCTATTTGATCCTTAGATTGACGACAAACTTTTTAATATTTTAGTCCAAACAAGCTTGTTAATCTACGCCGTCCACCCACCATATTAAATTATTAGCATCTACTAATTAATAATGCAGTTTTAGAATAGTAATTTATTACTACAAGTGTTAAACTGCAAGCTAGTGAAGTACTTATCCTCTGACCAAAAGGGACTGTTTTGTTTAGTAGCCGCTGCTTTTTATTTTTTTATTTTTATTTTTTGTACTTTTGAATTTTTTTTTTTTTATTTCACTTTAGTTTGAAAATGGGGAATTGGGCATTTAATTAATTTGTAGGATGTGGAGGCTTTATTGAAGAAACTAAATTACATACCGGCATCAGTCTTTACAACTGACCTTCCTTACGTGGACTTCTTGGACCGGGTTCACAAGGCCGAGTTAAAGCTCCGGTCCAAGGGCTTGTGGGAAGTGCCACACCCGTGGCTCAATCTGTTTGTGCCAAAATCAAAGATTGCTGACTTCGATAAAGGGGTGTTCAAGGGCATTTTGGGTAACAAAACCAGCGGTCCTATTCTCATATACCCCATGAACAAAAACAAGTATGTTACTTACTTTTCCTTGTGATGTTATTGAACATATATAGTTACTTACATGACACATGCCCCATGTTATAATTGTCTACGAGTAGCTAGTACTGCATTACGATATATCTAAATCAGGTGTGCTAGCTTTATGCAGATGCTCATACATACATACATACATACATATATACATATATTATACGTACAGAGATTAATTAATTTATATATAGTATGTGCGTATACATGCACCATATGCAACCATCCATACCCCAGTACTGCGCGCAGAAGGGATTTTTGGATTGGAACATTCCTTTCCAAAAGAAAAATATATAGTTTAAATGCATGGAACATGGATACATGCATGTTAGGGTGTACAAAAATACACGTGGTCTCAATCGATAGGGGCCCTTGATCAGTTCAGTTGGCAACAATAATAGCTAGTATCATCAACCTAACTACCAGAGAAAGCATTTTGAAAGTTGAGTTGATAAGTTTCCTGATTAAATTTTCTTTATTAATAGATTCTAATATAGCATGCATGTTTGCTTAATTTCTATTTTTGGACCTGCATAAATATCCTTGTACATATAGTTTTTAATAAGATCATATTTATAATATTAATGAATAATTGTGTCTAAATATTAAATATGCCCATTATCACGATTGCCAGAACCTAGTTAGTTAAACATTCCATTCAATCATGCATGTAGAGAAGATATAGATAGGGATGCACCCACAGAGTTTAGTGCTATGTTCCCTTGGCAAGTGACTGTGTCGCCTGTGTCTACCCAAACTAGTGGCTGACTTCCATGCAACGAATGAAAGAAATTTGAGAAGATGGGATGAACCACGTAGACTGCGTCGTCATTAGCAAATCCCATCACTTGGGTCCTATGTTTCTGTACGAAATGAAACGTGTATAACGATATTGTGAGTTTTGTAGGATGAATTAGACATGGTGCAAGAGCCAATTACTTTTTATATACATCAAAGATGTGCGTGCTACTTGGGGGCGTAACGAATTGAATAAATATATGTTAGTGATCGATTAGAGAAATGCAAAACCATGAAAAGCAGGGATACCAGATTATCCCATACCGAACACACAGGGCAGGGCATGATGCATACAAAAATGTGGCCAGCTAGATGAGTAGAGATAACACAATCAAGTTATTCGTTTTTTTGTTGACTGAAACCAAACAAATCAGACGGTACAGAAACAGATGGTCCAAGTGGGAAGATACTCATGTCAGGAAGAGATCTTCGAGATGGGACCGTCTGATTGGTAACCATATCCATGTCCATGTCCTGTTACTGTTTACAAAAAGAAATGAAGTTTCAAAAAACATTGCCGTTAGTACATAGTTACGAACTTATCGACCCGTTACCCTCTATGTGGACCTAACCCACCCTTGATTCCCTCTTAACAATCATTTCCCAACAACCACTCACTCATTGAACGCTAAGCAAACATCGTTTTTATGATAAAGCAGATGTCGTTTTTTTATGTTTGTCCAAACAGTGTACTATGAATTATTTGTTTCTGTGGACGGATGTTTCAAGTGTTGCGATTAAGATTGTTTGTTTGATGCATGTATGTGTAGGTGGGATGAGAGGAGCTCGGTTGTTACACCAGACGAGGATGTGTTTTACTTGGTGGCACTGCTTAGGTCTGCATTGGATAATGGAGAAGAGACACAAACGTTAAAGTACTTGAGCAATCAGAACAGGCAGATCCTGAAATTCTGTGATGATGCAGGGATTAACGTCAAGCAATACCTACCTCACTACACTACACAGCAGGAATGGATGGACCATTATGGGGATAAGTGGTCCCGGTTTTATCGGCGAAAAATGGAGTTCGACCCGAGGCGCATCTTGGCCACCGGCCAACGCATTTTTAAGCCAACTTTTAATTCTAATACTGGTTCATGGTGAGGGAATGAATTAATGAGCTAGATTACAGAGGAGATTAGCTAATACACATACTGACTATTGGAGATAGATTAGCTTTGTGCATAAGGGTGGGTAGACTTCATAACAGAGAAATTAGTCTTATTTTATTTATTTTTAATTTTGGTTGACAAATTGCGCGTCAAATTTTGGAATTTGAGTTTTTGGCTATTCTGCATAAGGGTAGACTTCATAATAGAGAAATTAATTAGTCCTTTTTAAAAAAAAAAATTTTGGTTGACAAATTGCGCGTCAAATTTTAGAATTTGGTTTGTTTTTTATTTTTTAAAGTCTGGGGGCACATCGAAAATAATATCTTATGATGAAGCTCGAGCACAGTGATCTGGCTAAAGAAAGAAAAGGGACCAAGAAAATATATTATGAATCATGAGGAGGTGGCCTGGGTGTAAGGTTCTTACTCGTGTTCTTCTCAGACGTGAAATTAGTAGTAACTTGAAACTGAGATCCTTGAACAACTAACTATATAATCCATTTCTAAATTTCACTAATCTATCCAGAATGGAGATCATTAATGTACTTTGCATTTTTGCCAAAATAATTAGTGTGAGCTTTGTGATCGTACATAGGCGTAATGTGTTTGGAAATGAGCTTGAAATCGTGGAGATGGGTTTAGATGGCACGAGAGTATTTGACGTTCAGTGGTGTATAATATATATATATATGCAGTAATATTGCAGATGCTGGTAGGATTGCTGGGTGCTTAAAGAGGGAAATTGTCAGCTTTATAGATAACTGATCAAACTTAAAATGAGTTCACCCCTTGTTCTTGATCCATTTCATTATGTAGAAGAATCAATCACATGGATAGACATAGCAAGGATAAAAATTGAAAAGGGACAGGCAGATTTCAATCCCATCCAGACGACACAGCCCAATGACATATTGGGGCTTTGGCGATTCAGCGGGCTTGCCTTGAGATACATCCAACTTGGTAATAGTGCTGCAATCCTTGCAGTAATAGCTTTAATTTGAAGCAACCACGGCAGAAGAAGAATTGACAGAGAGTATCCTCTAGCCTCGATTACATTAAGCACTCACTAGGTAAAAGGGGCCAAGTTTCGTTTCACAAAGAGTCATTTCAAAGGGTGAGAGGTTCACAAGTTCACCATAATACAAACATAACATTGTAACCTGCAAGGCAAATTGAAGCTCAAAAAACCCAATGAGACTGGGCAATCTGCTTTTGCGGAGTTGGCCTTGTCTTCCAAATTGGATCCTCTATTCCAAAATGGTGTTCCATCTCCTATTCCAACCGTTGGATGTGCGCCACATGTGCATAAAAAATCACGGGGTAATTAATGTTGTTTATTCACATGCACATGTGGCGCACATCCAGCGGTTGGAATAGGAGATGAAACACCATTTTAGAATAGAGGATCTGATCTGCCTTCTGGATAGTCTAAAATGATGGCAGCAAATACACAATCATCATCCTCGATTTCTCTTCAGTAGAACCCTATCACTCGTTATACCACTTTTGAATTTGAGATAAGTAACCAAAATTCATCAATGAAAACTTTTACGTATGGACTAACAAATCATGTTTCACCACACTCATCCCACAAAGACCGGCCCTTCTAGAAAATTCTTAGTAGGCTTGCAATGAAAAGCTTGACCAAACTCATGCATAGATCTAATATCAATTCCATCTTCTCAAACAGGTTTATAGATAAGAGTCCAAAGCCTTCCAGTGATCTTTGTCATTACCAGAGTGACCTTGAAGATAAGAAAGACTCAAAAACACAGATTGGTAACATGGAATGGGAAGCACTGCCATAACACGCATAGGTATAGAGCATAGGACACTTAACAACGACAAATGAGCATACCATCATATCAGAACTGTCTAGACTTCCTTCCCTCAATTCTCCCTTGACAGAACAATAACTATGTGAGTCAAACACACCCAAAAGTCACAGCTTCCCCCACCCTCCACGTGTTTCAACTTTATGTTCATCACCAAAATTTGATGGCGGATTTGAGGTTGTTCATGTCTGTTGTTGTAATTCTAGATTTAGTTTCCCTTTTAACCTAGGTGGTGGTGTATGGTGATGTTGGACGATTTCATAGTCGTCATGTTATGGTTAGAGATCAGGAGGATCGTGGTGTGAGCGGCACTGAGAGGTGTAGGAAGAGCACGAGGAGCTCCCACAATAGTAGAAATTATCGCTAATTTTTTTTCTTGTTTTAAAACGAAAAATGAACAAAGCAACATTGGCACTGGAACTAGAAACTGTTAGTGAACACAAGCCTACATACACAGGAATATTTGAAAATGTCCTGATTTGTACTAGCTACTTCAGAATGAAACAACTGCAAAAGGGAAATGTTAACCAAGTACTTCTATACTTGGGAGTAAGGCAAGAAAAAGATGTTACAGAGAGTAAAGGTTGAATATATTATGCCTTCTACAACTCAAAGCTCAAGGAGAGAGGGGGAGAGATTACTAGGAATAGGAATAACACTAGCTGTTGATGAGAAGTAATCAAGGCAAAGAGTAGGGACTGAATAGAGGTTTCTTCTCATATATATGTCACTGATGGATGTAGTGGTAGATATTACCACATCTTTGGTCACATTCGGGGGCGTCCTAGCAGGAGCAGATTCCTACCATAATTGGGAGATTTAGTCCTCTTTTGTTTATATGTCAATAGCTGTTTTTAGCACGTTTCCTTGTAAATAATACCTTGTATAAATACCTTTTTATTCAATAAAAGTAATTAGATTGCCATTGCAAATCAAATTTTACATGGTATCAGAGAGCAGGTTTAAACAAAACCCTAAAATAACTAACCCTAGCCTCCACCAACCTTCAAGCCGTCTTCCGATTTCTTTTCTGTCAACATGGCAAAACCAACCAACAAGAAAACTATTATGGCTTCTTCCAGTCACACTACCGTGGACGCCATGTCCCCATACTACATCCATGATTCAGACAACCTTTGGTCAACTCTACGTTAGTGATCTCCTCCGCGACGAAAACAATGGCAATTGGGCTGATGAGATGAGCAATGCCCTATTCGCTAAAAACAAAATAGGTTTTGTTGACGGCTCAATTTTGATGCCCGAAGAAGACTCACCGGAATTAATGCTATGGAAGAGGTGAAGAGGTACAACGCAATGATGAAAGGGTGGTTGAACACGGCTATGGAGAAGGAGATAAGGAGCAACGTGAAGTATGCTACAACTGCCACGGAAATCTGGCATGATCTGGAAGAAAGGCTTGGGAAGGAGAGTGTACCAAGAGCGTATGAGTTGAAACGTACATTGGCACAAACACGACAAGAAAGGTTGTCAGTTTCGGCTTACTACACCAAATTGAAGGGGCTTTGGGATGAGATACAATCGGTCTCCCCCATGCCAAAGTGTACTTGTGGTAAATGTACGTATGATATACCCAAGCAACTTGTGATGCTGCGTGAAAAGGAGAGCTTTATGAGTTCATTCTGGGTCTTAATGAAGCTTTTGGCACTGTGAAGACACAAATTCTAAGTACAAAACCTACTCTATCGATTGGATCAGCATATCATCATGTAGCACAGGATGAGCAACAACGCCAGATTACAGCATCTCATAGAAACGGGATGGAGGCAGCGGCGTTTCAGACTCAGTCCTACCGGCGTACAGAGAAAGAGGGCATCGATCGAAAGGGAAAAAGGTGAGACAAACCAACGTGCAACCATTGTGGCAAGATGGGGCACTCCATAGAAAGATGTTTCGAAATTGTTGGGTATCCTCCTGGGTGGAAAAGGGGAACCTGTGATGATGGAAAGAAGGGTGAACAGAAGGTGACCCCCAAAGCAGCAAATGTGGAATTACAGTCAAGCCCCATTCCAGGTTTCACTCCAATACAGTATGCAAAACTAATTCAGTACATCTGCAAAGGTGATGTTCCCGTAGATGTCGCCACATCTTTCGTAACATCTGTAAAATCTGGACAAATTCAGCCAACTACTAACATGGTTGGTAAGTTTTACTTTGAGAAGCCTTGGGTGATTGATTCTGGAGCAACGGAACATATCACTTGTGATGAAAGGATCATTGAGGAGTAAACGAAATCAAAATCTGGAATGCCTGTTGAATATCAAATAGAGACAGCGTTCTAGTGGAAGGAATTGACAAAACTTGTTTACCAAATGGGTTAAAAATTAACAATGTTTTGAATGTTCCTGATTTCAAGTGCAATCTACTTTCAGTTAGCAAGTTAACAAAAGATTTTAACTGTGCACTAATATTTTTCTCGGACTTTTGTGATATACAGGATCTACCCTCGAGGAACCTGATTGGGATGGGTAATAGTCATGATGGTCTATATTGCATGGAGTCGGTGAAGACTGGGGGCGTAAATATGGCACTTTTAGTTACGTCGGAAGTTTGGCACAAGAGATTAGGTCACGCGTCAGACACAACAGTTCCGCATGTCGAGCCTCTTGGTACAAATTTTAGATCCAACAATAAAATATATGATTCTTGTATGAGGGCAAAATAGACTCGAGCCTCTTTTCCTATTAGCAGTATTAAAACCAGTTCATGTTTTGAATTATTACATTGCGATATTTGGGGAGGTTATAAAATTCCTTTTTTTTTTTTCGGGTGCACATTATTTCTTGTCTATCGTTGATATTTATAGTCGTGGAGTTTGGGTGTATTTAATGAAACATAAATCTGATGTGAGTTACCATTTGACTAGTTTTTGCAACATGGTCAAAACTCAATTGAGAAGACCGTTAAAAGAATTAGGAGTAACAATAGTGAGGAATTTCAGTCAAATTACATGTTGGACTATTATGCCACCCACTGAATACTTTTTGAGACGTCATGTACCGATACACCCTAACAGAATGGGGTTGTGGAAAGAAAACTTAGACACATACTCGAAGTTACAAGAGCCTTACGATTTCAAGCAAATTTTCCCATCAATGTTTGGGGTGAATGTGTCTTGACGGCTACCTATCTCATAAATAGGTTGTCATCTAAAGTCATTGGGCATAAAACACCATATGAAATTTTGTTTGACAATAAACCTTCATATGACTATCTTCGTGTTTTTGGGTGTCCTGTGTATGCAAAGGATAAGAGAAAGGGCCGTGATAAGTTCACTGAAAGGGGGAAACCATGTGTGTTTTTCGGATATCCTCATGCACAAAAGGGATATCGTGTCTGTGATTTGGAACAGAATAAAATCTTCACATCTAGGGATGTAGTATTTGTTGAAGATGTGTTTCCTTTCAAAGCAATTTTTCCTAACAATGAACAGCAAATAGGGCCTCCAACACAGGGACAAAATACACCATGTTTTGATGACTCAGTGTTGCCACATAATTTTTTCGAAGAGGCCAGTCTAGATGTTCCGTCAGATGTTACCACATCTTTGGACACATCTATATTGCCTCTAATAGCAGCTGATACTGTTTTACAGAATGTTGTCCAGTCTAAAATTATTCTAGAACAGCAGCATAATTCCTCAAAAAATGGGTAAATTGATACACAAGGGCTGCGTAGAAGCCACCGTGTGCCAGCTAAACCCAAGCATCTAACTGATTTTGTTACTGAGCTTCCGCAATCTATAGACCATGTGCAACCCACTTCCAATTTAGGAACCTCTATGGTACATCCTTTATCTCATTTTGTCTGTTATGAAAAATTTTCTCCTGCTCATAAAGTTTTTCTTACGGCCATCACTTCTCATGATGAGCCAAAGTATTACCATCAGGCAATAAAAAATCCATATTGGCATGAAGCAATGCAAAAGGAGATACATGCCTTGGAAGACAATGGAACGTGGACTTTAGAACAATTACCCCCAGGCAAGAAAGTTGTAGATTCCAAGTGGGTTTACAAAATCAAGTACCTACCAGATGGTAAAATTGAAAGGTATAAGGCATGGTTGGTAGCCAAGGGTTTCATGCAAGTTGAAGGAATAGATTTTCATGAAACTTTCACTCCAGTTGCTAAGCTTGTGATCGTGCGAAGTGTGCTAGTTGTTGCTGCGAAGAATAATTGGTTGATACATCAGTTGGTTGTTAATAATGTCTTCCTCTATGGTGACCTAGAGAAAGATGTTTACATGCGGATACCATAAGGTTTTGCAAAGCAAGGGGACATAAGAGTGTGTAGACTACGCAAATCCTTATACGACCTCGAACAAGCCTCTCGTAATTGGTACCAAAACTTCACAAAGGCCTTACTTGATACTGGTTTCCGACAATCTCACACAGACCACTCCTTGTTCATTTTTAAACAAGGTACTATTTTTGTTTGTGCTCTCATCTATGTGGATGATGTTATTTTGGCTGGCATTGATGTCGATAGGATCAATATTGTCAAGTGTCACCTTGATGACAAATTCAGTATCAAGGATTTGGGACCATTGAAATATTTCCTCGAGATAGAGATTGCTCGTTCGCCACAAGACCTAGTCATGAGTCAAAGGAAGTATACACTTGTGACGCCCCGAGTCCGAGATCCGATGTTGAACCCCAACTCGGTGCGCTAAACTAAAAAGTACAACTGAATCAACTGATATAAGTGAGCCACAAAAGCTCAAAACCAAAACTATGTAGTTAAAAACCACAACTAAATAAAACCTGTGTTTCAAAAATTCGAATAACAAAACCATAACTAGTAAACCTTCACAACCAAACATAAGCCGGAGATTAATTCTAATGTAATCCCAATAATCTACCTCGATGACTAAATATAAAAGCCGGAGAAACAACAACACTAAATACCCACGAGCTAACATGCTCGGGAAAATTACTAATAATAAATGACTCGACATCGAGTGTTGGCTCCAAAAGAATACAACAATAAAAGGAGCTACAATATAATGCTACACGTAAATAAAGTTTACAAAACTTCACATTGACCATCGTTCTCACTGAATTAAGAAACATAAATATAAACAGGCTCTGAAGAGTAACTACTCAAAAGATCAACCTGCCAGCACCTGCAACTCTCACCGACCTCACTAAGCCATTCTTCGATTTCAATCTTAAAGAGTCAACAAAATAATGGTGAGTCTACAAGACCCCAAAATCCACTATAATGTATTGTGTGCTATGAGTATGAATGCAACAGTAAACCAAGACCTTAAATATCACTAGTCTAGGTAATAATTCTAGCTTACCTAACATTTCAACTATAAACCGGTAAGTCTAGGTAATGATTTCCAACATAACCATTATTTGGCAAAATGCTACATGCGACTATATGGCATGCGAGATGCGAGATAGTAATTATAACGAGTATGACAAGATACAGCATGATATTTACATAGATATACTCAACTGTATATGTACAATTATCATAAGTACACAAATCACAAAAACAACATAGCACGGTGATGCTAACATAAGTGCAACGTAAATAAACTACATAGGAAATAATATGATTCTCCATCTAGAATCTCCGCGTTGCTCCTGCAATACACGAGAAAACAAACGTGCCTCGATACTCGTGTGTGATGTATCAACTTTTCTGACAAAATCTACAGGGTCCCCCGATAAAATCCATCGGGTTCTTCTAGCTCACCAAAGTCATGCGTATTGCTACAACAGTGAGGTTACATCTCATCTGTGGCCAACAGATGAGGGTGTGTGTATAGCGACCCAGAACTCAGGGACTGTGCCAAACTCAGCCTTTTAGGTCTAGTTTAAAACGGACCATAGTTTGGAACCAGCATCAAACTCAAGGACTTCCAATCATCATGTGTTTTATTGAATCACATACCAAATCAACTCAATTTGTTTGTAAATACTAAACATACAATCAATAATCAAAGTAGGATGATTGTCCTATCACATACTAGAACGATCACATAATGTTCGTAATCACTGAACATATAAACAAAACAAGACATTAGACAAAGTAAGCCTATTGTAAAACTCAACATTCCAAAGCTGTCGGCAATAGCTAGACATACTAAGAATCACAATCATAGGTAGGATACTTCTACCGTCTCAATATAAATCATACAGTGTTCATAATGTGGATACCTAAACAACACAAGGATAGGCTAATCATTTCTAATCGCAAGCAAAGTAATATGTTCATCACATTTACAATAACTCATAACCCCACATAGGTAAGCCAACTTGTACTTACAATTATTAATTAATGCGTAGCGGAAACATAAATCTTATGATCTCTAAGTATCCTATAATCACTCAACCAAGGTTAAAGCTCTATTGAGTTATAAACTCATTAATTCGTCATCCCACTCCGTAGAACACTATAATACATTATGTAGGTGTTTATACTACCCAAAAGTAAACTCCGTAGAGTCGATTATACTCATTAATATAATTTTATCACATTATTTGATGTTTGTTCATTATGTCCTATTCGACTCCGCTAAAATCAGTCACGACTAGTATATAGCTCGTATAGTGTTTAATATAAATGTATTATCTCATGTCGACTCCGCTAGAGTCATAAGTACTCATTTTTGAAACATCATGACGAACCGCAGTATCGTCCCTAATTAACTACATTAATCACAATACCCATATTTGGTGTGTTTACCACCTTTAGAAATCTCACAAGTTCATCGCGAGTAGCTACTTACAAAATCTCAGTGTGTTACTAATACTCAAGGTTAACAATAACAATAATTACACATCAATGATTCTCTAATTCTTGGAGACTAACAACAACAATACTTATTCAGTACTGCGCAGCAATATTCTACGCAAGTCCAAATATTATGAATCTTGCATACCCATAAACTAGACATCTTAAACTACATTTTAGCACCTTGAATCACCTCATTTGGACTTATATTCATCAATATTTAGCCACTTAAATCTGGAACTAGTACCCAAAATTTTCAGCAGCAGATTACTCTGCGCAGCGATAAAGCACAACTTAAACGAGGTACTTCCCGACCTCTAAAATTTATGAAAATTTACAAAGAACTACCTAACATATATAAGACTAACATATCCAAAATTTAGAAAATTTCCAATAGTGGATTAGTACCAGAATTTTTACGAAAATAGCCCAAAACAGGGACTGCAACTAACTTGAATTTCATGTGTTTTTCTTTCTAACATGTAACCAACATTCACCAAGTCTCATGACAACCACTACACATAGCCATTGGTTATCAACTAACATAAAATCATTTGGAGTAACCAATTACTTATTTCTTTCAAGAAATTACACAAAGATGAACAACTACACATTCTACATGTTTTACCCTTCCATTTCAATTTGTAGAGAATGATGCTCTAGCCAAGAGCTTCGCAACGGTGAAGACGGATCGTCGATCGGACTTCAGATGCTCAAGATATGAAGGTTTCTCTCTCTACTCTCTCTCTCTCTAAACTCTCTTCTTCTCTCTCTAAACTCACGACTGAATTTGGTGAAAATGGGATGAATAAGTGAGGTCTCTCCTCACTTAACAAAGAGGAAGTAAGTCTGATTTTTTTTTTTTTTGGTCAATGAGTCAATGGGTCAAAGTTCAAGTGTATAGGTGTCAAATAGTCAACAATTTCAAAAATCACTTAATTTTGATTTTCAATCAACTTTAAAGATATGTCTGGGATGATTTACAAGTCTAAAAATTACAAATAAGGTATGGTTGGAAAGCCCTTCAAGTTTAGTTTACACAGAATTAAACGGTTTGTAAATTTGAGTTTTCTATACAAAGTTATGGCCAATTTACTACAGATTGTTCGGATGAGTAAAATTCCAGGTTTAAGCATGTATCCATGCTTTTGTATGTATATTTTTCTATCTTAAGGTCAAAACAAAATGTTTATTAAGTATTCCCAAATAATCCTAACCCCTAATCAAGTTTGAAACACACTTGAAACGCAATCAAAACCATATATAACAAGGCTAAGAATGCAACCCAATACAAGTACAAATGATTACCAAAATTAAATCACATGTCAAGGCATACTAAAACACATTAAATCACCCTAAATGTGAACATGTTTGGATAAAAAATATATATGAAATGACAACGATATCAAATGAAGTTGATAAATGAAATGCATACAAATGACATGAAGGATGTGGGTGTTACAACACTTGACGTACTCGAGGAGACGGGTTTACAAGGATGTCAACCTAGTTCGTTTCTGATGGAACAAAATTTGCGGTTGGATGATGATACAGATAGCCCCATCGTGGATGCGGCGCAGTATCGTTGGTTGATTGGGCGACTGTTATACTTGACCGTGACACACCCTAACATTACTCTTTCCGTGAATGTGCTCACTCAATTCATCTCCAATCCACAACGCTCGCACATGGATGTTATAACTCGTATGCTTCGGTTCCTCAAAACAACTCCAGGTCAGGGACTTTAGAAGGACTTTTTCTTCTAACTGATGGTGGTTTGAGTTTATCCGCATATTGTCAAACCAATTGGGGAGGTTATCCCATGTCTCGACGATCCCATACAGGCTATAGTCAGTTGTTTCTCGTTCCTCTGCCGAAACGGAGTACAGGGCTATGGCCGCAACAGTGAGTGAACTTCTGTGATTACTGGTAGGCTTAGTCGCACGCCTACTAAATTAGACCTAAACTCGGCCACTAATAATGTAATTAGGGTAAGTTAGGGTCGATCCACGAAGAACAGTGATTATTTGCAAACAGTCACTTGACCAGATTGGGGGTTTAATTGAGATTTTTAATTAATTCCTAAAACGGGAAAAATAAACGAAGTGTTTAAAATAATAATTTAAAGGAACTTCAGATTTGATACTGTCACCGGATTTTAATTCTAATATCACTGATAATTCTTTTTCACCATAATTTTTATTCACTTGATTACAAGATGTATTTCAATCTCTGTCTCTTCTTTCAGTTTAGTTTATAGCAGTGGCACACTCACTATAAACCCTAATTAAAATTAAACCTAAACTGGAACAGAAAAGGTCTAAAGATTAATTGATGATGTTTTAAGAGACTAAAATCAAGAACGCTTTCTAAGGTTAATTAGATAATCGTCTAATCTTGCCTACTTCCCGAATTGCTATGGCACATACACAATTCGTGAAGATGCTACAATGAAAACTCTAATTCTGGCACAGAACGAGTAATCTAGCAAAGATTGATAAAGAGGACAAGTGAATTGGCCAAATCCACAAACCCAAGAAATCAATCTAAATCAATACAAGCAAGATTATGAACAAGAATTAATTAAGAAAAAGAAATACCTCAATAGAAATAAAAATTCGGATCAAGATCTCAAATCCAAAGTTATGGAGTTTAGTTCTCCATAGAAATTCAAAGCTTGAATCTTGGTTCTAGGAAAAACTAAACAAAGTAGATGATAACCCTAAAAATAATAATAGAGGTAGTATTTAAACTTCCTTCCTAAAACCTAGATAAAAAAGGAAAAATAAAATAAACTAAAAATAATAAAAACTGCCAAAAATTCGTCAACCACGATTTCAGCCCGTCAGGGCACGACTCGTCCCCCAGGGGACGACTCGTCCCTTAGCCTTCATAACATGGGCACGAGTCGTGACCTACAGGACGACTCGTCCCGGACTTCAGCCCTTCTGAATCAGTCGTCCCCTTGATGGGGAATATTTAGGCAAAATGGGGACGACTCGTCCCCTGAACAAAATTGCAGATTTCTTCTTTTCTTTCTCTTGACTCCTTAGCTCGCTTCCGATCTTCTTCGATTGAGCTTGACTTGACTTCCATAGGTGAAGAACTTGGTGAACTTGAGCTACTTTTTAAGGACCAAAAACACATACATCAAAAACTCTCTAAAATTCTCTCAAATCACATAGTTTCTCTCAATATCCTCACAATACATAAAATCACTCAAAATACATCAAACCTAACTAATTACATGGAAATCACGAAATATAAGACCGGAAAACATAGGAATTACATAATAAAAGTCCGCCCTATCAATTACGGTGGTTGTTGCTTGATCTTGATGCACCTCAGCACAAGGCCGCCCCACTCTTCTGTGATAATTAAGCTGCGAGACATATTGCGAAGAATCCTATTTTTCATGAGCGCACGAAACATGTTGAGATAGACTGTTACTTCGTTCGTGAACGGGAGGTATCTCATGATATTGAACCACGATATGTCACAATGACAAACCAGGTTGCTGACATTTTCACCAAGCCCCTTGGGTTGGGGCAGATCATTTCTGTTTTTTGCTTAGCAAGTTGGGGGTTCAAGATCTGCACCGTCCAACTTTAGGGGCAGCGATGGATGTCGTGGTAGATGTTACCACATCTTTGGTCACATTGGGGGGTATCCCAGCAGGAGCAGATTCCTACCATAATTAGGAGATTCGGTCCTCTTTTGTTATATGTCAATAGCTATTTTTAGCACGTTTTCTTGTAAAGAATAACTTGTATAAATACCTTTTTATTCAATGAAAGCAATCAGATTGCCATTGCAAATCAAATTTTACAGTTGTGCTTCAAGGGGAGGGTTCGCAAATCTTACTCCTGGTGTCTTCATGAATTTGCATTACAATGTATTTAGGATTAAGAAACCTAGAAACCTATCACTGCAAGTCGAAATCAGATTTACTTTAATCATGCAACGTCCTTTAGCAATTCTTAAAGTCATGTTTGCATTATTGACGTAAGGACCCTCGTTCCTGCGACCTGTGTGATTGGATTTAGGAACCCCTACGGCTAATTCACATCCATACTCAAATGCGCAGATGCGTTTATTACAGCATATAAACGCAACTAAGTAGTTTGAGTAAGGCCACACTGAACAAGAGTAGAATGCAACAAAGTTCATAACCTTATGAATTACCCCATTACACCATAGTGTTGAGGGGAGCCACGAGAATTGCCCATGCTACCATTAGGAGCTAAAACACTGCCCTCTGTGAAAGAAGGCCTACCTCAACTCCTAGCAAGAAATGGAATTGTTTTTGCATTTTATGGTCATTCGTTAACCATTATAAATCTTTCTAAAAATGAAAATTTCAACTAACAACAAATTCTTTCTGTTCATAAGTAATTGATTTTCTATCTAGAGAAAAGATAAAGTGAAGGATAAACTCACAATTCAATAGCTTCCTACCTCCATTGGAACCAGTGCTCTCCTCAATTAAACAATCGTCCCTTCTAAAAGGAAAAAGAGATGAAAGTCAGAAGGATCTCATCAGCAAATATTTTCTTAACCTCAGGCAAAAAAAGAAGATTAGAAAACCATCAAAATCTTGAATAGGAAATCTTTAAAATTCTGAAGATTAGCAAGACTCCAAACCAGAGCCTTTCTTTCTTATTCTTCGACAGTAACCCGAAATTTCATCGCTGCTAGTGCCATGATCATCAATTTTATTAAACATTTAATGGTAAATAGACAATATTTTTGTTTTGATATTTATTATCTAACGATTAACGTTAATAAAGTACTCAAGAAAGGAACTTTCAGAGAACACGACATTTAATCAAGTTCAAAAGACTTGATAAATAGATGATATTTCTACACACACCTATATCATAATCAAGTTCATGAAAACTAAAAGGTCTAAATAATACTAATTACTTAGGTAGTTGTATGTATTGCAAACACACCAGAGTTACAAGAACTTTATGAAATTATAAGCATAGAAATACCATAAACAATTCTTCTTACAATAGGGTGTACTTGGCATTGCGATTTAGTGATTTAATTTTGAAAATTTGGGTTTTTGTTTGTATTGATTGTAGAAAAAGTAAAAGAGAGATATAGAATGATGGTAGGACCAAAGAGACCAAAGAGAAAGAAAATCCGAACCCACAAACCACATTACTAAATTGCCCAAAACAAAAACAATTTTTAATTTTCAAGATAAACTCCAAACATTCAAGTCAATCATCACGTTTCCAATCTCAAATAGCTAATTTGGGTTTATCTACTAGTAGTCTAGTACATGTATGTAGGCTAATTTGATAATATAAGTATGTATAGAAGCAAAATTACAATAATTAATGTACGGATTGGGGAAGGAGATGTAGAATAGGGCAGGTACTAGTAATAACATATTTGAATCATTCTCAGTTTTTAAATTCAGTTATCCCTAATTACCCGCTTCATACTAATTAATAATCGTCAACTTTGATTCGATTCAATTCGAATATCCGCGACTCGATTAAAATTGTTAGGCTCTATGGTGAAGAGATCGTAATTAAAGTAAATCACTTGAATAAATTACATTTAAAAATTTCTCGATTTGGATTCATATAAGAGTATGTCTCTTGTGAGACCGTTTTACGAATCCTAATTCGTTAGACGTATGGAGCCCAACTTTCTCACAGTTCAGCCATCGGGTCAGGGTGATCTGTCTTACAGAAAATAACTGTAAAACGGTATTTTTTAAGTTTTTGCCTTCATATAAACACAAGAATTATCTAATATAGGCCAGGCTATCATATAAACTTTAACCGCAATAAGCAATTGCTCCCTCCGTTCCTAAATAATTGTGTTGTTTGTAAGGCTGGCCCAAAGGTAAAGCCACTAAAGCCCTAGCTTTGGGCCTCAAACTAAAGTAGGCCTCACAAAAAAAAAAAAAAAAAAACCTACTTATTTTAATTTTTTTAAAATGTTAAAAGTAACTCTTAGTTTTCCCTACTCACTCATAAATAGTTTATCAACTTATGAGCAAGAAATTTTTGAGTTTTTATTAGACATGACTATTTGGTATGAGATTTTATTTTTACGATATACCCAGTTAGTAAAAATATGTAATTAAAGGATGTTGTATCGATGTTGCTAAACAACAATTGAAAGATCTTATTTTATTTTTTGAAAAATATAGTGAAGACAAATTTGAAAATGCTATAATTTCTGTCAAAAAATTGCTATAGAAATGAATATAGAACCTAAATTCTATGCAAAGCGTACTATTTGCAAAAAAAAAAAAAAAATTTGATAAAATTATTGACAATGAAGTTGTAAGATCTCCTCAGAATCATTTGAAGTTGATCGCCTTTTTTACATAATAGATAAAACAATCACTTCATTTCAAAGTAGATTTGAACAATTTAAACTGTATCAAGATATTTTGATTTTATATTTAGCATTGAGAAATTAAGTTCATTGGATAATGAAAATTTAAAAGAAAATTGTCTTAACCTTGAACTTTCATTAAGACATAATGACAATCTAATATAGATGGATTATATTTTTTTATAGGACAAAATTTTTTAAGAGAAATTATACCGGTGAAAAATGATACATCAATTGACATATGAATTATATAAAAAGGCTTGATTCTTTTCCAAATGCATTTATCGCTTATAGAATAATGTTAACGATTCTCGTAACTATTGAAAGAATTTTTCAAAACTAAAATTAATAAAATTTTATCTAAGATATGATAGACAATGTCTCAACAATGATTAAGAGGACTAGCTTTTTTATCAACTGAAAACAATTTGTTAAATAAAATTGATTACAATAAAATAATAAATGATTTTGCATACCAAAAAGCACAAAAGATAAATTTTAAATAAAAAATATATTTTAATAAAAAATTATTTGCTTTAAAAAGGCCTCACTTTAAAATCTGCTTTTGGCCTTTATAAGTGTTGGGCCAGCCCTGGTTGTTTGACTGGGCACGCAAATTAAAAAATTTAATTGACTTTATTATAAATATTAGTATAATATGTGCTTTCCATTAAAGCTCTTGTGCATGTGATTATAATTAAAGTCTAAATAAAAAGTAAAAGAAATAGTAAAGTGGTTAAAATATTTTTCTAAAAAAGAAAGTTTGGAAAAATAACAATTTTTTTTAAAACGGAAAAAAAAACAATTATTTAAAAATGGCAGGAGTATAAAAACATATATAGAAGTCATTAGTTATGAATGACATCTTGTCAATTTAATCCACTTGAAGGTATAGTTTGTTCTCGAAGAATCGACAACAATAAATTCATCAAAAAGTTTATCCTTCCTATCACGTCATGCCACGTTCAGCATATAAACTTTTTTTCTATAAACTTATTTTCCACTATACATAAACCCATAAAATTTTTATAACATGGGCTCACTATTAAATATTTTATTCTTTCCCAATATACATTTAAAAGTATTAAATTTATTTTCAAAAATAAATATATCATTAGAGAACATAAAAAATTATAGAAAAAATATATTATGTCCAACAAATAATTTATTTATTTCTTAATTTTATCTTTCAAAAAATATATTTTTATTCTTAATTTTGTATTTTTTAATTTTAAAACTTTGAAAATGTGGAAAGGGACAGCTTCTTCACTTTGGAAATGGTGGAAAGGGACGGCTTAAAGCAGTCCATAAACTTGAACCGCTTCAAGCCACGTCAGCACCCATAATGAATATCCGCTACTTAATCTAATGAAATTTAAAAATAGTAAGACAAAATGCTCAATCATCTTGTTATAATTAATTACTCCATTTATTTACTTTGTAAAATAAATCAAGGCAAAACACACAGCCCACCGTACTTTAGACAAAATTGCAGTTCGACCACTAAATATTTAAAAATATTAATTGAGCTATTGTACATTAGTTATGATGCAACCGAGCCCATATTTTAGTTTAGAGTTAAATTAAAATAAAATACCAATTTTAACCATGTATTCTTCTTCATCTTCCCTAACCTTCACCCTATTAGCCGCCAACTCCATTTTTCGTACAACCGCTGCTTTCTTCTGGCAACTCGTCGACTTTTTCTCCCAAATGCCACTGACGCTCCCATTAACGTTACCGTTGCCGTTTGCGCTAACATTATCTTTAACGCCTTCTTCAATCCTGACCTCGTTAATATACTTTCTCACTCTCCGTCGTCATTGGCCGAGCACTCCCTCATCTTCGTCGCTAGAAGAGTTAGTAGTGTTGCGTCAGTGACGGTATACGGATAAGCCTAGGCCAGAAAGCGGTAGCCTCTGGCCATTTCCAGTGATAGGAGGCTTCTCCCGGCGGCAATTTGCTGACCGTAGTAGTCTGCATTTGGTGTTCCCTGTATTTGACTGTACATGTAGACAACATTTCTCGCTCCATGAGTTTTTCACTGATATTCTGATCAAATTTGTATTGACAGCGAGAGATAGAAATAGTTAGAGAGAAAGAGAGGAGAGAGAAAGTGCTTGTGGAAAAAGAGGAGATTCCCCCTTTCACAGAGCAGTCTCGATAGAAGAATAAATTAGGGAAAGTTGTAGAGAGAGAAATCCTATGATTCTAGAGAGATAAAGAAAGTTACAAAAGCTATGTTACTGGAAAGACCAAAGGGGTTGTTGAGATCAACAGTGCAGATAACAGGGACAAATGTACATGACCGAATTTCTATGTCTTTGTGGGTTCTGTGAATGTGTGTGAGAAGAATGAGAAAATTGATTTTTTTTTTGTGAACCAGAAATTTTTTTTGGGTTTTGATTATTTGGAAGGAGAAGTCATAGAAATTGAAAAGATTTGATAGAAATGGGGTCCAGAGTTTGAAGGGTTCTTTGCAACCAAGGCAAAACCCTCATCCATTTCCACAACAATCCAAGTAACACTCCCTACAAATCTTAAACTCTTGTTCACACTCAGCGTTTGAAGCCCTATTAATTAATTTTAGGGTTAATGACACCACTAGTCCCTCGACTATGGCTGATTCCACCAGTAGTCCTTTAACAATTTTTTTTCAAATTTTAATCCTTTGACTATGAAAATCAGACACGGTTGGTCCTTTTGTTGGATGCCGTTAGTATTTTTTCGTTAAGTCTGTCATGTGCCCATCACGTGCCTTTGGTTAAGGGTATTTATATAATTTCAATGCGCACATTTGCCCCCCCGGACTCCCTTCTTCCCCACGTTCTTTCTTCCTCCCTCTATCTCTCTCTCTCTCTCCTCAACCTTTAAAACCACTCCCTGCGTTTGCAAACCAAATTGACCGGACATACTCACTTATATCCCCAATTATGCCACCACCCCAACTGGTTGCTCTACCCTCCTCCGCTAGGACCGTCATTTCATTAACTTCACTTTCTCAACCCGATCTCAGGCATCGAGTGTAACACCCTGATTCCTCCTATGTATGATTTACTTATTTTATTGTATGATTAATATGTTAGACATACTTATTATACTTGTTTAAGAAACATGTTAGTTGATTCATGCCCAAAAATTGTTATTTCATTTCATGTCTGCAAGACTTGTTATGTTTACTACATTGTTTTGGGTTGTTTCGGGTTGTTTTCGAACTTAGTTTGAAGTTGGTATCATCTTAGGATGGCTTTGGAATGTTTGGAATCACCTTTGGACAGCTTAGAAAAATGTTAGCATGAACTTGGGAGTTATGCGGTAGCATAGTGCTCGCGCCCATAACCCCTCAATTCTCTGGAATTTATGCGGTCGCTCTATGCATCCGCATAGGAGCTATGCAGCCGCTCTATGCGTCCGCATAGAAGACCGGCAGCTTATGTTGACCTTATCTAATTTGAAGATTTTTGCCCAATGAGTGGCTCTCCTTGAGCCACGTCATCACCATCTTTGGTTGAGCATTTCAGCCACTTAAATGAAGTGGAAAGACTTCATTTTCCCTCTATTATCTCCATTGAAGTCTTAAAGTATGTGTGTGTGAGCTTTGGTGAGATTGGTATGTGTGTTCGGGTTCCCGAAGATCAAACCGTCCAATTGACGATTCGAGACCGTCATTGTGTTGGTGTTGAGTAAGGGAGAAACTTGTGTGGCTTTGATTTCATTTTCGTTGGCTTGATATTCGGTTCTAGGTAAGTTACTAAACCCCCTTTTGTATGCTTTAAGCTTTAATATGTGCTAGATCATCAATAATCATGTATGACTTGCTATATATGTTGTTTTCATGTACAAATTTCTAGGTTGAGATGAGTACATTGTACTTGTGCTATGTGTATGTGTTGAATGATGTTGATGAGCTAGGGTTTGGAACATTAACCTTAGGATTTGAATAAATAGAGAACTTGAGACTTGAAATCGGGTAATTTTGCATATAGCATTTAAACCCTAATTTTACGAACTTTACTAATGACTCCGAGAAGTTGAATTTAGGGAAGATTATGATCCCCCGAACAACATGTTAAATTACTACGAGGTTTAGAGTTCGAATGATCGAGATTCTAGTCCTCTGTGGTAGAATAGAATAATCTACTTGTCATGGTCAAGTTCACTACTTTTGAACTTGATGGTTATTTGCTTTAGATGATTAAGAACATCTATTTGTGCATTGTGTAAGTCCAGCTAGCGTCGTTGGTCAAGTAAGGTGGGACGACCTATAGTCTTCACAAATCAATGTTTGTGATCGCTATAAGTCGCCGTACCGGAGTTTCACACACCCCTCTTCTGTTGGCCACAGTTGAGAAGTGGCCCTACTGTTGTAGCAATACGCATGACTTTGGTTTGCTAGATTGAACTCGATGGTATTAATCGGGGACGTCGATACTACATACATGAGTATCGAGGCACATTTGGTTAGTTGTGTATAGCAGGAGCAACGCAAAGATGGACAAAGAGATATGATATCCTTTATTATGTGGTTTATTACGGGTACTTATGTGGACATCAAAGTGCTACGTATGATTTATGTGAATTTTATATCAATGATGATGTTACATGTTCAGTTGTGATATATATACAAATGTATTATCATGTTATAATTATCAGTTGAGCATTATGCCATGACATATAGTTGCATTTAGTAACTTATTGAGTTTCGACTCATCTCGTTTACTGTTTATTTGTTTTTCCTTAGATCCGAGCTAGGCAGGAAGTTCGCGGTGAGGCCGGATAGTTTTATCGTTTAGCTCGCAGGTGGTCTTTTGCCTTGTAACCTTGGAGCTCTTTTGCTATTAGTGTTAGAAATTCTTTTAGTGAGGACGAATGGTTATGTAAAGTCATGTAGACTTTACTTTGGGTAGTATTGATACATTGTTGTACTTATTATTCTTTTGGTAGCTGACACGTGTATGTCGAGCTTGTGCACTCTGTGATATATTTGATTCAGTTATTTTCTCAAGCATGTTGTAGCTTGTGGTTTATGTACAGTTGTTCTAGCATGTTGTGGCCGAGGTAGTTATTGGTATAAATGGTTTTTCTGAAAATCTTATACTTGTGTTTTATTAGTTGGGTTCCGGCTGTAACGTCGCCGATGATTGGTTTTATTTTATCCAAGTTCTTATCATTATGGTTTGTTATAAGCACGGGGTTTTGCGCCACGTGCTTTTATTATTTGTTATTGTTACTTGCTTGTTGTTTTGGCGCGTTGACTTTGGGATTTCGTATTGGAATCCGGGTCGGGGCGTCACATCGAGTGATCACGTGCCTTAACAAACTTTTCGACCACGACACCCTCGCCGTCACCACCATCGAGCTCGAGTCCATCACTTTAACTCTCTCCCCCGACACTTTCTCTCATTTCCTCACCTGCCTCTCCACCACCTCTCCTTCCGAGAAATTACCGGTATGAAAGCAATGCGTCCGCCTCTTAGGCTTCCTCTTCGCAACTCACGGCGACGCTCTCTCTCCTCTCTTCCTTTAAAACGATTGTGGTACTTTGAAATGGAAGAATTCAAATTTACGAAATGAGAAGATTGTCGGGTAGAGATTTGATTCAGATCTGGAAATGGGTTTTGGGGTGAGCGATGGCGTTGTTATTGTGCGTTGTTGCTGCTGTTACTGTCTGTGGATGTGTATGTGTGTGGTGTCTTTGGATGTGTGTGTCTGTGTGTCTGTAAGAGAGAGAGAGAGAGAGTGTGTGTGTGGGTGTGTGTGGTGTCTTTGGATGTGTGTGTGTGTGTCTGTGAGAGAGAAAGATAGAGAGAGAGAGAGAGATGTGTGTGTGGGTGTGTTTGTAATTTTTTTATTGTTTAACTATTTATTATGAATTTCCCATAATAACCTTTAAAAAATGGTATGTGCAACGCACATGGGTCACTTAACGGAATTTTACAAACGGCATTCAACAAAAGGACTAACCGCGTGACTTTTTGGTACTTAAGGGACTGAAGTTTGAAAAAAAATTCTTAAAGAACTACTAGTGAAATCGGTCATAGTCGAGGGACTTATAATGTCATTAACCCTTAATTTTACATCATAACCATCAATTGCACACATCGTCTGATTTCGATGGCCCCTTTCCTTAACAGACTTCTTCAACCTAACATGGCCCTGCGTCACTTATTTTAATGAGTGGTGCTAAACCACACCCCCTCTAACATGCTAAACCACCCCCTATGGAAGTTACACCTTTGCCCTTGAAATCCCCCATCCTCCATCCTCCACACCAGGCCCCCCTCATCCTCCATCCTCCACACACCAGCCCCCCTTTCCTTCTCCTCCAGCACCACACCAGGCCCCCCTCATCCTTCATCCTCCACACACCCCCTTCCCTCCCTCCAGGCACACCGGCCCCCTTCCCTCCCCTCCAAACACCACCCCCTTTCCCAACCCCAGCCCACGCCCATCCTTTCCCTCCCCAGACAGACGCCCCTTTCCTTACCCCAACACCCCCCCCTTTTCCTCCTTCCCCAAAGACATTGCCCCCCTTTCACCCACCTTTCACTTGAAAAAAAATAAACCCTTTCATACATTCAAAAATTGTCCGAAATAATCTGAATCTTCCTACATTCCTACCTTTTATTCATACCAAATTTAAAAAATTGATCCAAATCAGGTTAGTTTATGTTAAATTTATGTTTTGTTTTAGTTTAAATTATGTTCAATTTATGTTTTGTGCTTAGTTTAATTTATGCAAATTTATATATGCTAATTTAGTTTAAAGTTAGTTTAAACTTATAATTATATTTGTTTAATAAACTTATAATGATTTTTGTTTAATTAGTATTACAAAAAAACATTCCTACCTTTTATTCATACCAAATATAAAAAATGGATCCAAATCATGTTAGTTTATGTTAAATTTATGTTTTGTTTTAGTTTAAATTATGTTAAATTTATGTTTTGTGCTTAGTTTAATTTATGCAAATTTATATATGCTAATTTAGTTTAAAGTTAGTTTAAAATTATAATTATTTTTGTTTAATAAACTTATAATTATTTTTGTTTAATTAGTATTAAAAAAAAGATTCCTACCTTTTATTCATACCAAATTTAAAAAATGGATCCAAATCAGGTTAGTTTATGTTAAATTTATGTTTTGTTTTAGTTTAAATTATGTTAAATTTATGTTTTGTGCTTAGTTTAATTTATGCAAATTTATATATGCTAATTTAGTTTAAAGTTAGTTTAAACTTATAATTATTTTTGTTTAATAAACTTAAAAAAAAAAAAAAAAAAACTGGAAAAGAGGACCGCCCCTTCTAAGGGGTTTAATTGAATTACACCTCCCACCCCTGGTGGTTTAAACATTTTAAACCGCCCACCCCTGGGGGTTTAAATAGTTTAAACCGCCCCCCTGGGGATTTGAATTTTTTATTTTCAATTTTTATATAATTATTAATATATACATAATTTTATATAGTTATTAAAAAATAATTATTAATATATAATTTTTGTTTATATAAATATAATTTTCTATAATTATTAATATATATAATTATTAATATATAATTTTAGTTTACAGTTTTAGTTTAATATATTATTTTATAAAATTTAATTTAAGTTTATAAATTATTAATATATAATTTCATATAATTTAATTGTAATTTATAATTTATATAATTTAAAATTGTTTAATAAATATATAATTTCAAATGATGTAATTTTAGCTTATAATTTTAATTTTGAAATTAATATTATTGTTGATTTAATTAGTAATATCTTTATAAACGTGAATTTGCACAAATTAATATTTAATTTTACATAATTTAATTTAAGTTTATAAATTTAATATAATTTAATTGTAATTTATAATTTATATAATTTAAAATCGTTTATTAAATATATAATTTCAAATGATGTAATTTATCTTATAATTTTAATTTTGAAATTAATAATATTGTTGATTTAATTAGTAATATATTTATAAACTTAAATTTTCACAAATTAATATTTAATTTTAGCGTAATATTTAATTTTACATAGTTTAATTTTAGTTTATGAATTATTAATATATAATTTTGTATTATTTAACTTAAGTTTTTTATTTAATATATTTGTTTATTTAATAGCAATAAGATTATTAATTGTAATTTATCATTTTTAGTTTATATGCAATAAAAATATAATTTCATATTTATTAATTAATTAATTTTAGTGTATAATTTTAGTTTTGAAATTAATATAATTTTTTATTTAATTAGTAATAAGACTATTAAATAGTATTTGCATAAATTACATGTATTTATGGATATTTTAATATAATTATTATATATTAATTACACAATTTAAAATTTTATTAGCATAAATAATTAAATATTACGTTAATATTTTTAATTTTAGTGTATAATTTCATATAAATTAATTTAATTTAATGTGATGTTTTACATAATTAAGTATAACTATGTAAATTAAAATAAAATTTATTAAGTTAATGATATGTTCTTTAAGATAGACATTTTATAAATATATATTTATTGAAATTAAATTATGTTAATTTAGTTAATATTTTTTAATTATTTGTCAAACATCAAATGAAGGAGCAGAAGACATATTTTTAGGTCCGGATCAAAGCAAGGTTTTTACAACAGACCTATTATTTGCAACTCGAGAATTGGGTAATGAATGGCTTATGGATGCTGCTCATGCTGCAAACAACTATTTAATCATTAGGCGAACAAAAATATTATCGGGTGACCGAATTAGTGTATGTTATGGTTGTGAGAGGAGCGGCAAGTACAAATATACTGACATTCTTGACATGGAGGATAGAAACCTACGAGGGTCGAAGAAAATAAATTGTCCGTTCGCCATCAAACTTGTGCAACAACGATCGGGTTTTTGGAAAGTTAATGTGGGCGATAAGTGTAGACACAACCACCCGTTAACTTAGTCTGGTCAGTGGCATAGATCAAGATCGGGCTCCAAAGAGGATATTCTTGTTGGTGAATTAACTGCCGACCATATTAAGCCAAAGAATATTCTAAAGCACCTTAAATCCAAAGATCCCGAGAATGTTACCAACATACGCCAAATACAGAATATGGTACAGAAGTGGCGTAGGAAACTTATGAGCGAATCGACTCCAATGCAATTTTTCTTCAGGAAAATTGAAGAACATGGATACTTTAAGTGGCATTCAAATGATGATCAAAATCAAGTTATAAAGAATCTCTTAATTGTACACCCAAAGTCCCTTGATTTGTTGCGCAGATTTCCACACGTTCTAATAATGGACGCAACATACAAAACCAACAAGTATGATATGCCTTTGTTGGAGATTATTGGAGTGACTCCAACAAGCAAAAATTTTCACGTCGCGTTTGGATTTCTTAAGGATGAGAAATCAGATACTTTCAAGTGGGCATTACAAGCACTTTCGGTGATGTGCGAAGGTCTTGGCGTTGCTCCAACAGTTATTGTCACTGACAGAGAATTGGCCTTAATGAAAGCCGTGGATATGTTCTTTCCCAATGTCAAAATTTTACTGTGTCGCAGACATATCACCAAGAACGTGGAAAAGTTCTTAGTTCAATTAGTCAAGCATAAGAACTATTCCAACGCCTTTATGTGGAGATGGAATAACTTAGTAGATGCCAAAACCGAGATGGAGTACATGGAACATGTGATGTGGTTGGAGGAAACATGGGGCACCCGATCAGCCTTAATTAGATATTTGAAGATGCAGTGGTTGGATCCATATAAAGAGAATTTTGTAACGGCATGGACCAAAAATTATTTACATTTCGGCAATACTACAACAAACATGTATTACTTGTATTTTTTTTGTCAAACAAGTATTACTTTTACAAAGCATCAGTTGTGTAATTTAAATGCTTATAAATTATGTTTACTAAGAATTATAGATGTTTTACAGGGTGGAAATCACTCATTCGCAACTCAAGAGGTGGTTAGGCACGGCTACTATGGGTTTCGATACTCTATTCCCGCACATTCACAGTGCTGTAGAGCTGCAGATTAATGAGATAAAGTCTACCCTTGAGCATGATATAATAGTCAGGCATCAAATCACCAGAGATCTTTCTGTGCTTCGCCTACTGAAATGCAATGTATCTCACGCCGCACTTAAAAAGCTGCACATAGAATGGCATCGGTTCACTGATGAGTATGATAAACCAAAAATTATATTAGACGAAGATACTTGTGGTTGTGTGCTCCGACTTTCAAGCGGTCTACCATGTCTCCATGAGATGCGTCAAGTGGATCAAAGTGAAGGTGTCATTGATCCTGTCGATATTCATCCTTTTTGGAGGACTCTACAAATTGAGGGAGAATATACAGCGTCTACGACAAGACAAACTCCTTCAGATATAATGAATAGTATTTTTGATGAGGCGGATCAGTTGGATGACACGAGTAAGTTGGTATATGCGAGCAGATTTTATCAACTGATGCATTGCCGGACTTATCAACAAGGGGCTCCACAAGCTGTGCCACATAAAGGCTGACCGAGGGGGAACTCGACCAAGAGGGAATTATCTGACTGGGAGCACACTGAAAGGAAATACTCAAGAACTCCAGATACCGATCCAATGTCTACGTCGAAACCAGATTCCGGTCGAGATCGAAGTCAAAGTCGAGGTCGGCGATCGATGAGCACCACGTCACCATCATTTCCATTTGTAAATGCGATCCCAGCATTCATTGTGGATTGCATAGAAGATTATAAGGACGTGGTGAGTGATGGAAACTGCGGCTTTCGAGTTATTGCGAAGTTTGAGTATGGCAACCAACGATATTGACAACGTGTGAGGTATGATTTGATCAAGGAGCTGACTGATCACCACGAGTTTTATGATCACACTTTAAATCCTGATGTTCGAGTGGGTGCCTTGCATATCTGTACACACTTCGATGGACCGTGCGGTGAGGAACATTGGTTAAGTTTAGGTGACCTTGGATACGTTGTAACAACAAGTATCAGAAGATTGTACAGTGTTTCTCAATAAGTCAATTTTGCTCCACGTTCTTGCCATTACGGTCTACTCTCGCAGGGTACCAACCCCCATCTGAGTATATTAACTTTGGGTTAGTATACGGCGCTACTCACTTCATTAAGCTTTAGTTGTCTAACGATTGTCTGATGCCTAGGGTGTATACAGGTTGGGAGTTTGTTTGTGATCCCAACATTTGACATTGGAAAAATCTTTGGATGGATCGTAAATATACTTTCACTGTAAAGTGGGCAGATATGATGAAACCACCACGCCCTATGTAAAAAGACCTATTCTCGTTTGAATATTAGCTTATCTTCTATGTATCATGATTTTTTCCTTTTTATGCTAACGTTGTCTATAAACATATCGCATTTTTTTAAACTAAAAAAATGATATCTTAAATAAGTTCATTAAGTCGAGAAAATAATATGAAATAAGTCCAAAATAATACATTAACGGAAAATTAAACTAAAATAGTACATAAACTTAAACAAACTGCAGATAGTACATTAACTAAAAATATACTAAATAAACAACATAATACAACTAAAGATAATCCTGAAAGTGCTCGCAAATCTCGTCAACGGCTGATGCCACCTCATCCGTGTCATATTGTCCTTTTCTTCATTGGTCGAGGTATTTTACACGAGCACCTACGTACTGTAGTCGCTGTAATAAAAAAAGGAAAAATACGACATTTCTTAAACCCAATAACTTAAATCAAAAATTTTAAACCTAGATGAAATAGATCAAGAATTAAATATAGATGAAATAGTACTCACAGCAATGTCAGACATCTGAGTAAGTTCAAGTTCATGAGGGGCTTCATCGTTAAAATCATCATCAATCGGATCCACCTTTAGATGAGATCGTGGTGCAAACCGCTCTAAATACCCCGGTGCAGCGTCAGCTGGGTATCAGACTCTTGTTGTATTATACGCGGCAGGTGCCAAGACGTACATACGCCACTGGTCCTAAAGTATCATCATCTTGTCGTGATCACATACATACTTGAGGGGCTTTGGACCCCTGTGAACTTTTTTGGGGATGAATGGCTCGGGCGGAATTACTTGAACGTAACCAAACTGGCGCAAACACCGTACAGGCATGTATGGCTTTATAATGGTCCTACAATGAATAATGTCATTCCACAGACTAATCGGGACATCTTCATTCGGTTTAATCCCAAATGGAGTCCATTGCACCTGTTATAATATTAAATAGTCATATATCAATTCCACACTGAACTTCAAAAAAATTTAAGTTACAAATACTCAAGAATATTTTAATTTACAAATATATAACTTACCTCTTGCTCAGTGTACTTATCAAGCTGTCACCTGTACTGCTCCACAGCAGTAGGGTCCAATCTTCGGCCGGCCTTGTAGACCCAACGAGCTGCATAAGGCTGCTGTTCACTGCTCCAATTAATTTTTCTAGTTGGTCGAAAGACTGGGAAGTACTCGTATATCCAAGCCTAACAATTGCACACGATATAAAATAATTATAACCAGAAATACTAGAATGAAAATTTAAAAAATTATAACATAAAAAAAAAATTCAACGTACCTGTAGCAATGTCAGACATCCTCCAATCTGAGCAGTTTCAGCCCGTGATGCCACACCCATTTGTCGGTATAGATAGGCAAGTGCCGCTGTACCCCACGCCTATGATGACACCTCCTCTACTGGTTCTAAAAACTCCAAAAAATGAATACTAAGCCGCGACTTGTGTTTTTCCATAAATAAAGTGGCACCCAACAACCACATCATATAACCAGTCGCTTTTCTACGGGGACTTGTCCCATGAGAACCTTTACGCGTCTGAAGCGTGTTGAATCTGATTGTGCTGCATCTCCACTCTTGATCAACCTCTGCAGCAGTCATACCCAATAACCACCCTAACTGGGTCTTGACATGTGGAATTGTGCTGCTGGTGATGACTAGTTTCCCTTCTACAGGTACCCTTAATAGATACCAGACATCGTGAAGAGTGATCATCAATTTCCCAAAAGGCATATGGAAACTATTAGTTTTCGGGTGCCATCTCTCAATAAAAGCCGAGATCAACGACATATTCAACTCAGAATACATACAACCTCGCAAGTGCATAAAACCTTATGTCTGCACCCAGCTCCTAGGCTGTTGATCAAGAATATCCCACGTAATCACCCTATCGGCACCGGTCATTCCTTTTAAGGGTCCACGTTCCTATTGAAAAAAACATAATTTATATTAGCATAAATAATTAATATTATTTTTATTAAGAATGAAAATAAATAAATAAATAACTATTACCGTGCCATTCCATATCGCATGTGCAATGTGACCACGAAAGCCAACCAGTAAATCTACGATGGTGGGCCCACCTTCAAGTGGATATGTCAACTTCCAATAATCATCACGTTGACCCTATCCTCTACCTCGAGAACCCACTCGTGCTAGTGTTGGACCTCCTCTCCGTCGCGTCGGACCTCTACGTGGAATAATCTCTTCCTCCGGCCTCTACCTCCTCTTCTTCCTCCTCCTCCTCCTCTTCAGTCTGCTCAGAACCCCCTTCTCCATGAAACGACCTAAAAATATCTTTGCTCGCCGCATTACCCTTTCCCGATCCCGAAATCATGACTCGACTATTGACTTGGGACGAGTCAGGAGTAGACTCAAAATACTGCGACCTGTCCGCCCGAATCCTTGCCTCGACCTCAAGAACCTCATCAACATTTAAAAAAAAAAAGGGGGAACAGGAATGCTAGTAGGTGTGGGACCCTAATCGAAATTTGGTGAATAGCCGAGTGAATCAGAAGTTGACAAATTGTGTTCAACCCTCCGACTCCATTCTGTTGCTACTGTTCGTGTTGTCGTTGTCGTTGCTGTGAGTGTTGTTGTCCCTGTTCGAGTTGTCTTTTAAACTCGAGCTGCATCTGAAACCATTGTTGCTGTCTAGATCGCGCAGATGCAACGATGCAACGGTTTTTAAGTCGGCCTGAATACTATGACAAGTCTTCATCCCCATCACCTACAGGCCTCTTTCCGAGATTTCTATCAGCACCACGTTCACTCCCACCTACGCCTGACATCTATATATCACCGTAAAAATATGATATTAACGTACTACAAATGAAATTATAAATTAAAGTAATACACCTAATTATAACATAACACATATGAATTTAACTTATCGGTCATAAATTAAATTTAATGAAATTAAGTGTTTAATAACAAATAATTGCAAAAACAAAGGAAGAGTTTATACAAACTAAAAATAAATTATGTAAAACATAACAATAAATTAAATTAATTTTATGAAACTATAACCTAAAATTACAAATATTAACGTAATTTTAATTGTTTATGCTAATATTATTTAAAATTGTGTAATTAATATATAATAAGTCACTTTAAAGTATCACAAAATAAATTTAATTTGTGCAAATACTATTTAATAATCTTATTACAAATTAAATCAACAATTATATTAATTTAAAAACTAAAATTAAATAATATGAAATTATATATTTATTGCACAATTTTAAAATATTTCATAAAATTATAAATTACAATTAATTTACATGAAATTTATATTAAAATATCACAAAATAAATTTAATTTGTGCAAATTTTAGTTTAAAATCTTATTACTATTAAATAAACAAATATATTAAATTCTAAACTAAAATTAAATAATATGAAATTATATATTAATAATTTATAGACTAAAATTAAATTATATAAATTTATACATTAAACTAAAATTAAATATTAATTTGTACAAATTTTATTTATAAATATATTACTATTACTAATTAAATCAACAATAATATTAATTTCAAAACTAAAATTATAAAATTAAATTAAATAATTTGAAATTATATATTTATTAAATGATTTTAAATTATAAACTAAAATTATGAACTACAATTAAATTATATGAAATTATATATTAATAATTTATAAACTAAAATTAAATTTATAAACTTATATAATAAACTAAAATTAACTATTAATAATTATGTAAAATTATATATTAATAATTATATAAAATTACCTATTATTAATTATATAAAATTATCTATTAATAATTATTACCAAATTATATAAAATTAAATATAAAAATATATTAATAATTATATAATATATATATTAATAATTATATAAAATTATATCTTACTAATTATATAAAATTTTGTATTGATAATTATATAAAATTATATTTTAATAATTATATAAAATAAACTGAAAAAAAAAATTTAAACCCCTAGGGGGGCGGTGTTAATGTATTAGACCCCCAGGGGGCGGGGGCAGTCCTCCATATTCCGTTAAAAACTTAACGGATTCGTTAAGTTTTTAACGTAATTGTGAATTTAAGGGGCTAAATTAAAAAAAAATTAACGGAATTGTCAAAAAAGACCACCTAGTCGAGGGGTTAATATATATTAATAATTTTTTGTCACAACTAATTATTTTTTACATTTAAAAGAATTAAGTTTTGCATTTATAACAATAAATATCAAATTATAATGCTAATAAATACAATAACTAATGCAAAAAATAATTAGTTGTGTTGAAAACATACCTTCTTTGAAAAAAAATCCTATCAAATTATAATGCTAAATATTAAATTATAATGCTAATAAATTTAATAACAAACGCAAAAAATAATTAGTTGTGTTGAAAACATACATTTTTTTAAAAAAAAGTCCGAAAGTCAATATCTCTAGAGAGAGAATTAGATTATTTAGAATTTAGAGAGAGAGAGTTAGATTTAGAATTTAGAGAGAGAGTAAGATTATTTATTTATAATAATAAAAGGGGGTGTCATTTAGGAAGAGGGGTGTGATTTAGCACATTAGGGGTTGGGGGGGGAAGGGGGTCGTGGCTGGCTGGGGAGGGAAAGGGGGCCGATGTCTTTGGAGGAGGAAGAGGGGCCGGTGTGCGCTGGAGGGAGGGAAGGGGTGTGTGGACTATGGAGGATGAGGGGGGCCTGGTTGTGGCGCTGGAGGGAAGGAAGGGGGGTGTGTGAAGGATGGAGGATAGGGGGTTTCAAGGGCAAAGGTGTAACTTTCATAGAGAGGGGGTGTGATTTAGCATGTTAGGGGAGGTGTTATTTAGCATGTATGTATTTTAATCTACCGGTATATGAAGTGCCTTTTATGTGATTCCCATTTGGGTTGCCATGAAATTTGCTATACTTAGGTGGCCTGCTTTGGGAATTTGAAATTGTTTGGTGATCGGGCGAAAGGAAGGTGTGTTAGAGTTAGATTTTGTTTTTTCTTAAATTAAATGAGATGAGAATGAAAATAAGGGTAAAATGGATATTTTACGTTAGTTTAACGGTTGAACTGTTCGAAAAATGGGCTCATCATAATTAATATTCCCTCTGTCACTAAATTATTGTCTTAATTTTTTTTTATCCGTCTCAGAATAATTATTTTGTTTGAAAACTTTTTTTTAAAACATCACTTTTACTATTTTACTTTTACTTTTTCCCATATTTTAATTATAGACCACACTCATGGACATTAAAGGAAATTATTCATTATACTAATATTAATAATTAAGTCAATTATTTTTTCTTAATCCGTGTATCGAGTCAAACGAGATACTAATAATTAAGAAACAAAAAAAGTACTGTACAATAACCCAATTAATATTTTCAAACATGGAACTACAGTTTGGTCTGAAGTACGGTGGTGGAATTGTGTGCGATCTTTGCCAATAAATCAGAAAAATCCGTGAGAAACTAGGCGAATATATTCGCACGAGTGCCGAATCTATGCAAATCAGTAGAATTTTGAACGCAGTTGGTGCAGTGTCAGCGGTGATCCGGACCGTCCGATTGGTTTGTGCTTAAACGCTATCCAATTGTCCAGAAGATTTTTTGTTCCCATACGGAGATCAAATTGCAAAATAGCCATCACAGTTTTCATTGAATGACAATATCAACCTCGGTGTTTTCAGTCTTCTCACTTGAAAAATTAACACAACCAATAATATCATCCAAACATTCCGTCCATAATAATAAATGGGGCAGAACTAGAAACTAGAAAGAAGGAATCTTGATCCTCTAAATTGTACGTAATTGCCCTTTGCAGTTCTAGGTGCCAATGCGGAAAAGAAAGGGAGATCAGATGGAGGTTTAGTTTGCCAACAATTGTCAATTAATGAAAAGAAAATCAGGAGCTTAATTAACAAACAATGTAATGGATCATTTTTTTGATGAGTCAACACACTGTGTAGTACAGTTACCAATCCCTTGTTGTTCTCCATTGTTCTCAAAGAAGAATATATACCAAGAACAAAACCTGAAGAACAATTTTTCTTTTGCTTCCATTAATGGTTGCCTTGTGTTCTTCATCTCATCATGAACATGACGAAGAACATCCAATGAGGATGCTCTCAGCCCACAATTATCACTCTTGAGAAAATGTTTTTTCCATTAACATGTTAATTGAAGCATCTCAATGTTAGTGCATGGGGCCATGGGCAATGGTGGATGCTTTATACTATGTTTGATTTTCTTTTTACTTATTATTTTCCAAATAAAGCTTAAAATATTACTCTCTGTTCCAAGCAAAGAGTTCATTATATTATTTTTGGATGTTTCACTTAAAGAGTCCATTTTAAAAAATTATGACTACAATTTTCATAAAACTTTCAACTTTACCTTCTACACATACTATAAACATCTTAACTATGCTAAAATATTCTTGTAATTATGATCACCAACTCCAATATTATTTTTATATCTCTTAATTATTAGATTTTTCAAACGTGGACTCTTTGAGTGGAATGGAAGGAGTATTATATATATATATATATATATTTATATATGAGGGTGTCTTATTTCACTGGCCTTTGTAGGAGTGTGCATAAAAAAAATTATAAATCAGACCGGATCGAAAGAGTTAGACTAAATCGTATAAATTGGACCGAATTGATATTAATTATCAGTCTGGTTCCAATCCTTAATGTAGAAGAACCAGTGAATTGGTTCCATCTCAAATTCAAAAAACAACTAGAACTATTCAAACTAATATATACAATATGTGCATACTAAATAATGTTTTGTTCTCGTTGGGTTTGGTTTGATCCTGTTTCTAAATTTTCATGGACCCACACATTAGTCCTGATTCTCATTCTTTATATTTGTAACAAAAGTTGGACCGAATATGAACATCCCTAAGGCCTTGGTCAAATCTAACACGTTAGAAAAGTTGAATGTTTTACTATTTCTATCCCAAAACATTGTCTAATTTTATTACTTTTTTTTTATGGGATAATTTTATTACTTAAATAAAATATAGTAAATGTATGATAAATACTTGATCCGTTCCACCCAAAGAATTTACATTTGAAAAGTCTAATAATTAAGAGATATATGATTATCATTAGAATTAGTTATAATTATAATTATAAAAATATTTAAGCATAATTAATATATTTATACCACATGTGAAGAGTAAGATTATAAAATTATGAATATTATAGAAATAATTTTTTAAAGTAAACTTTTTATACAAAACATCTTAAAATAGACTAGTGGACTCTTTAACTGTAACGGAGGGATTATGTGTTATGTTGACTTTACGATAAAAATAAGAAACTACTTCCTTTAGGAAGGAGAAGGGGACTAGGGAGTACTGTGCTCAAAAGTTTTTAACGGGAAGACTTGAACCATGAAGCTAAGAATAAGACATAACGTAAACTACAAGGTCCAGTTTGCAAATATCCTAAAGAATGAAAAAAACAAGGGCTGAAGAAAACAGAAAAACCAGACAACACCCTCCGTGCGCTCTATTTTACTCTCTCTATCAATCGTTCTGCAACAGCGAATTTCCTCCCATCTGTCCGGAAGCCATGACCAGCCCCTCCGCTTCTTCTCGCAGCAAGGTAAGCCCTTTATACATCTCTCCCTCTCTCTATCAGTTTGTATGTATATGCGTATATATATGTTTGTAATAGTACATGTATTTATGCAAATACCCCTAATTTGATTTGATTGACTTGTTGATTGCGAATAGGCGCTGAGCAAGATCGCCTGCAATCGTCTCCAGAAGGAGCTATTGGAATGGCAGGTGAATCCACCCGCTGGATTCAAACACAAAGTTACTGATAATCTTCAAAGGTCTATCCCGATTAATATACATACACTTTTCTATATTTTGATTGTGTGTGTACTTTTTGAAATTTTTGTCTGTTAAATCAGAACTAGTCATTATGTGTAATGTTATTTGATTTTTTTTTTTTTTCAAATTTGGGGATAAAGATGGGTGATTGAGGTCAACGGTGCACCTGGAACTTTGTATGCCAATGAAACATACCAGCTACAAGTTGATTTCCCCGAACACTACCCTATGGAAGCCCCTCAGGTGAGAGACCTTTTCATGATTGATCTTCTTTCTGACTCGCATCTTTCCTTCCTTTGGTTGATCCAACGCATAAAAAATTAATATTTGCCGGGTAAAGCACCTCACTTTGGGTGATGTGGAGTATATATAGTATGTATGAGAACTGTTAAATGGAAGACCGTGTGACTTGAAATATGTATAGAAACTCTGTTTTAGTTATTGCATTATTACATGGACATCATACTCCGACGTATCAGTTTTCTAAGGCTACGATCAACATAATAGTTATTAGTTGAAGTGCCCGATGAATCATCTATAACTGATCTCGGTTTTTGGCAACTATGGATATATATATATATATATATATATATATATATTGTAACTGCTTTTGATCTTTGATATTGGACAGGTCATTTTTGTTCCTCCGGCTCCACTTCACCCTCACATTTATAGCAATGGCCACATTTGCTTAGGTTTGTCTATGTACTCTTTGTTATTTTTCGGTTTGCTATTTGTGTGTTTGCTTTAGATATCGGTTGATATATGTGAGTTATCTTCCCCATTGAGATTCAATTTGGTTCTTTCTTTTTTTATTTTAAAAGACTTGGCAATCGTGGGTTGGTAGGCTACACAACAGGGTGGCCCCTCCTTCCTAAACCCTTCCCTCCCTAACGGGACTTGAACTTAGGACCTTGTGCAGGTGGAATGGTCATCAACCAGTAGTAAAGTCTTATTATTCTCTGTCTCTCTTTTCTGTTGGGGGATGACAATAGTGTGTGATTACTCATCATTTTAATAGACACATAGTTAATAGAATTATGAATGGAGTTGGTCGTCTGAGTTTCTTTGTGTTTCTCCCATTTCATGTCCTTTTGTTTATGGATATCAGTGAGGCGCCATCTTTGTCTATTTTGACCACTGATACCTTTTCGTGATCCGGGGATTCTCAGCCCCTGTATATTACTGCTTTTTTGGTACAACAACCCATTATTGGAGAATTGTCTAAATCAGTATACTATAATATACTACTACCTCTGTCCCAAAATAAATGACTTTTTAGAAATTTGCATACAGATTAAGGAAACTTATAAAAAGATTCATCTACCCTTATTTAAGAGCAATAATTGTTGATAAGTTGCATGATTATTCCCAATACAACATTTAATTAAATAGTAATTAATAAGGGCAATATTGGCAAAATGTTGATAAATTTTGCTTGAAATCCTAACATCATTTATTTTGGGATAAATTTTTTCTTCTAAAAAGTCATTTATTTTGGGACGGAGGTAGTATATATATATATATATATATATATATATATATGTGTGTGTGTGTGTGTGTGTGTGTGTGTGTTTTCAATGGTTACTTTATCTTACTAACCATTGATGGTTACTATTATTATTAGTCATTCGATCAAAAATCAAAGGCTTAGATTTATTGATTAGTTGAAAAATGCAATTAATGCAAGTATATGAGTCATTTAATGCAATTAATCTCAACTACAATATAATAGTAACCATCAATGGTTAGTGAGAGAAAGTAATCATTAAAACCTTCCCCATATATATATGTACGTATACATATACATATATATATATGTGTATGTATGTATGTGTATACGTATATATGTGTGTATGTGTATATGCATATATGTGTGTTTGTATGTGTGTGTGTGTGTGTGTGTATATATATATATATATATATAGAGAGAGAGAGAGAGAGAGAGAGAGCATGGCTTGTAAAACATTAAAGTGCATATACTCCAAGTCAATATATATAATAATACGTACATCCGAGTCCACGTCTTGTTCTTGGAAGTTCCCTGCACGCCGGTGTCGACATTCTGTTCATACCCACAAATTATGGCATGACCTCATGAGTTTGTGTTTGGCTCCCAGAACCCTTAGAATGGTAATGTTCTCACTCTTTTAGAGATCAGATTTCGTTCATCTCCTGATATCTGAAAGAAAGAGAGAAGCAATTGTAGTCTTTGGTGCTTTGCCACCCAAATTACGGCTCTGTCTCTCAGTTATTTATCCATTTCAACAAGCCTTAAACCTTTGGTATAGGTTCAAATCCCATTGGACGCAAATTTTCCCTATATTTTAATATACTTTGATATGATATTAAGGAGTAAGAAGAGCCTGTAGAATGAGTAGCTACAAGAGGATGGAGAGGGAATCAATCTTAAAAGTAGGCATTGAAGAGAGTATCCGATCTGTGTGGGTAAGACTAAGACCTTGGTTAGCCTGAATCAGAGAAGAATGCCTCGCTCTCAAGAAAGCCCTCCCACCAGAATTTAATGCGCAAACAATGTATTTGACTGGCATCGGTCTATCTTTGGTCGATTAGTGCACATTTGGCATATGGATGCCTAAGTGCTCACCATGTTTGTGTACTTATCAGGATGTTCAGGATGCTTGGCATAAGAGCTAAGCTTTTCACTATGGTCTTCAATGTATATGAGCTTGTCTGTTGTTAAACTCTTTAACCTGGCTAATGGCTAAGAGGCAACTGGTTGAGCAACTCCACTCATCCTATATCAACATCCATTACTTAAAATTTGATGCCTTTTCAAATAATCTGAAGAACACTCAATTATCTCTTTGTTGACATTGGCATTCCCTTTTTCCCCTTTATCCTCCGTCCCCACCCCAGAAGAAAGAAAGGAGATTCCTGTTAGTTGCTACAGAATTCGTGTGATGACTTAATGGGTTTGTGGATTGCTTTCGTGTAATTGTATGTTGCTAGACTTGAATGCTTCCTTGACATTTTAGGTTTAGGTTAGCCGGTTTATGTTTTGGAACACGTGGTTATATTTCAAGGTAACATGTCCTTGTTCTAATTTTACATTGCTAAAAGAAAATTGTAAAGTGAAAGTTTTGCTCTAATACATTCATACAAATGTTTAATGTTCTTTAAAGTACCCATTCAAGGACTTCATCGGGTAACTGAAGGTTCGAGTTTCTGACTAGATTGATTCTGTGAGGCAAAAGCAAAATGAAGGTTCAAGCTGGAGACTTTTTGGGTAAAGGAACTATAAATTATAAATGGATGGAATTCTAAGAGGTGTTCACATGCTTACTTTTTCATTTAAACTTTAGTTACTTGTGTAAGTTTGTTCCTTAATATGTGGACCTTTTGGATTTCCATTTATTTTTTGGGAACATTTGAAGTCTTTTTTTTTCTTTTTTTTTAGGAGATTTCATTAATGGCTTTGGATTATTTGCTGTCTATGAACATAGTTTATCTGTGACACCTCATGCGATGGGTACTTGTGCGAGTTCAGTAAACACATAGATTTACATCATCTAACTTACAAAATGCGTTACACACGTAGACTGTTTTCTCTTGAAGTCCCTCTATGATTACTTTTCAACCCTTTGGATCTTTCAATATCAAGACATCTCAATTAATAGTTTAGGGTGGTGGCATTTTCTGGTGGGTGGTAATGAGTCTTAGGAAACATGGTTGCTACTAATCTTGGTCCTTCCACTTCCACTTCCCCATCCCCCAAATTTTCAAGAAGCGAGGGTTAGTTTCACTACGAATATTTTAACATATATTTTTTCAGAAAAAAAATCAAAAAATGATGTAAATATCTGCCTCCCACCACTGGGGGTCTAGGAAGGGGCTAATAACCATAATAGTTCGAACCCATGACCTCCAGCCTCCAGGTCAAATGAAATAACCTTACCACTGTGTCAAGGCTTGCCCTAAACATGTTCTTTTATCTGAACTACAAAATCGAGGATAATAATTTACTATCCTTGTAGATGCTCCACGTTATAAAGGTGATACCGATGTAAGTAGTGGCTAAATGCAGCTGAAGGGAATCTTTACTAAATTCTTACGAACATGGAGTCATGGTTAACAGCCGACAGCCGTCAAGATTTCATCTGCCCTGCATATCACATTAGTCATATTTTTCTGTAAGAAGCAAGTATTCAGCACTTTTTCTCAGTAACAAAATTGACAACATCAATATTTCTCGCTTTCCTTCAATTTGAATGTCCTCGCCCCTTCCAATGGAAATGGTACAACTAGAAACTCTGATAAGAGATATTATTCAACCCCCTTGCCCTTAAGTTTTGGGTGCTGGACAGAAGTGATGGACAATTGGTAGCTACATTTTCTGTTGCTGTGATGCCATCTTCCAGTATTTAACTGGCCTTTTACCAATGCTATCTTGGAGTCCTCTTAATCTTGTTGCCGTTCTCTTTGCTTTGAAGATATATGCAGTGGCAAGCCATTATCTTCTTACCTTGTTTCAAATTCTTTTCTGTATAGGCTTGGGTGAGTCAAATCAATCAACTGTGTGCCATAAAGGCAATATATACTTGCCAAGTACCAATACGCACTGTGGAGTTTGATGTCACTTTCTGTAATTATGAACATATATGATAAGGTCTCTCCTACTTTATAGTGTCCTAAATATGTTCAAAAGTGCGTGTGTATCTTTTTATGTGATTTGATCTCTCTTAGAAACTAGCACATGATTTAATATCACTAGGAATGTCCAACATGAAGTGTAGTATATTTAAACCTATCAGCCCATGGTTTCTCAGTTTTTTTATTGACTTCCTGCTGTTTTGGTCCATATAGGTGGTGGTACATAATTCTGTTTTATAGTTTCAACCCCAGCAAGCTTATGTTTAGGATTTAACTTCTGCAGTAAAGCTCATTTAAGTTTCTATTTTGGTTTGCCAACTCTACTTTATGGATTTTTGAAGTTTTCAAGGATGTTACAAGTGAGAAATCCAATAAATGAAGAGTTGTAATATTGAGCTAGATACTAATTGATGTTGCAATAAGGTGATACCTCATTAGTATCCCCAAGTGTCTTGCATGAAGGCATGCATTCTATGCGTTATTGCTTTATTCCATATTGCTTTTACAGTGGCGAGGGAGGGTGTGGTGGGCTTGGGGGAATATTGTCCATAGAAGTTAGAAAGAACAAACACTTCTGCTCCATTAGGGCTAAAGCAACTGAGGTGGCAGAAAAAGGAGTTGACCTCCCTGCCCGGCTACCCCCTTCCCTCCCCACCACCTCTTAAGCCTATGAGTTGAATGAAGAAGTAAAGATGTGCATCAGATGATCTTAACATTTTCGTCAAATCATCTAATCCCCATCTTTCTCTAGGGAATGACAGCCATTACAAACATTAATTGTTCAGTTTTAATTACATGGGTCTGTTGACAATGACAGTGGCTTGTACTCCGTTTGTTCCAAAATAATTGGCCCCTATTCCATTTTGGAATGCCCAAAATTAGTGTCCACTTCCCTCTCTTAGAAAGTTTTTAAAAGTCAAATGTCTAAAATACCCTTTTTATTTTTTGGGCTAGAAAAGATGTGGGTCTCATTGATTTAACACCACTAAATGATAACACGAGGGTATAAAAGGAAAAACACACCAAGTCAGATAGTTTCTTAAAACCTGTATAAAGTCAATTGGGAACACTTATTTTGGGATGTAGGGGGTAATTTAAATTGTAACCATTTATCTATTAATCATCATACTTACTGCCTTACTAGTTACTACAAGGAGAAATGAATGCCATTGTTAAGACCTAAGATAGAGAAGATACTGTGAGGGGCACATGGCTCTATATCTTGCCTCATGAATCCCCATAATGATTTGAGTAATCTGCATGCATGACTAAAAACCATTAGCTTATAGTTGCAGATGCTAAAAGCTTCTTCCATTGCTTGAAACCCCCCCCCCCTCCACCCTCCCTTTTCTTTTTTAATCAGAAGTGAAATTTATTAGATCTATGGACACAAAAGGACAGACGAGATGTCCATCAATGTAAAAAGACAAAAGGAAAAAGAAAATACAGGGAAAGTGACCAAAAGAGAAGCGCATTCCAGTAATTGTAATTCTCTTTTTATCTTTTTCTTCCTGTGAATGGATGTCTTTACTGGTGAATGAAAAACCAGAGACTACACTGAGACTTCAGTGAACAGAAATAGGCAGAAACAGGTGAATCCTAATGTAGTATAATTAGCTTAGAATAGGGCAACCAGTTTTCTTAACCGATTACAAATTAGTTCAGCTCTGGGGCAAGGTTACTGTATATTAAGTTGACCAGAGTCAAATTTGTGTTAATTTTTGCATGATTAGGGCTTGGATTGCCATGCAACATGAAAAGTTGACAGCCACCTAGCAAGCACTGACACTCCGCAGGGCTATGTCTCGTCCCGCATGGCGATGTGTGTCGGACACCTGGCACTCTCAGAAACATCCTCGGCACGCTGGAGAAATGCCATATATTTTTATTGTTCTTTAATGTTATCTGACATGTCTAGACTCTGGACACGTCTGGTTGTAAGACAAAAAGAAAGGAAAGAGAAAAAGAAAGGAGGAGGGAATGAAAAATCCGGCCTAAACAATTAGGGTGGCATGTACATTGCTTATATATATTGGTATAATTACAATCATGGTGAAGTACGAAAAGAACAAATTCTAACGTTTAGGAATTTAATTGATACACTCCATAATTAGTTGGTACAATTATGTAGTTTGTTAATAGGTGTTGCTAATTAATGTTGTTAATTGTTCTCATTTGTTTGCAATCTATTATCTTTTTTTATGCCATTGTTATTTTACGTACATAAATATAAATAAAAATGTTATATATGTAATAATTTGTCCCCCAACATGTCGGAAGTTTTAGGCAAATTTCGCGTTGATGTATCAAAGTTGTGTCATCGTGTCTGTGTCGATGCTTCCAGCCACAACTTGTCGTGGGGTAGCAGACAGCTGCTTTAACCCTGGTTGGAGCTAAACGATTTCTCAGAAAGAAGTCGCTCTTTGATCTTTCACATTCTAGATATCTTTTTAGATCAAGTCTGCGCTTCTGGTAATCTGTTCTTTGTTTATTTATCCTTGTCATGTTTGTTCGCTGATTGTTCTTTGACACTTGAAGATTGGTGAGAATGAATGGATTCTTGGGTTATTATCTTCTTGGAAGTGAGAAAATTCAAGATGAGCGATGTTGGTTCTAGTTGTATTGAATGCTTAACGTCTTATTTTCTGAAATATCAATGCTTTAGGGTCTGGATTGATGTTATTGTGTTACTTCATAGTTGTTTGGCTACCCTGTCAAATTACTAGTTCTTTGTTATTGGCGGGGCAGGTAGTGGTAGCTAGTAGGTAGTTTGGCTAAAACTTTGATTTCTTTAAGCAAGTCTCTTTAATTTACTGGCTTCAGTGCCGTATAATGGCTTTCTTATTGGTGCAGATATCTTGTATGATTCATGGTCACCAGCCATGACTGTCAGTTCCGTCTGCATCAGTATACTCTCGATGCTATCAAGCTCCCCTGCAAAGGTATGTTTTCAAATTGCTAAATCCTACAGATTAACTCTCTCTCTCTCTCTCTCTCTCTCTCTCTCTCACGTGTCATTCTGTGTGTGCTTGCTGCCTGTGTGTGTGGGATGCTTGTACTTTTTCTTACACACCAAAATCATTTATTGAAATTGGTATCTTCTCTTTGGTCAGCAACGTCCAGCAGACAATGATCGCTATGTGAAGAACTGCAGGAATGGGAGATCTCCTAAGGAGACAAGATGGTGGTTCCATGATGATAAAGTATAGTAAAGAAGCCAGTTGCTATCTGTAGCAACTGAACCTCAGTTGTAAGTGGATTGAGAAAGGATGCTTTTCCTTCCTTTCCTAAAGGAATAGGAGAAATGAGATGAGTTTTACATTTCAAATGGCCCAACTACTTTTGGGGTACCAAAAAGAGTATATTTAAAGGCTGCTGTAAGCCGGCATTGCCCTGTGTACTTGTAAAGTAGTATCAGTAGCAGTTTCTAGGGACGAATGCAAACTGGTGTTATTTGTGTTTTTCTGGGTAAGATGAGTCCCTCCATTAACCTTCTCCTTTATAACTATGCTGATATTTATGATAATGTCTATATTCTATCTTCAGTTCAACTGTGTTCTACTGAACTCCTTTTCAACAAATTTATTTATGCTTCGAGGGTGCGAATGCCCTTGGGGTCCGGTGCTCTAGTTGCTGCTTACTGGTTTTGGACATAATGAAATGCATCGTGATGAGGCAGGAGGTTTATTAGAGAAAATTCTAGCCTTTTTTTAAAATTTTTGTTGTTGTTGTTGTTGCCATTATTGATGTTTGCATTCTTTTAGGGTTCTTCATCCACCTCATCTTTTTACCTACTTTACCAGGCCTCATTATGCAGCATCTTGTTTTCTTGGCATTGCAATTTGCTACTATGAAAGTAGACCGCTCTGAAATGGCAAATGTCAATACTTGTAGTAACCATTGAATACTCCTTAATATAAATATATATATATATAAATATATATATATTTATATATATTTATATATATATTTATTTATTTATTTATTTATTTATTTATATTGAGAAGTATTCAATGGTTACTACAAGTCACTTAATATTAATAGATACTTTTATATCAATCATTTAATCAAAAATTAAATATAACATCCTTTCAGGTTTCAACCATACACATATACTCCCTCCGTTCCAGGTAAAGAGTTCACTTTCCATTTTTAAAAGTCAACACATGACCAAATCAAATTAAAATTTTACATACTTTACTTATGTTTTAGAAAATATAATTTCATTAATTATAAACTACATTAAGAATGTTATGGATTACAATTTTTATAATTTTGTAAAAATAAATAAATCTATGTAAATAATCGGTCAAACTTTAATTAAGTTGACCCAAAAAAATCAAAAGTGGACTCTTTGATTGGAACGGAGGGAGTATTATTGTTTCCTTTAACCCAAAAAGGGCCAGTTGGTCCTTTCTTGGTCTGGTCTTGTCTTGTCTGGTCCATGGCCTCACACCCTTGGGGCAGTCCAACTTGTCCTTTCTTGAGCACGAGTCTTGTAATGTGGTTCGTCATCTTGAATTTATCTTGTTTGGTGTACGGACGTGTCTTGCAAGGTGGCTCAACTTTAGAATTTATCATGTCTAATGCCCCCTTTCTTGCAAGATGGCTCGTTAATCTACCATACCGAGTTTTGAATTTGAAGGATCTTGCCTTGGGGTGAATTCTTCATTCCATGAAAATGATCATTCTTTAGATTTTATAGTCCAATACGTTGCAAGTCTCAAAATTTTTGACGAGCACACCAACATACACACATAATATAGTTGAAAATTTTTAAACACAGTTGAGGTAAAGAAGTTATTGACGATGGATGATGGGTCGACACTATTTTTATTTATTTTTTGGAAGAGTCTATGTACTAAACATCTCCTTTAAATCCTCGTTTCTTTAGCATCAACTGAATGTGATAACTGGAAAAGATAAAAAAAAATTACTCGACAAATAGGAAAGAATACTTTCTCCATTCCTAAATTATCATCCTGTTTTATTTTTCTTGATATTTTTCAAATGAAAAAGTATATATACGTTAAATTTGCATTTGAAAAACATCTGTTTAACAAAAAAAAAGACAAATATGGCGATAATTTAGGAACAGAGGGAATATTTGCTAATAAGTTAGCAGTAGTAAGTGGGAAGAAATTCAACAATTCCTGCAAAAAGAAATTCTTTACAAGCAGTTGAAAAAAACTTCTGCAAAATTCTTATATCCCAAAAAAAAAAAAATCGATAGTGAAAAATTGATTAATAAAAAATACGAAGTGACTGGGAAAGAAAAAAACCAAGCCAATTCAAAGATAATAGTAGTAGAATTGCCAAATAACCAAGTTGAATTCTGTTGAAATTTTCTTTTGGGATAATGACTGTACAAGTACCTCGTCTATAGACGATTCCACCATTAGTCCCTCAACAAAAATTTGTTCGATTTTTGTCCCTACCACTTCAAATTTGCACGCCGGAAGTCCTTTTAATGGATGCTATTAGTGATTTGCCGTTAAGTTACCCATATGCCTCCCACATGCATTTGAGAAAGGGCGAAAATGGAATTTCTCGCTTTCTTCTCCCTCCCCATTAAAGCCCAAGTTACAACTTTAAGGATTCATGGAAATCTTCTTACTGCCTTGACTACTGCTACTCTCAATCTCAATCCTTAGTTCAATGGACGATGGCAGAGAAGAGTGAGTAGCGATTTCATCTCAATTTTAAACTTCTTCACGTTACCCAATTCATATTTTTATATTAATTATGCAAACACTCAGATGTGTGAAGAAATCTAAGGCTTTCCTGTACCACCTTAATTTTCAGAAGTGGACCGGAGATTGAGATGAATATTGGCCAGACGGAGGGAGATCGGAGATGGAGACGGGCAATATTGGAGTTGCAGTACAAGAGCATTGTGGTTGGAGCGACAATTGTTAGCTGGAAGTAATAAGGTTTGACTGGAAAATTGTGAACAGATTAGGGCCCTTCGGCTGCTAATGGGGGTCCACCGCTGGTAGATGGGGCGCACACTAGAACTGTGAAAAAGGGAGTATGCAGTAAGGGCTCACCGCCGATTGAAGATGGCGAAGGGCCCTAATCCATTTTACCGAAGCCTTAGTTCTTGAGGTCTTGGGTTACAGCAAGGACGTGCTATCGTGCTTGAAGTTTTTCGATTGCGCCAGCCGGTAACCTCGGTTTTTCCATACTCGGGGCACCGCCGTAGTGTAATATTCCCCCATATTAAACCTCGATTTACTGATTTGTGCTTGCTAGAGGTCGATTCAATGTCAGAAGAGAGCAATCTTGACAAATCAGATCAGATCGAGATCGAGAGAGAGAGAGAGAGAGAGAGAGAGAAAACATTGGTTTGCCCATTTTTAAGTCATGCGATTACTTGTGATTACCGGTAACGGTGGTGGAGACGGGTTGAGTTTGAGTAAAGAAAGAAAAAGAGAAATAGAGAGAACTTGGATAGATGCGTTACATGCAGGAGAGGGAGAATTTTTTTAGAAGTCCAGTGGCGGTATGGGCTGGAACACGGTGACCGTCGCAATAGTGGTTTTGGAGGCAGTGGGTTTTAATATGTGTGTGTGTAAAGAAAAAATGTTTTTGTATGTGTGTGAAACTGTGTATACATAGGGTGACTTCTGAATCTCTCTGTAAATCAATCACACACACACACAGTAATTTGGGTTTGATTTGAAGAAGATGATAAAGGAAAATCTATTTTTGCTCTTGGTCAAACGCATGTGGGAGACACGTGGGCAACTTAACGGTAAATCACTAACGGTATTCATCAAAAGGACTCCAGTGTGCAAATTTGAAGTGGTAGGATGAAACCGCACAAATTTTTGTTGAGGGACTAATGATGAAATCGGCCATAGTCGAGGGACTTGTAAAGTCATTATCCCTTTTCTTTTTCTATTTTTAAATTATTTTATTTGGGTGAAGTAAAATCCCAAGGTGAAAGAAAGTCGCTATTGCTAAGCGCTTCGACGAAGCGATTTCCGGGGATGTGCGCTTTTCTGTTTAATATTCTTCTTTCACTACATTCTGCAGGGGTGGGGGAAGGGGAATGTGAAAACGACACAACAATCCAATGGCAAAAGTAGCATCCATCTCCAAGTCTTTTCCATGGCTTCTCCGACCCAAAACCTCCATTTTTACTCCCAAATGGACCCCACCCACACCCCTGCATACTCCCAATTCACTCTCTGGGCTTTACCTTTACCAAAGAAGTTTCTCTCTCTCCTTCTGTTCCAACTCTCAAATCTCCATCGAGCCCATCCCCCACCCACCCTCTAAACAAGTAATTTTCGATCATTTTTAAATGAAATTTCTTTGTTTCTTTTTTCCCATATGTAAAGAAACTCCTTTTAGAGTCTGAAATTTCCACCCTTTCTTTTTTCTTTGATTATTGAAAGTTTTGTTATTTCCAGTATTTCTTTGACAGTTTCAAGAATTTTTTTGACTTGGGGGTTCTGATTTTTTTTATTTTATATATATTTTTTCCATTAGTGCGTATATTCGAATTTATTGATTTGATTTGGGGTGTTTTGATTTTACAGGGTCCTTTGAAACCTGGCTTGTACCTAGTAGGTACTCCAATTGGGAATCTTGAAGACATCACTTTAAGGTACTACTTTAGTTATTCATTTGAGTATCTACTCTTTGTGATCGTTCTGTTAGTTTTATTATTTCTTACTTTAATCACACTACTTCTAGTTGTACATTGCAGCTTAATTATGTGCACTTTTATTATCAAAGCTGATTTTATTTTTCTGTTTTTGCGAATTGGTTGTCAATTGAGGTAGAGCTTTGCGTGTCTTGAGATCAGCCGATGTGATTCTTTCAGAAGATACAAGGCATTCGGGCAAGTTGCTTCAGCATTTTAGTATCAAAACTCCCCTTGTAAGTTTTACTCTTGCTCCTCTTTTCTGTTCGCGCTCTTTCTATTAATTCTAATTCTATGACTTAGGATTTCAGCTGAGTTATCATAAATTTAATGAGTCTAAAAGAGAGCAAGCAATTCTAAAGAGGCTGCAAGATGGCGAGATTGTAGCACTCATTAGTGATGCAGGGACTCCAGGTATCAGCGACCCTGGGACAGAATTGGTGAGTGTGTAATGTGCTCTCAATTTAAATGTTTTCGTTTTCAGTATGTTTTCCTCTTTGAAATGTCACTTGTGCATCTTTGGGACATAATCTGTGCATCCTTATGTCAGTGCACAAGGCTATATTATTTGCTAGCACATCTGAGCTAAGCATACCTTGTCTATTGATAGATTCTAGAAGAAAATGTTTCAATGGTCAACTTGTTTGCATTGTTTTACTTCGATTTCTGCAGGCAGCTCTAATAGTAAATGAATTTGTGTGCCTGCTCAAAACTTTGCATTTAAACATAATACATTCTTTTGCTGTTCTCTGATACTTGGTTTAGCTAAGTGCAACTTATCCTTTACATTCTAGTCCCACCATCCCATTAAGTGAGTCCCTTTCCTTTTCAGGATGTCCCACAAGTTAGGAGGATACTACTGGGTATATATTATTATCAAGATGGCTCTAAAGTGCAACAGTGCATTCCTTATAATATTTGACCATTCAAAGTGGGATTCTTCAGACGGGATGATGGGAGTATATAAATTTGTCTAACATATATATTGGTATCTTCATGCAGACCAAGTTATGTGTGAGTGAAAATGTTCCTGTGATCCCTATTCCTGGACCTTCTGCTCTGGTAGCTGCTCTTTCAGCCTCGGGGTTGTCTACTGACGAGTTTGCATTTGGTAACTTCCTTTATGTAGTTGGTACTCTTATGAGCATTTGATATTTTCCTTATGTAGTTGGTATTCTTACTAGGATCAATGATCTTCATGAAAATAGGTTGTCTAATATAGTTTCTGATGTACTTATGCAGTTGGATTTCTTCCCAAAAGTTCTGGGCTGAGAAGAGAGAGATTGTTGGTGTCTGCAAATGAAGCAGCAACCCAGATATTTTATGTTCCGCCTCACAAGCTTTCTCAATTCCTTGAAGAGACTTCTTCACTTTTTGGTAACTCTAGGTACTAATCGTAGCTTCATATTGTCAGCTTGTGTCCACTTGGATCTTTCCATTACACCTTCCTTTGCTGATGTTAGATTTTGGTTGAATTAGCCTGTAGATGTCGTAAATTGGCAAAATACATTATATATTGAATGAAGTTTCTGCCATGTACTCCTTTTGTAATTTTACCATGGAAGAAGTGAGGGAAACTCCCAAGTTACCAAAGTGGCTTATGTAACTTAGAGTATTTCTGCATGTTAGAAAGGCCACAGAGATGGCTCCATTATGTGACTTTGAGAACCAAAGATATCAGCTGAAAAGTGATATCTAAATTATGATAAATCAAATTGGAAGGGATCTGTAATTTGGTGAGCTGCAGTTAGTAGATGATTAAGGAGATGCGTAAGCCCCTGAATTTGGATTTCGGCCTGTTTAGCGACTTTGCATTTATATTTTATTTTTCAAATCAAATAAATAAGAATTATCAACTGCAGACGGGATTTGGTTTCTACACACAACCATTCACATCCACCCCCACGTGAGTTGGGTTGGAAATTTGAAATTAATTGTTGGGATCCCTAGCATGTTCCTTGCTCGTTTCATCTCTTAGTTTAATACCCCCAATCCACACCGGTTACATTAGATGTGGGGCCCTAGCATGTTCCTTGCTCGTTTCATCTCTTAGTTTAATACCCCCAATCCACACCGGTTACATTAGATGTGGGGCTGTGTGTGCGTTATAATTGACCACCCACTACCACTAGGCACAAATGTATCCATGGACTTTTGGGTGGGCCTAGTTGACCAGGTGTAAGAGGGCTAGTGCACGGGCGATGCGTAGTGGACCGGGCGGTGTTACACTTAGTTAGAAGAAATACAAACAACTTCTGTGTCTTTTTTTTGTTTTTTTGTTTTGTATTGGTTTTTAATGAACTTTTAACCCGACTCTTTGCAGGCGATGTGTCATGGCACGCGAGATCACCAAACTACATGAAGAGGTGTGTTCAGTAGCTTGACTCTCTTGTTAACAAAATTTACTTGTGGATCTCACAAATTGGTTTTTTCATAACAGAGTTTACATCTTTAATTGCTGCAGAAGTATTGAATTTAATGACTTTCGAGGATGGGTGACTTTTTATAGCCTTTAAAGACCCTGTCATTTAGTTCCTTTTGACCTCTAACGATTAATGTTGACATCTCTTAAGATACTTCTTTGAGCTGAATGATCATTGTATCCTGGGAATTGAACGACATTTTCAGTTCTGCAAACTAATCAAAAAACTGAATAATCATAAGATCCACAATGGATAGACCCGGATCTGTGTAATTGTTTGTTTCTTTTTTACTTTATTTCAAATAACTATATAGCATATTGCATATTCTTACCTAGGTTACTTTTATGTGTAAATTAGTAATGGTGTAAATTGACTTGCATGCTACTTATGGTGGCTTATTAAACACTAGCAACTTTCTTTGTGCTTCTACGGAAGTTTGAATTTTTGGCTTTAGTGGTGATATACTAATACAAATTCTTATGGAATCTTTAGTTTTGGCGGGGTACTCTAGGAGAAGCAAGAGAAGCGTTTTCAACTCACCAGCCTAAGGGAGAAATCACATTTCTGATTGAAGGAAAGCCAATTTGTGAAACTGAAACTCCATCAGAGGCCCAATTAGAGAGTGACTTGAGGGAGTTGATCTCCAATGGCCATAGCCTTTCTGCGGTAATGCATTTTTCCAAGTATGGTTGTATAATAATTGAGTTTAGTGGTGTAGGAGTTCATTTTAGGATATTATTCACTATGGATAGCCTTACGCTTCAGCCTATTTATCACTTTGTATACTCACACTTTCCTTCTTGTCTCGTTCAGGCAGTCAAATTGGTGGCAACAGGAACATCAGTGAGAAGAAAAACAATATATTCTCTTGCACTTCGAAAGTTCCGAAATCAACTCGAGACACAAAATGATGAACCTGTATGCAGATGATACTACAAAGTACTTTTGCCACTGAGAGTTATCTACCAACAGTTAGCACCCAACTTTTCTTGTAGTAGCCAATTCGAGGTGAAATTTTGATCTTTTTTATTTTTATTTTTAAATAGTCTGTTGCTCAGTCTGAGATTGACTTGAATTAAAACTGAGACCACGTATACCCAAGTTCAAAGTTGAAAAAGATTACCGTAAACATACCCAAGGCATTTCTTACTGCATTTTTTTTTTCTGGTTACAGAAGATGAAAAAGGAAAGAAATGCAATCTAAATAGCAGAGGCATACGTCAAGCCGGTATGGCCTGAGTCTTGCTTGTATGTCCCGAACCGTGTCAACAAATTCTTATGTCATGTTCCGGTTATTTATGGATCTTTTTGCCTTCAAGTGAAGATTGATAAAATTTTACGAAAATGATACCTAGTGTAAAATAAATGTTTCTAGTACAGTATAGGAACTTTATTTCATACTATCAAGTTATCCTGTAGGGCATACACAACGCCAGTTCTTAGCCTATTAAAAACTCATTGGGCTGGTTCTTGGTTCTTCAACATTGGGGGAGTTCTTAAAATAATTCTTAAAATTTTCGGTTCTTCCCGGTTCTAAAATAAGAGCGGCTCCATTGTTTGGTTCTTAATGGGTTCTTAGTCTTAACAATGTGGGTGGTTCTTAAAAATTGGGTTCTTGGGTTTGGTTCCTCCCAAATCCGATATACCGTAAGGCCATCCGATAAGAAGAAAGTGGGATGCACAGCTCCCTTGTAAGTTGTAACGGGCGCGTGTATCTCACCCCCACCCGAGCGAGTCATTGATGTTCCTCCAGCGGTTTCCCACCCCCCTCCCCTGCCAACATGTTCCCCACTTCCTTCTCTCTCCTGTTCTTTACCATTTTGATTCCATTTTGATTTTTTCGTTTTTTCATTTACTTAGAGCCGTTTAGTTTAGCGGTTTCAAAACTCAATGTTTTAAAAATGTAGCGTTTTTAAAATACAGATAATTTAAAATATAATTTTTTTTTATAATTACATTTGAGATATTATGTTAAAACACAGCTTTTTATTCCCTACTGCATTTTAAAATTTACATTTTGGAAAAAAGTTAGTAATTCCAGTATTTAAAACGCAGCTGCTTTTTGAAAACGCAGTTTTTTTTGCTGCAGAATTGAAACGCTAAGTTAGGGAATAACCTGCGTTTTGGCCAAAATGCTCGAACAAACATTCTCTTATTTATAAAGGAAAACCTTTTTTTGTTTTGGAAAATGATTTTTGTTTTTTTACCTTTTTTCTAGAAAAGTTTTTTTTTAATTCTGATAAAGTTATTTTTAAAATTTTGATAAAGTTTTTTGTTTTTGTACTATTTTTGAAATTTTTTTTTGGTTTTTTGTAATTATTCAAAAGTTTATTGTTTTTTTTATAAAAAGAAATTTTTTTTTTACTTTTTCAGAAAATGTTTTTTGTTTTTTATAATTTTGAAAAAATATTTTGTTTTTTTTTTTACTTTTTCTGAAAAAAAGTATTTTATTTTTGAGATAATTATAAAAATGACCAACGTACTATTAGTTACTGACCGATTTGACCCCGTATTTCCAATATCCAAAAATTGACCAATGTACTAACAATTTGAGTCCAATGTGGTCCCTCCCGTTAACTTTTCATCCAATTTTCTAACGGGACAGTTAACGTGGTTAACTGAACTATTTTATTAGGGGTATTTTTGTCAGATCTTTTCAAATCTCACCACCCCTACCCCACACACACTTTCTCTTGCCGGAGAATTTATCCTAAGGACCTCCCTCTTTCCAAATCTCTCCACCCCCACCCGAAATGATCGGAGGCCGCTGAAAAACTACTCCAGTCAAAGTTTCGAGGGCCCAAGCCACTTTAGCAACATCGGGGACAGCAGAATGAAGGCGGGCAACACATACATACTCTTTACCAACACCTTGTTGGGATTTAACCAAACGGGTGGCTCTATCAATGCAAACAATAAGGTTACCGGTGACTTTGGGGTCGAGGGTCCCACTGTGACCCGTCTTCTCAACCCAAAAAATACGTTTGATCCAAGCCACGACCTCGTGGGAGGAAGGGTTAGCGGGTTTATCGAAATTGAGAACATCGTACCTTATGTATTCGGCGAGAGGGCGCTTGAGAGGGGAGTAACTAGAGGGGAGAGGGGTGTAGTGACTGGTGCGAACATTGAGGCAGTCATAGTTCTTGAGGAGGATCGGCCATTGAGAAGGGTCAATTGAGGGTGTGAAGCTTTGGGGCTTAATTAGGTAATCGTCGTCGTTATCAGGCTTCTAGGAAGGATCCGAACCGGGGACATTTGAGTCAGTCTCTTCTTTGGATTTGGACTTCTTCTTCTTCTTATCAGAGCGGGTAAGCTTGAGTTCGGACTTGGCTGCCTGCTTCAGCTTATTTGTTGTTGGCTATGGTGTGTGTTTCAGTCGGCAGTGAAGTTTGAGTTTTTAAGGGAGTGGCTGGCTAGGGTTTTGGAAAAGAGAAATGGGATGAATTAGCCTTACTGGAGGTCCTTGGGTTGAATTCTCCGGGAAGTGAGAGAGAGTGTGAGTAGGGTGGGGGTAGTGAGATTTGGAATGATCTGACAAAAATACCCCTAATAAAATAGTTCAGTTAACCACGTTAACTGCCCCGTTAGAAAATTGGATGAAAAGTTAACGGGAGGGACCACATTGGACTCAAATTGTTAGTAGATTGGTCAATTTTTGGATATTGGGAGTATGAGGTGAAATCAGTTAGTAACTGATAGTACGTTGGTCATTTTTATAATTATCCTTTTTATTTTTTTTACCTTTTCAAAAAATTTTTTTGTTTTTATACTTTTTTGAAAAAGTATTTTTTTTAATTATAATTTCAGCCAATCTTTTTTGTTTTTTTATATTATTTCCTATTTATAAATACATCTATAACCTCCTCATATTTTATAACTTCAACATTTCTCTCTCTCTCTCTCTCTCTCTCTCAAAATTCCATTCTCCCACCACAAAATGTAAATGAGGCAGTTGAAGCCCTCTTCCATGAAATCAACACCCTTGATGAGTCCGATGATTCTCCAGGTGAAGAAATGATATTGGCGCTATTTCAACAAACCCAACAGTTGATTGAAGCGGAGAAAGCCAAGTCAAACAAAAGAGAGAAAATAAAGTACTACAACCGAAATTGTGAAAACGAACACAATCAACTTGTCAATGATTACTTCACTGATCATCCTGTGTATCGCGATTACATATATCGACGACGCTTCTAAATGAGGAGAAACTTATTCCTTCAAATAGTTAAATGCATTGGAGAATCATTCACCATATTTCAATTGATGCATTTTCTAAAAAAGGTTTTTTGCCACTTTAAAAATGCACGGCAGCTATTCGTCGATTGGCTTATGGAGCTCCAGTCGACCATCTCGACGAGTACCTCCATCTGGGAGAATCAACTGCCATCGACATTTTGTTCAACTTCTACCGCTGTATTATTGAATTGTTTGGAGGGCATTACTTGAGAAAATTAAATGCTGCTGATACCCAACGTCTACTTCAAATGCATGAGCAGAGACACGATTTCCCAAGCATGTTAGGAAGTCTTGATTATATGTAATGGGAATGGAAAAACTTCTCAGTCGCGTGGAGTGGGCAATTTGCTAAAGGTCATGGGAAGCCTACAATTCTGCGTGAAGCAGTTGCGTTTGTAGATTTGTGCATATGACATGCATTTTTTGGGGTCACAGGTTCTCGTAATGATCTTAATGTGTTGAATGAATTACCTTTATTCAGTAACGTACTCCAAGAAAATGCACTACTAGTAAATTTTGAAGTCAAATGACGCACCATATACAAGAGGATACTACCTAACAGATGAAATTTATCCGGAATAGGCTGCCTTTGTTAAGAGATTTTCGTGTCCGGAGGATCCTAAGAGAAAGAAATTCAAGAAAAGATGTGTAACGAGCATTTGGAGTCTTCCAATCTCGATGGACGATTGTAAGAGGTCCTGCTCGATTTTGGTAGAGATAACTTGAAGGAAATTATGTTAACATGCATTATTTTGTATAATATGATTGTCGATGATAAGGGTGAAGAGGTTACAAACTTTTTTGATGATACTGGCGATGCCCACACAGGCCAACAATGGGCCAATCAGAGGATTCCAATAATATCTTGTGAGAATGAATGGGTGAGATTCGTTCGACATCATGAACTTCGAGTCGACTTGGTTGAACATATATGGGCTTTCAACGACAAAATTTAAGTTTTTCATTGATAGTTTATGTATTACGAATTATCTAAATTATTTTATTTTGTATTTTAAAAAGTATTTGTTTGTACCAAAGTATTTGTTGTTTGTACGAAGTATTTAAAAAATTAGTAATGAAAATTATATGCAATATATTAATGAAATATTTGAAATATGTAATATACTAATTATAATTATAAAAAAATTAATTTATTTATATATCCAAGAATAAATGAGTTGGTGAGTGGAAATCCTAGGTGGCATTGTGGCCCACCTAAAAACCAAGTTTTTTTTTTTTTTTTAATATCTTAAATCTACCCTAAACTCTCAAAGACCCCCAACGAGATTCGACCCTGGGACCAACAGCAGGGAGAGCGATGCTCTAAACAGTAGAGCAATCAGTGAATCTCACCTAAAAACCAAGTTGAAGAACCAACATTGAGAAAATTAGTTCTAAAATAGAGTAGTAAGAGGAAATCCTAGGTGGCAGTTAAGAACCAAGTTGCTAGTTGTTAACATTGGAGATGTCTAGAGAATCCGTTCGTATTTAATTTTCATTCCTCCTTGGCCATCGATATGGAGAGAGCGTGTGATGCACTTCTTCTACCTAGCGGGCGCATGCATCACAATTGCGAAATTGGAGCGTCCTTTACAGCTCCTTGCCTTCCCCACCCCCTGTCCCATTCCCACGTGCTCTCTCTCTCTCTCTCTCTCTCTCCCCTTTTTCTTTATCTTTTATTAATATGAGTATTTGATTTTTTGACTTAATTATTTTGAAAGCTTTTTAAAAAAAAAAATTAAAATACATTTTGATTTACCATTTTTGCAATTTTTTTTTAAATTCAAAATATTAAGTACTTTTTTAAACTCTAAATAAGTTTAATTTTTTTTTAAATTTTGATAAAGTTATTTTTTGAATTCTAAAGTTTTTAATACTATTTTTGAAAAAGTTTTTAAAAATTAGTAATGAAAATTATATGAATTATTTAATTTATTTATAAATGAAATTTTATAAATGAAATATTTAAAATGAATTATTTATTTATACATCCAAGAAATTTAATATGTAAAATATTAATTAAGACTATAAATAAATAAATTAATTTATACAAAATATTTAAAATATGCAAAATATATTAATTAAAACTATAAATAAATTAATTTGTATAAAAAGTATAAAAATAAATGAGTTAGTGAGTGAAAATCTTCAATGTCATTGTGGAGGTCACCTAAGAACCAAGTTAAAGAACTAAACATTGAAAAAATTAGTTCTTAATGAGGAAGTGAGTAAAAATCTTATGCAACAAGGTGAAGCCCACCTAAAAACTAAAAATTAGTTCTATACATTTGAAATGCTCTTAATAGACTCAAACTAATGAGACCATTTTATTTTCTTTTATCATAATTAAAACTGGGCCTACATTATTTCCACTCCACTTTTCAACCGTCACTCCACTCCATGTGATGTTTTATTTAAGGCTCCGTTTGTTTTAAGGAAAATAATTTTCGGAAAAATAATTTTTGGAAAATGGTTTCCAGAAAATGAAAATGTTCTATTTTCAGGCGTTTGGTAAATCTTTTGAAAATATGTCGGAAAACATTTTCCGGTGTTTGGCAAACTCATGAAATTTTTACGGAAAACATATGTGCAAAGGTGATATTAGGAGAAAATTAGAATGAACAAGTTTTGGAAAATGACTTACGGAAAATGAATCCGTAAGTCATTTTCCGGAAAAGAAAGCTTCATTTTCCGTTGACTTGGAAAACATCTTACATTGACTACATTTTCCAAATGTTACCAAACACCAGAAAATAAGAAAAACGTTTTCCGGAAATCATTTTCCGTGAAACAAACGGAGCCTAAATTCACATTGATGTTTCTAACACTGTATAATTGAGTGCCATGGTTAGAGCATCCACATCAATGGCTCTCTAAATCACACTCTAAACATCTCGTTTTCTGTTCTAGTTTTATTTTTTTAACATTCTAAAAAAAAAATTACTCCAACAAACACCCTCTATACGACTCTCTAAAAATTTAATCTCTCTCATCTCAACTAACAAACATAAACTACCATTATATTTTTTCTCTTTTATTTATATTTTTCTACCACAATTAAAATAAAATATTTTAAATTTTAAATTTTATATACTATAAAAAATATATTGTACTCTCTCCGTCCCTAAATTATTGTCTTGTTTAATCCGGCACATGGATTAAGAAAAAATAATTGACGTGATTATTAATATTGGTATAATATGTAGTTTCTTTTAATGCTCATGTGTATATAGTTCATAATTAAAGTAGGGAGAAAAATAAGGGTAAAATAGTAAAAATGATCTCCTAAACTATGAAAATTTCAAACAAGACAATTATTTAAGGACGGATAAAAAAAATAAGACAATTATTTTGGAACGGATAAAAAAAAATAAGACAATAATTTAATGACAGAGAGAGTATATTTTAATAATTTCCATTCCAAAATATTAAACAAAAATATATTGTGCTCAAATAAAGTGAGGAAAATATAGAGGATTTAAGTCACTATTCATGTTAAAACTCACCCTATATTTAGAGGGTGATTTAATTGGTTTTAGAGATAGATAATGGACTAAAGGAACCACTGTAGGATCAAGAGAGGGTAAAAATTTCTAAAAATCTCTAAAGTTATTTTTAGGGGACGGTGGGAGGTTCCCCACTGTGGATGCCCTTACAAGGGTAGGAATAAATGTGCCCTTAAAAATGGCACGATAGATAATTGACTAAAAAATTTCTCAAATAAAAAAAGTAAATTCTATTTGTGGAAATCTCTAAATGAAATAATGGAATTTCCTTTATTTATTTTTGAATGGAGGGATTAACAACTAGCAAGTGATAATAATTGCAAGAATTTAATTAGAGCAATGCTATGGGTACCTAAAGAGTACCAAATGATGTGTCAGCTGATGTGACAGTTGATGTGATGCATTAATTATGATTTTTAATTTTATTTTTTGTACCACATCACCTGCAACATCAGCTGACACATCATTTGGTATAAAAAATTTAGTACTCTTTAAATACCCATAGCATTACTCATTTAATTATAAGGTCAACTACAAAATTCTAATCATTGAATATTTAATTTTGGCATTTTGCTCTAAATTATTTAGTGTCGATTTGGTTGTGTCCTATTTAGGGTTGTCAATTAATATTAACTTTTAATTTTTGATCGAATGTATACGTATGTATATGGCGAGGCCTAGATTGGGCTTAAGTACGTAATAATCAAACTCAGCCCAAATAGCTTTCAGGCCATAAATTTTTGGAGAAATTGTTGGCCGGTCCACTTTCTCAAACTTTTTTTCTCTTCAATACACCTTTTTTTTTTTAACCGCTAAACGGCATTTTGAAATTTTTCTTCCTAAAATACCCTCAACAACATCGTTGCTTCAGATTTGAGATTCAAATTGATGTATAAATGATTTCATGTTGTTAATATAGTCTTTCCTCATGTTTGGGTATCAATTTTCATGCATAAAACACGAATTTGATCAAATTTAAATTTTTTGAGTTCATCCCGTTTTCTTTGTTCTTGAGCTGTTTTGGCCACTTAAATCTTTGTTTTAGGCTTCGAATTTGTTTAAAATCAATCTTATATTATTATCCTAATTTAGTACTATATTTGTGCACAATTTTTCTACCAAAAAACACTATTTTTGAGCTTCAAATCAAGCTTGACAGTGTGCTGTCCAAAAATAGAGGAAGATGTTCTTGGACTGATTTAATTCGCCAATCGCAGTATGTTGGGCAACGCAACCGCAGGGGTCGAGGAGACAGCGTCCCTCGTGGGGGTTCGGGGGCAACGCCCCCGAAAGGTAAACGAAAATCAAGTTTCCTAAAGCGCGCTGCGATGATCGCGATGCACCAATTGTTGCATCGCGATTCCAAAAGTGGTGCATCGCGATTACAAAAATGGTGCATCGCAATTGCAAAAGTGGGATGCACCAATTGTTGCATCGCGATTGTAAAAGCGGTGCATCGCGATTACAAAAGTGGTGCATCGCGATTGCAAAAGTGAGATGCACCAATTGTTGCATCGCGATTGCAAAAGTGGTGCATCGCGATTGCAAAAGTGGTGCATCGCGATTCCAAAAGTGGTGCATCGTGATTGCAAAAATGGTGCATCGCGATTTGCAAAAGTGGTGAATCGCGATGCAACAATTGTTGCATCGCGATTGCAAAAGTGGTGCATCGCGATGCCAAAATGGTGCATCGCGATGCTTTGGTCCCTAAAGCCCGCTGCGATGATCGCGATGCACCAATTGTTGCATCGCGATGCCCCAATTTATTGCATCGTGATGCAAAAAGTGGTGCATCGCGATGTCAAAGTGGTGCATCGCATTGCCAAAGTAGTACATCGCAATGCCTTGGGTTACTGAAACGCGCGTGTTTTTCTTTTATTAATGGCATAATCGTCTTTTTGTCCCAAAAATGCCTTTTTTTGATTTTTAAAAAAAATAAGTGGACTAGAGCGATTACAAATGTTTGAAAAGGGACCGACGTGTAATTCACCCTAAATTTTTGTCCAAACTCCAGCTATGTCATTTAAGTTTTTTTTAGGCCAAATTACAATTTTCCCCCCAAAGTATACACCAAATCTTAGTTTGCCACCCATATTTCGTTTTGTCCCATTTCAGTATCCAATGTTGCCATTTGTCCCAGTTTCACCCCTGGGACGGACGGACGTTAAAAAAATTAACGGAAGTTAACATGTGCATGTCATGTGAGGGTTACTTTGGTCATTTTAACGTCCGGGGGGGCAAAATGGGATTTAGTGCAGTTTTCTTAAATTGGTTAATGCAATTTTAGTAATAAAATTAAAACTAAACTCTAAATCAATAAATATATATTATTAGTATTTAAACTAAGTGTTTAATAGAAAAATACGTCATTAATTAATTATTAGCATTTGTAGGTTGGATATTATTTTATCGTTTAGTTAATCATTTGACATTTAAGATATTTTGAATTATGAATTTTTCAAGAGAATTAAAACAAAAGAAAATAAAAATTGTTAACCACTAATATTTAAGATATTTTTAAATTATAAATTTTCTTAAAGAAATTAAAATAAAAATTGGTACTCATTTGATATTTAAGATAATTTTAAGTTATAATTATTTTTAAAAATTTTAAAACAAATAAAAAAAAAAGTTCATTCATGCATTTTGTCAAACACTTATGGTGCATCTTTTTTAAACTCTCTTTCAAGATACAATTTATTTATTCAAGCAACTCAACAATTAATTTCAAGTAAATACACTTATTGGTTTTTTATAATTCGTGTTTTTTTTTTTTTTTTTTTTTGAGATTTTACTTTGTTTCTCACTAGTGTTATATTTTTCCTTTCTAACTTTCTTACACAATTATTGCAAAATTATAAAAAAAAACAAGAAACAAGAAAACAATCACATTTTGTTAAGATATATATATATATATATATATATTTTTGAACAAACATTTAATTCATACGCAATTCTTCCCTTAAAACAGAAACAGGTTTCTTATAAAAAACTTAGTGTCTAAACAACAGCTAGCCCAACATTTGCAAACAAAAATTCATGTTTCAAGTTCATAAGGTAAACTACAAGTAAAAATGCTTCATTTCTTCTTCTCGGCACCTCCTCCAGACCTCATCTTTCGGAGAACGTTAGACATCTCCTCTCTCTTCTTCTTTGCCCTCTTGTGGGTGCCCAGAACAGCCATGGAAGATGATAGAAGATGATTGTGCAAAACCTTACCCCCAATTCGTCGGCATCCCAAAACAGCCATGGAAGATTCACACTGAAATTCGTCGGCATCCCAAAGCTGAGAAGGGCAACCCCACCCCCCCCCCATAACAAAAAATCGATCGCATCAACAGATCTGTCTTTGGTGAAGAATTTGAAGGTTTTGGATTTGAAGGCAATGATGAATCTGGAGAGAGGGAAGCACTATATGCAAGATTTGAGGGGCTTAGGGGCGACGATTTGGCGGAAAATTTGAAGGGGTCCGTCGGGGAATTGGGTTTGGGTTGGGGGAGGCGGCGGGGGGCGGTTGAAGATGATGAATCTGAAGAATTTAAATTTTGTTTTTTTTTTTAATTTGAAAAGAAAGTTTTTGATTTGGAAGAATTTTGATTTTTTCTGATTTGGAAGAATTTTGATTTAATGGAATTTTGATTTTTTTTATTTACATTTTTCAATTTAAATTTTGAAATGTAATGTTTTTTAAATTTAAATTTTGAAATGTAATGTTTTTTAAATTTAAATTTTGTTTTTTTTTTAAATTTGAAAAGAAAGAAAGAAATTTTTAATTAAGAAATAATAATTTTTTTTTAACCAAATACAACTATTGGGGGCAATATAGTAACTTTCTTATTTTACTTATCATGTGACATGCACATGACCAACTTCCGTTAAAAAATTTAACGTCCGTCCGTCCCAGGAGTCAATATGGGACAAATGGTAATATTGGGTACCGTAATGGGACAAAACGGAATATGGGCGGCAAACTGAGATTTAGTGTATACTTTGGGGGGAAAATTGTAATTTGGCCTTTTTTTTATGACCACGCTTTGGGTTTGTCCGGCCTTATTAATAGTTCTAGTCCTAACTTTCCAATATATAAAGTAAACTATTTTCTTAGAGCCCGTTTGGTACAGCGTTTACAAAACGCAGTGTTTTAAAAACGCAGCGTTTTAAAAAACGCAGTGTTTTAAAAACGGAGGTCTTTCCTTATAAATACGTTTGGGATATCTCTTCAATACGCAGCTTTTTTTTTCCTAGGAGCGTTTTAAAACCTGCGTTTTGGGAAAAAGCTGGGAATTCTAGCGTTTTAAAACGCAGCTGCGTTTTGAAAACGCTGCGTTTTCTGCCGCAGTATTGAAACACATTTTTTGCAAATAAGCTGCGTTTTATCCCTGCGTTTTGGCCAAAACGCTCGACCAAACGGGCTCTTAATATTATTATTTTGGACGAAGCGTGCCTTCTTTATTTCTTGGCTCTAAAGCATAGCGGGAGATGTTCGAATTTGAGACCTTGAGTTTGTGATGCTTCAATTTTACCATCGTGTTTTAGGTTTTGTTAAATGTCAAAAATCTCATACATAAATAATTCTTGGAGAAAATAGGGTAAAATAAAGTGTAGGAAAAAAATTGTAAATTAATTTTTTTGTATGCGTTTGATTAAGATGAAAGTTATCAGAAAATTTTGGAGACTTTGACTGGTTCTTTTTTATCATGCTGGTGCTCAAGGTCTCGAGCGTATTTGACCAGATTCCCCCTTACAAGTTTTCAATTGCAAAAGTCTAAAGCTTTCTCACCGCCAATTTTATTTATTTTTATTTTTTTTTTGTGTTTTTGTTTGAAAGCTACGACCACATGGATCGAACTCGTCCCTATAGATTCTGAGAGACGATCCTCACTATCATTTGACCACAAGCCAATTGGGGTGGGAAAATATTTTTCTAGCGCACATAAAATGACAAAAAAACGATCATTTTAACTTTTTTCTACACTTTCTTGTACTGTCTCAATACTCAAAGCAACCTTACGATTATATATACAACTAGATTTTGTGTTCGTGCCTATGGCACGGTGACAGTAGGAATCAAATTATTGTAGACTTGAAGTTAACGTATGCTCAAAGTTTTGTAAGGGTGAGTAAGACTAAATGTAACAAAAATAATGAAATAATTATAAATTATAATTCATGTATTTCGTAACAAAATCGATAATGAAATATTAATTTATTTATTTTGTAAAAACCAATAATAAAATATTAAAAGTGTAAACGGTTAGCAACAAAGCCAATATACACATATCAACTTCACAGGAAGAGTTGTTTCTTCTTTTTCTCTCACCTCTTCCAATGAGAGGGCAAAAGATTGGAATAATTAAGAAAAAAACACCCTTTACCATCAACTGATGAACCCTAGTTTGGGAAGGTTTAGGAGTAGGAATTAGATTCCCGTATTAGCCAGTTGCAGCATGTCCCCACACTTTGGGTTGTTGCTCGTCAATACCTGAAGAGAATGAATTTAATTTACATCAACCCACCTAGGTTAAATAGCATGAAACTCTGTCACCCATGTACACAACAGTAACTTAAATTGATTTATCTTAGTCAACAATTACGTCTCGATCACAATACTTCCATTGACACCTGCATTTTTTGCAATTAACTTCGTTGGGTACCCCAATGAGTAATGTCCTCTAAACAACCTCAGCTTCTCTGCCAATGCCTTCCTCAACAGCTGCGTGTAGGAAGTTGTAAATTTTGGATTGGTTATATACATATGAAATTAATGAATGACAGCTAGGTAACATATCCAAAAATACATCCCATGGATTAGAAGAATTGCTTCAAAACACACCTTTGTTGCATTGAGGGCATCCTCCACTCTCAATTTATTTTATTTAATTTTTGTCTTTGTTTTTCAGAGGTAAGAGTTAGAAAGAAGTGACACTCAAATATTGGCAAACCACTAAGGATTTTGTTGGTGTTATTGATTCTAGAGGGTGCCGAATACCCAAACAGCAGCTTTTGATGCACTTCATATCCTGTTCAAAATAATACATCACACTAGCTCATAATCATATCATCATACGAAGAAATACTATTTGCAATAGTAAATGGCATTACACATGAAAATTTTAAGTATAAGATCTTGATTTCTAATACTTGAATTAATTTGATAAGGCTAAAGCAGGTTGCAAACATCTATAACACAAACATACCTTTTTTTTTATTTTATTTTTTCCTGTTTGACATCAAATTTATGATACGGAGTTGCACCTCAATCCCTTGAATTCATGTCCAAGTTTCTGCCACGAATATCATTAATCAACTGATGAATCAAGGCCAAGTAATATAAGCTTGACAAATTATGTAACAGAAACTGCTGTAAAAGAGAACGGAAAAAAGGGTACCTGTATTGACTATAGGGCAGCTCTTTTTGCACTCCTCACGACACTTCTTCACCTTGCACCGGATGGAGCTCACAATGGCGATACACGTCTACCAGCTGTCCGCCATTTCTCTCCAATTTTGGTCGAAAATCACAGTACACTAAGATTGGACCACACATACACACACACACACGGGGAGAGAATAAGGGGGAAGTGGCATGTGCTGGTAACGGGTATGAGGGATTTTGAGGAGAAGGAGATTTTGTAATAGGAAATGACCTTTTGCAAGGGAAAAAAAAAAGGCATTACATTTTTACATGCATATGATTAAGAGATGGGCGAAAAGACTTTTCATTTTCTTGCCAATAGTTTAAGTTCTTCTCCTATTGTATTTTGAAGAAGGCTATAGATTAAACCATGTACTATTATATATATTTTTTATCATAGATATAAACATTCAAGTTTCCTGTAATAGACGTATAAAACATAAAATGTCCAAGGCAGCGTCAATTGCTGATAGGAAGTACATACCTCCAGTACCTCTAAACTTCTGTGAGGTGAGATAAGATCTCGCAAGCAAATTTTTTAATTGCATCAACTGAGATTTCTGCCTCGAGGCCTATTGAAGAGGTTCAGATCAAGGCATCGCGATGAGGAATTCTGGCATCTCGACATCGAGATGAGGCATCTCGGCATCGCGATGAGGCATCCCTATATCGCGATGCCCAATTTGGTGCCCAATTCAAAAATAGTATTTTTTGGTAGAAAAATTGTGCACAAATGTAGTACTAAGTTAGGATAACAATATATGATTGATTTTAAACAAATTTGAAGCTTAAAACATAAATTAAAGTGGCCAAAACAGCCCAAAAACAAGAAAAAATGAGATGAACTCAGAAAATTTAAATTTGATCAAATTGTGATCAAATTCGTGTTTTATGCATGAAAATTCGATATTATTTTTTTCTTTTCCACGTTTGTTTTGTGAATTTATTTCTCAGATTTAAATGTTATTTCAGCTTTCAAACGTAGGAGCTGGGCTGTGAAAGTCAATCTTCATCATCAAAGAGACGGGGGCATTTTAGGAAGAAAATTCTCAAAATGCCTTTTTTCGGTTTAAAAAAAAAGGTGGACTGGAGAGAATAAAAACTTTTCAAAGTGTACTGGCCAGCAATTTCTTGAAAAATATATAAAGATGGTTACGTGAGTCTTAGGTGGGAAATTTCGTCAATTTAAACGGTAGTACCTAAATAGAGATGTAATTTTAAAAAATGTTATAGTTGAGAGGGGCAAATTTCTTAAATTGATAGTTAAGAGGACAATTCAAACCTACCCCATTGTTGAAGGTTATTTGTAATTTACCCTTATATTAATGTACAAACAAGCCTTTGGAGCCCGTTCACAATCAAATGACTAAATGAGACATAAGTCCTAGCCAAGAAACATTACAAACAGGGGCGGATTTAGGATTTTAGCACCATGTGAGCTTGATATTTAAGAAATATTGTAAACAGTAATAATCGTATAAAATAATTTTATTTATCGAAAAAAGAAGTTACATATAGTTGGTGACTTAATGAGTCTTACTCACTAAACACCAAAAAAACTACATTTTGAAATATTGTAAAGATAACGATTAAAGAGTTAAATTAAATGTCAACATTTTGGGACTAAAATGTGTACAAAAAATAAAAATTCAAAAATAGTTGCTACAAATTTAGCATGCAAATATATCATATTTTTTCATATAATCAAACTATCAAAGCCTAGAAAATTAAAGAGTTAAACTACAAGAGTTTGAAAGTATACCGAGTGATGGAGAGACGGAGATGTAAATATTTGTTGTCTCTTTTGGTAATTTGGTGGGAGATCAGACAGGGCACCGAAGGAGAGATGGATTTTGGATGGGTACTGCAGGATTTTTTGAGACTTAATAATTGATAGAGAGAGAATGAGTGAAGAGTGGAATGAGCGAGGGAGTTGATTTATAGTTTGTGTTACATATATATATATATATATATATATATATATATACATATATACATACACTACTACTACTACATATTTTTGATAAATTTTGAGGTGGGCTTGAGCCCCCCTCAAAGTAGCCTAGATCCGCCCCTGATTACAAAGCTCGGTTTCGCTTGGTTCATTTGCAGCTCACAGTCCAGGGAAAATCCAAGTCACCCCATCATTCTCTTCATTGCGTGCTTCTGAGTTTCGAGTACCAACGATGGCCGACTGCCCCCGTCTTTCTTTTTCATGATTTACCGTTATCTTCATCATAATTAATCTTTACTCATGAAATCGCACATTGATCATATCTAATCGATCAACAATTCTTATATCTGCAAACCAAGTTGAATTATGGTTGAACTCACCATTCTCTTCATTGCGTGCTTCTAAGTTCCGAGTACCAACGATGGCCGACTGCCCCCGTCTTTCTTCTTCATGATTTACTGTTATCTTCATCATAATTAATCTTTACTCATGAAATCGCACATTGATCATATCTAATCGATCAACAATTTTTATATCTGCAAACCAAGTTGAATTATGGTTGAACTCATCACAGATAAGAGTAAATTGGATGATTCGTGAACTCATGAAACATGAGCGCGAATTTGGGATGTGAGTTCTTGGATATACGACAATTTTGCTATGAATTCGTTGATCTGTGATTGGAGCTACAACTCACGGTACTCTTTGGACAGATTGGGTGATCCAGGGATGAATTCAAGTTAAGTGTAATATTCAATTATCCAATGGATTAAAAAATTACTCAATGGAGTATCATTCTCTTGAAGAAAAAATATCAAATGTCATTTTGCAGAATCGTAGTTAAGTTTGGATTTGGCTTCAATCACTATATATATATTTTTTGTTGCAATGTTACTATTGTTAACGTGACGTGACTTCAACAAAAAATATAAATTGTAACAACTATTAAAAAAATAGACAAAATAGTAACACCCATTAAAATTTATTAAAATTCTTGACGAACATTACGATTCCGTCCATTTTCTTGATGATTGTTACGATTTATGATTTTGATCAAGTAACGTAACATTAACAATGGTAAAATTGCCAAAAGAGTTTAATGGTTATAGTCGAATCCGGTTGGAGATGGCCATTTGACTAAAAACAAAAATAAAAAAAAAATAAAAAAAGAAAGAAAGAAAAACTTGGGATGCCGTTGCTGGACGCCAATATGAATTAAAATGGTTGGGCGGGGGATAAAATAAGGTAGACACGTTGGAGACGTGTAAGTTTGTTACTCTCCCTCACCTACTCCTACCCTCACCCTCGTCTGAACAAGCTAAATTAATTACTTTCTCCGTCTCTAAATTATTAATTAAAATTTATTTTTTTATTTAGTTTAAAATAATTATTTTATTAAAAAAAATTTAATTTTATAAAATACTATTTTTATTATTTTATTATTACTTTTTTTTATTTTAATTATAAGTTATATGTACAAAAATATTAAATAAATATACTATATTAATATTAATAATTAAATTAATTATTTTTTTAATCTTGTATACCAAATAAAATTAAATAATAATTAAAAAACAGAGGGAGTACAATGCAACCCGACCCGAGCCACCGACTAATCCTCTCTTTTAGCCAGTAGCCACTACCTAGCTACAGCTACCTACCGTGTGTGCAAGAGAAAAAGATAGACAGACTTAAGATCCTATTTGTATAAAATGATACAACTCTCTTACTCTCTTTCTAAATAATTGTTCTATTTTTTTTATGTCCGAAAAAAGATTTATTATGTTTCTAAACTTTTATTTTTATGAAAATAGTTTTATTATTTTACTATTAATTTTCTTTTTATTTTAGTGATGGTCCAACATGTACATGAATTTTACAGCAAACTAAATAGTAGTATACTATTTGCTCTGTCCCTTAATTATTATCTTGTTTGACTCGGTACACAAATTAAGAAAAAATAATTGACTTGATTATTAATATTGGTATAATGTGTAATTTTTTTTAATGTCCATGTGTATGTGACTCATAATTAAAGTAAGAAAAAAATAAGTGTAAAATGATAAAAGTGATATCCTAAAAAAGAAAATTTTCAAACAAGATAATTATTTTGGAATGGATAAAAAAAAGAAAGAAAGACAATAATTTAGGAACCTAGTGAGTATTATTTATAATAGAATCAACTAGTTTTTCATTATTTGTATTTCAGTTATGCAATTATTATTTATAAAAGGAGGGGAGTATGTTTTTGTTTCATGATTTTTTTGTTCTGCATTTAAGTTAAGTGAGAATTGAAATAAAAAATGAAGCAGAATCAATTAGAAAGTAAATAAAAGAAATCAGGAGTCGCAATAGAAAAAACAGAGAAACCAAACGGACATTTCAACTAAAGATAGAAAGCGTTAGTTAGAAGAAGGTTTAAGAACGGGCTGGGAATAGGATTTAGGTCTACCAACTGGTTGTTAAGTGTTTTCAAACCTCAACTCTCAAGCAACTAAACAACAACAATAAACAAATCATCAAAAACATAAACAAACAGCAAAAACAAATCAACCCGCCATTTGGGTTGGTTCCTCAAGAACCTTCTAGCCAGACTTTATTTATTTTCCCTGTTTAGGATTATGCTCTTGTCTCCACGTGTGAAAGATGGTACTGTTGTTGTTAATTTATACTCCTTGTGAATATTCATTTCTTAATTCAATATTGTTTCAGTTTTTTGTAATATTAAGAAGGTTCAATAAATGAGTAAACTAATCGTGCTTGCTCTCTAACCAATTATTGGAATAGTTTTTTGTTTTTATGTATTCAATGGGAATGGGAATGGGAATGGGTGTGTCATTGTTCAATGATGAGGAGGAGGAGGAGGAGGAGGGTAGGTAGATTTGGTATCTCTTGTATTTGGTCATCCTTTTTGTCTGCCCTGTGGGTGTAATTTGGGTTTCTATCTAGTTTGCTTCTGCTTCTGTCTTTATCTCTTCCCCTCGATCCCTCTCTCCAGATGACACAAACTGTACCATAACTCACTTTCATCTGCCAATTCCAAGGTACTACTTCCCGATTCTTGCCCTTTTAGCTCGCTCTCTCTCTCTCTACCTTTGATTTTGATATTTTCTGATGTATGGTGTACTATGTTTTGTGGGTATGCTGATCAAGTGGGTGAATATTGTTTTGAGGGTGGTTTGATAGTTATATTCTAGTTCTGGTTTATGGATATTTGTATGTTTTACTAATGTTAGTGCTCCAAAACGTATCAATCGTATGCTATTTGAACTATCATGAAATGAAATTCGTGAGGTATTACAATTGATAGTTCTCTGGGTGTATGACAGAATTGATGCTGATGGTGTTTCTTGGTTTGAGTATCATCATAGAATTACATAATTATGGCAATTTTTATCAGAACCCTCCTCCCACCAAATCAGCAAAATGGAAAAACATGCTCTATTTTGGTATATGATTGTTTTTACAAATCATTACGTGCCCTACCACTTTTGAGTTTTGATTTCATTCTTAAAGTGGCTTATTATGGATCATTCAAGTTGAAGTTGTACTAATGGTGCAAATTAGACTCAACTATACTGTTTCAGATTTGTTTCTTTGCCAAGTTCATTTGCCATTCATGTGATGCCTTTGTAGCTCTCTTTTCATAACTATGACGAGGGGTTCTAGGTTACTTTTGTTACTGGCTATATTCTAAAGTTGGCTTGACAAATGCTTCTAGATACTGCCACTCGTGATCTTGTGATGATAGATTGATGGATGCTTCTCGACTATAATCTCCTCAGTACAATTTAGGTTCTTATTTCTCATTTTTGCTCTTATTTCTTATTTCTGAATATTTAAAAAAAAATTTCCGCTTAAACTATATTCTGCACTTGCCCTTTCTTTAGGTGTCACCAGCTTTCAACGGGATCGATCATCCAGTTTTTGATTATCAGCTTTCAACGAGATCGATCATCCAGTTTTTGATATTGACTGACAGGACTGGAATTTCTTAACCGAATAGGAAGAGAAAGATGGCTACTTACTACTCTACTTCAAGCAGTCAGAGTGATGTTTTCCCAAGTGCTTATTTCTTAAGCCAAAAGCCCGATTCTTATCCCGAATCACCGTGCCATCCTGCTAACATCATGTATCAAAACCAATCTTTCTCAGAGCTGTTGTCTGGGAGTTCTCTGCCTCCTCATAGCTGTGTTAACGTTTCATCCATTGGGGGTAGAGATGAGTTGCCCTTCATTCCGCCAACAACCAATACTTTGGATATGCAACCAATCAGTGGGGTCCAGATGCTTTCAAGAGCAAAGCATCACAGTTTAGACGGTGAACATGATTTGCAGTATCAAGAATTATCTCTAAGCCTGGGAATGCAAATACCATCTTCCATGGAGTTACCTGCATTTCCTTGTGATTATAAGAACCCAGGTTCCTTCTACCTTATGAGCTCCCATCAGTCGGATCCAGGGGAACATCCCTCTCAAAGTAAAGAATTCGAAGGTTCTGAATATTTATCGTTTGATTTAGCTGGCAGTGCTGAAAATACTAGTAAAATTAGGCCAAAAAACCCTCAATGCTCTATAAGCTCCGAACAGATGCAGCCTATTCCAGATACATATGAACCATCTGGGTTTGTGGCCAAAATTTATAATTCAAGGTATCTAAAACCAGCACAGCAGTTTCTTGATGAAGTTGTCAATCTTCGTGAAGCATTGAGGCAGCTGAATATGAACAGGCACAAATTCCATAAACTTGGTTCAAATGGCTCAGAAGAGAATGGCTTGAAGTTCGACCCCCATGAGTCAACAACCAGCTCCCCTGCTGAACTCTCTCCTTCAGAACGACAGGACCTGCAGAGCAAGATCTCGAAACTATTGCCCATGTTGGATGAGGTAACCCAACTACCCACGCTGCCATATTTACAAGTTCTATCTTTGTTTTGAACGCTTAGTTCATTTCGTTAGTTGGTCTATTGCCACCTTTTTTTTTCTTTTTTGTTGTTGCTTTTTTGGCCCAAAAGGGCCGTGGGAAGGGATTGAACATGCGTATAACGCGTTGTGAGGCCCTCAGTTTACCATTGGCCTCTCTTTAGGTCAATTGCCTGTTGCAACCATTTGAAGGATATACAACGATGATTCTTTTATTGTAGGTAGATCGAAGATACAGAGAATATTACCATCAAATGCAGATGGTTGAATCTACATTTGAGATGGTGGCAGGGTGTGGGGCCGCAAGACCATATACAGCACTGGCTCTCCAAACAATCTCTCGCCATTTCCGCTGCTTGCGTGACACAGTTATTAAGCAAATTCGAGAAACCCGTCGACGCTTAGGGGAGCAAGATGACTCACCTAGTAGTCAAGTATTACCACGTCTCCGCTATGTAGACAAGCAGCTGAGGCAACAAAAGACTCTCCAACAACTTGGTGTGCCACGTCATTCTTGGAGACCACAAAGAGGGCTGCCTGAAGGCTCTGTTTCAATCCTTCGTGCTTGGCTGTTTGAACACTTTCTTAATCCGTATGTTTTTAAATTTCTCTCTCATCTCTTCAGCTGAATTGGAAAGGAATTTTACTAATTATCTGTAGCTTTGGTGTTTCTCAGTTACCCAAAAGATTCCGAGAAAATCACGCTAGCAAGGCAGACAGGCCTCTCTAGAAGCCAGGTATACATGTACATGTACTGTTTTTCTCATTAGCTACGCGCCGGTTGGCGTTACAGTTCCCAAGGCCCAAAGCACTTTTAATCTGAAACTTGGCTTCTCCAGAAGATGTCCTAGATAGTTGGGGGTGCGGTATAAGCTCGCTTTAGAATTATAAGTTAGATGCTTCTCAAATTGGACTAATAGTTCCCAATATTTATTCAACAAAAGTGCTTTTCAAGTTAGATGCTTCACAAATTACACAATTGTGATCCCAATATTTATGCAACAAAAGTGCATTTAAGTTTTTACCACCAAAGACGAGGTGAACTTTCAATAGAAGCTATCACAACAGTAACTTTTCAACAGCTCTACTGGTAAAAATGCCTCATTAGTTATTAAATGAGCTAAACTTGTTTTAAACTTATTGTGATGATTAACTCCCCGTTTGAATCAGATTGCAAACTGGTTCATAAACGCGCGGGTGCGCCTATGGAAGCCCATGGTTGAAGATATGTACAAAGAGGAGTTTGGTGACTCGGAGCTAAACTGTAGATCTTCACCTGAACTTGTTGAGCCTAAAGCAGCAAAAGAGAAGTCTTTGTCTTCAGAAGATAGAGCGAAAGAGTTGCAGACAAATGTGACATCAACAGCTTGTGCTGGTGGCCCTATAAGGCAATTCGGAGACTCAAATCCTGATCTTATCAACAATATAAGAGGGGACGGGTACAAGACAAGCCAAGTCTTTCAGAATGGTGCTCACAAAGATAATGCCATTGATTATAGAGCATCAAACTTGCAACGCAACGTACAGCCTAAAGTGGACGACTCGGATTTGGTGGATGAATACAGGTTTGGTGACCCCCATTTGGTACATGATTTCGTGGCATGATAAAAAGAATGCCTGCAGTTTTATGGTTGGGAAACTATCTTAAGTAAGAGGAGTGGGCGCAACACACACACAAGAGAGAGCGCGAGAGTCTTGACACGCACAAAGAAGCATGGAGCATAGCTCAACTCATTGTTTTGGTAAACAGGCAGTGTATATATGGATGTGAATATAGATGTCCAATTAGTCACACAACCAACAATTTGGTGAAGGTTAGCTTATAAGCAAACATACGATCATATGCTTATGCTAGTTAAGAGAATTTGTAGATATACTCCCAAACATGTGACAATGATGCATCATCTCTCATGTAATAAATTTGATTGGTTAATTTGTTGATTTAGTGGTCATTATGCATAGAAATGTAATACTGAATTTTAAGCACATTTTCGACTTGTGGGAACTGTGCTGGAAGTTTTGTGTTTCTGAATTATTCATAGGCCAACGGTAAAGTGAGCTCATCTCACTTGCTGCAGGTATTAGTTTTAATGAACTACTCATTGAGGCATGGGTTTGGTTTGGAATTCAACTGGGGCTATTCAATTAAGGAACTGACTACATATATAGGGGGACAAATGGTGTCATATAATACAAGCTGAATGATAAATAAATGATAATAAGTTTACTAATCACATTTTTCAAGCTTGAGAAGTAAAAAGTGTCTCTTGTGAGAGCTGAGCGTTTACCGTTCCTTGTAACTTTTTAAGTGAGGTATTTGGGTTTGTAGGGTGGGACACAAAGTGAGGGAGGGTGGTTTCCAGGTTTCCAACATAACTTGTAGTCTTGACTTGATACTTGTGATAGTGAATATTGTTGTTGATGTGTTCGTGGACGTAGGCAACATATATGCCGAACCATGTAAAATTTTGTGGGTCTCATATTTTTCACTTTCGTGTTTATGTTCCCATTTCGATCCTTGGTTTGGTGTGCGTGTGCGATTTCCCCAATAGTTGGTTTCTTAGGGCACTTGTTAGTATTTTCCTAAATATGATAATTTAATGCGCCAAATGCATGTTTTGATATTGATAATTTTATGCAGCATAGCCAGCCCATTACTCGTACGGGTGGGTGTTTATTTAGTTGTATGAAATTAACATCGACGCTACCCTACCATTGAACCGTATATTTTGCATGGTGCAGATAAGAGGTACATATCTTAGACTTCTCCTTCATTTATTCACATTGTGCAGGCGCTTTAATCAGTTTGTGGTATAAAGGATGCACAGATTGACAACTGAAGCAGGGGCCAAAGGAACAATCATTACAAGTTTATAACTACCATCTAAACTAACCATCCCATCCGCTAACAAACCCAGAATATGATCCATCTCATCAGCACACCAAACCAGTATTCATACCCGTGATGTGAAATCACACAAACACAAAGAGAGAGAGAGGACCAGAATCAATCAAATTTCACCAGCCAAACTGCATAAGTAAACAAGGGCCCTCCATCTACAGGTTTTACACATATACTATTTCCCTTGAAAGATTGTGATGATGATATCTGTGTCCTTTTTGTCTTGAAAGATTATGAATGGTAATAATAACAGTAGTCAATAGGAAAAAAGGGTTAGATATTCCCATATGGGGTTACTAGAGATTCGCAAACAGACAATATTAAAACTCAGAGTGTACAAAAGATAGCCCACTTTTTTCCCTCTCTTTTTTCACAGATGACAGAAAACCCAATCAGCCCAACAATTTATCTTTTTTGGGCTCTTTCTACATCAAGAGAGAGAGAGAGGGAAATTTTTTTGAGTGTCCCAAAGAAATGTGGTGGCAGCAAAGGGATTAAAGCTGGAAGTGGATGAAGCTTTTGGTTGTTGTTTTGTAGTCAGGGAAGAGTAGTAGGGGACCATCTATTTTCCTGTCATTTTCTTTCGGTATTTTCACTTGGCTGAGCTATAGCTTTGCTTGTTTGCAGAGAGATTGCAGGGGTCTATGTTCATAGGATTTCTAGCTTACAGCTCCTGCTTATATTTGCATGCTCACTGGGTAGATAGCTATCTACTGAGAGAGAGAGAGAGAGAGAGAGAGAGAGAGAGAGAGAGAGAGAGAATCTTTAATTGCTTTATTATTTGAATGAGCTATTACCAAGTTGGGGTATGTATGCACTTGTAAGCTAATTAACTTTTTAAAGCTTTGATCACTTCCCCTAACTTCTTTAAATGCCTATCTGGGCTTCTTAGTTGGCTGGCTCACAATAATATATGACAACTTTCTCCCAATTTTGTACTTCTTCTTCTCTCCCCAAAGACTTCATCTTCCAACCACACCACATTTCTCTCATCTCTCTACAATGCCATAAATCATACCTTGTCAAAATCAATTTTCTTTGACTAGGCATTGGTCAATGTTGAGCTGATCAGATAACACTTGCCATGGTATCACCAGACTCACCACCCAATGTACACCAATTCCTCATTTCAGACCCTATTTCCAATCAAACCCAATTTGAAAGTCAACATTTTGAGGCTTATGGAGTCGACTTAAGAGGTGTTGGCACATACCCTCAATCTCTCGGTGTACTCCCCTGCATTCAGTCTCTTGGGGAAAGAATGTCCAGATCAATAGACAATATTGTCCATGCTCCTCCAATGGCCGATGAACCCGAACCCGACAACGTTAGTCAACATCACCAGAGACTTTCACTCTCTCTAGGTTCTGGTTTGCTAGTTCCCTCTTCAGACCAGTATAGGCAAAGATGTAATTTAACTCCAAATCTCATAACTCCCAGTTACTTGGTTTCTGCAGAAGAAACAAGGGAAGCTTTTAATCAAGGAGATTATTCTTTCGCGGGAAATGCTCCTCTAAATCAATCTTGCTCCAATTTTTATGGAACAGAGTCGATTGCTTTCGCTGTAGGCAGTTCGAGATACTTGAAACCAGCTCAATTTCTTCTAGACGAAGTAGTTAGTCCTGGTGGAAAGACCATTGGTTCAAGTAATGAGTCGTATGTGAGAAAATTATCGCGTAACGGCAAGACAGGCTCGGTACGACTCTGTTCTGAACTAAAAGCTGAGTTGTACAGTAATGGATTATCAATGGAGAAGCAAGAACTTCAAGTTAAAATTGCGAAGCTCATTTCTCTACTAGAGGAGGCAAGTCAAAGAAACTGAAAACAGAGTTTGTTTTTTTTTTTTTTTTCTCTCTCTTAAAATAAACACACACACGCATATAAAACCATATTTTGTGTTCCTTGGCTTTGTTTTCAGGTAGAGAGAAGATATGAGCAATACTATCAACATATGGAAGAGATGGTGTCTTCATTTGAAATGATAGCAGGACTGGGAGCAGGGAGGTCTTACACTGCGTTAGCACTTCAAGCCATGTCTAGACACTTCTGTAGCTTAAAAGATGCAATTCTGTCTCAAATTTACGCGACAAGAAAGAAAATTTTACAAGATATGCCGAGAATCAATACGGATTTGTCTCAACTTAGCTTGTTCGACAGAGATAGTAGACGTAACCGAGTTCCCCTTCAACAGCTTGGTATGTTCCCAAGCCCACGCCAAACTTGGAGACCAATTCGAGGATTGCCCGAGACTTCTGTTACGATTCTTCGATCCTGGCTTTTTGAGCACTTTCTCAACCCGTAAGCGCTTTTACACCTGTTTGATACATATTAAAATACTCAATTTAAACTCGTTCGACTCATGCATGATTTCATGCTTTGCTGATGTCAATGGTTCTTTCTTTGGTTACAGCTATCCAAATGAAAGCGAAAAGCTTACGTTGGCATCTCAGACAGGCTTGAGCAAGAACCAAGTGATTATTCTGCTCTCTACATTAATTTGAGCATTGAATAGTTGGATACATACATATATCTGAAGTTGATTTCATTTACATTTACTGAAGGGTTTAATAATGATTTTGTTTGTGCAGGTGTCTAATTGGTTCATAAATGCTCGAGTTCGGCTCTGGAAGCCGATGATTGAGGAAATGTACAAAGAAGAATTCGCAGACTTGTCAGATGATTCAAATCCATCATCAGGAAGCAATTCTAATACAAGGATAGGGATCACAGACCAGGCAGATTGATGTTTTTTGGGCTTAAATTAATTGGTTTCTCATTTGAAAAACTTGTGAAAAAGAAAGTGGTTAATTTCAGCTTAAGCCGAAACTGATCTGGAGTTAGTGACATCTAACAATCTCCAAGTTGTTATTTCTCAAGTACACTTCAGTGACGTTGGTCAGTAGTTTTGAGGGTGGTTTAGCTTTTGGAATAACTTTTGACAAGTGATCAACATTTTGGTCAAACATTCCAAGAGTAGTTTGGTCTTAAGTCGTCTATGTGCAATTTTCTTCTGTTAGTTTGACTGCTCATGGCCAGCTAACGGAAGGAACGGCCGTTAGTTGGAGTGATCAAGCAATGGTGGTGCGTGCTGACGGTGTCTAATTCTTTTGTAATCGTACGTAGTAAGAATTGTCAAGATTTCATTTTTGACCTCTTGCTTTCCCCACATTTCAAAAATGTTCCATTATCTAACTCCCTTTTCCCATTTTAGCCAATTACTTGAAGCATGCATGATCTTCCCTATCTTCTCTTAGCTTGAAACCTACTAGTACAACAGCCTAATACTAACTTTTTGTCAATTCCAACTATAACTAGTAGGAAGTTAACTATTTAATCCTATGCTTACCCGTAGCCAAAAATTGTTAGTCTTCAGTAATGAGCAATGGCAATGTCAAATTTCACCAACAAAGTTGACACCTTCCAAAAAAAAAAAAAATGGCAACTCTCATCCAAATTCAAATGAGAAAAATACTTGATTGTGATTTTTCATGATATGGTTGTACCAAGGGATGAATATAATTTTTTCTTTTGGAAAGGAGGGAGTAATAAAGAAAAATTGTTCAATATATTCTTTTTCAAAATAACTACTTAACCCAATATAGAAGTGATGACACATAATCGTCCGGGCTGTACTCCCATTCGAGGTATGGGGGGCTTAGGCACTGGGCACAGCCCGGCTGGGTTTGTCTTCACATCTCAAGGAGTCTGCTTACATCAATTTCGACCTCCAGATATAGTCTTTGGGCAGGGACATGAGTACCACTAGCCGCCGGCCCAAGGGTACTCATGTCCTTGCCCAAAGACTATATCCTGGAGGTCAGGGTTCGAAACCGATGAAGATTGAGCTCCGGCTGTGTGGAGAGACAAACCCGCCCTACGGCGCGGTAGACCTATCGCCCCCGTCCATACCCTCGAATGGGAGTTCACCGACGACATGCGTCATCGAAAGGCGCCTTTTGTTGGGATGCACCGTCGTCCGGCCGGCGCGGACTGACACAGCCGGAGTCGGCGGATACATCCGTTTAAACTCATGATCTCCCCACCCCTGGCAGTGGGTTTTTGCCTTCCCCACATCCTGAATCACACTAGGGGATTCGAACCTGTGACCTCCAGGAGCAGTGCACAGATCATGGGACATGAGTACCAACTAAGCTCGAAGGGTTCTTCAATAATGTTCCATCTTGCTCGGCAAGTCGGTAGGTTCCTTCTGGATGATCGAGGTAACCGGAAGGGCCTTCCCACGGGGATAACTTGTTCCGTGAGCATTTCGCTCGTAGCTTCGATCTTCCTGAGGACCCAATCTCCAACCGAGAAGGTTCTAGCTTTTATTCGTCGATCATGATGACCCTTTGCGAGTTGCTTGTAGTTCACCATTCTTAACTGGGCTTCCAGTCTGCGCTCTTCTATCAGGTCGAGGTCAAGCCCCCGAGCTTCTGCGTTTGTCTTTTCATCAAAGTGCAACACCCGAGCTATTGGCATGGCCATTTCAACTGGCGCCATTGCCTCTGATCCGTACGTCAAAGCAAATGGCGTTTCTCCCGTCGGACCCCGCACAGATGTCCTGATGCTCCACAGGACTGCGGGGAGCTCTTTCAGCCATCTTCCTTTCTTCTCTTCTAAGCTCCTTTTAAGGAGTATAGAATTTTCTTATTCCCGCCGCTTGGCCGTTGCCTGGGTGAGCAACGAAGACATCCAGTGTTTCACATTCATCCTCTCGCAATTCGCTGTAAACTTGGTAGCGAATTGTGTCCCGTGATCGGAGACTATAACCCGAGGTAGCCCAAATCGCACTGGATGAAGTCGTGTACAAAGCGATGGCTTTTTCTTCAGAATTCCGCGGCTTGGCTTCAATCCACTTTGTGAAGTAGTCAACACCACAATCAAGAACTCGCAACCTCCGCGAGCTTTGGGAAAAGGACCAATGAGGTCAATTCCCCACATGTCGAAGGGCCAGCCGCGACTATCGGCGTCGTGGCACGGTAGTCCGGGCACATCGCAAATCTTTGGCATTTGTCACACCTCCCGACGTAGGCCTCGGCATCCTTCCTAAGTGTAGGCCGGAGTATCCGTGGAATATGACTCGTCGAGAGAGCGGGCTCGGGGTGTCCTCCGCATACTCCTCGTGTACCTCTGCTAATAAATTTTCGGTGACCTCGGGTCGTACGCATCTTAGCAAAGGTTTTGAGAAAGATCGCCGTAAAGACTGGCGACCTTTGTATACCTAGCCTCTCTTTCGATTTGCCGGCTAGGCTTTTGTCATCGGGCAAGGTCCCATGCTCGATGTAATCTTCGACCTCATCTATCCAACACCTCGTGGTTGCGATAATTGGCAAGACGGCTTCTCTGTCTATTGAGGGGGAATCCAAGAATTCCACTTGAACATCTCGGGGCAGATCTTTTAGTTCCATGGAAGCCACTTTGGATAAATAGTCAGCCCGAGTGTTGCTTTCTCTGTCGATCTGCTGAACCTCCCAGTAGTCGAACTCGGATAGTAGCTGCCTTGCGAGCTCACAGTACTTTATCAGTGTAGGGTGATTAGCCCCATATTCCCCCGAAATTTGCTTCACAACGAGCTGGGAGTCGCTGAAGACAACAATTTGTGTAACTGTGAGTTCTCTTGCTAATTGTAGACCTGCCACCACTGCCTCATACTCGGCCTGGTTGTTTGATGCGGGGAACTTGAATCGAAGAACTTTCCGAAGTTCAATTCCTTCTGGGGAAACCAGGGATAGACCCACACCGCTGCCCGAGCTGCTGACGGATCCATCTACGAACAACTGCCAGTGGTGGATAGGCCGTGTCTTATGAGAGCGAGAGCGGATAGCCTTGGTCGGGGGGGTGACCTGTGGCGAGTCCTTCTCTAACTCGGCTGAGGGTATATCCGGAGACTCGTGAGTGAATGATGTTTCGGCTATGAAGTCGGCGAGTGCTTGTCCTTGGACTGCCTTTCTCCGCTCGTAAGTGATGTCGAAAGCAGAGAGCTCGACTGCCCACTTCATCATTCTGCCGGCGACATCGGGTTTGTGTAGCATTTTTCGGAGAGGTAAGTCTGAGTAGACAATCAAAGCATGGGCTTGGAAATAATGTGATAGTTTCCTCGCCATTACTATCAACGCTAGGACTACCTTCTCAACATTCAAGTATCGCGTCTCTACGTCGGAAAGCGCGTGAGAGACGTAATACACTGGCTTTTGAATAGAGCCCTCTTCTCTAATCAAAACTGCAGCGACCGCCGCATCCGAGGCCGAGATATAAATATATAACTTTTCTCCTGCACGGCCGGACAAAGAAGGGCCGCCAAGGTATTGCACCAAGAAAAGCCTTGTCGCATTCTTGTCCCCAAGTAAACTTCTGGATCCCTTTCAAAACTTTGAAAAAGGGGAGGCTCTTCTCGGCAGCTTTGGCTATGAATCTGCTCAAGGCGGTTATCCCGCCATTGAGCCGCCGCACGCTTTGATATTTGTTGGGGCCTTCATATCCAAAGAATGCCTGGATCTTCCCCGGATTTGCCTCTATTCCTCGCTCATTCACCATGTATCCTAAGAATTTGCCCGCAGTGACCCCAAAGGCGCATTTTGCGGGATTCAGCTTCATGTTATTTTTTCGCAGGCTGGTGAAGGTTTCCTGGAGGTCTTCGACGTGATTTGCTTTCTTGGTCTTAATGACCATGTCGTCGATGTAAGCCTCCACGTTGCGTCCGAGCTGGTCGCCGAACACTCTGTTTACCATTCTCGGTATGTAGCCCCGTTCTTCACCAAAAGGCATCATAACATAGCAAAGATAAAGCCCCCGCAAAGGTCGTAAGCTTCGATCCTCTAGCCACATTCGATCGGTGGTACCCCGAGTAGGCATCAATGAAACTCGAATTTTGTGGCCGGCTATGGCATCCACGAGCCGGTCTATTCGGGCGCGGTACTTTGGGCAAGCTTTATTCAAGTCGGTGTAATCCACACACATCCTCCATTTGCCGGTCTTCTTTACCATGACGACATTTGCGATCCAAGTCGGGTAAAAATCTCTTTTATAATCTTAGCCCGAGCAGCTTGTCGACCTCTTCTTTGATAGCCGCTTGCTTTTCCGGGAAAAACCCGTGGTTGTTGTTGTATGGGGGTGATTGCGGGGTCCACGCCGAGCTTGTGAACTGAGACGTCTTCACTAATACCCTTCATGTCCTCAACCCTCCAAGCGAATACATCGGTGTTTCTCGGAATTGAATGATAGCTTGACGCTCTCCTTCGTCGATATCCGCACCAATTTTAATTTTTGGTCGGGAAAATCGAAGTTGATGATCACCTCGTCGAAGTCCTCGTGTGGCCGAATGTCCGGGACGTCGCGATTGTCGAGGGTTTCGATCGTGATCACTCGGCTCTTTCGGCTCGGCCCGCTTCATGCGAGCTAGGTTACTAGCCCGCGCTAGGCTAATCTTTTGCCACGCCGAAGTAGAAGTCGCGTTCTCGGAACGACGAGCCGTTCAACTATTACCGGCTTTCTTCAACCGGTCGGCTCGTTTGGTCGGTTGTGGCGGACTTCCACGGCTTGAGCCTTTCCTTGGGATGTCGCCTCCTTTTCTTTCGTGTCTCTATCAAACGAGATAGAGTACTTTTCGGTCATTCCTCATCATGCCGACCTTCCCGTTGGCGGCGAATTTGATTCTTTGATGAGGGCGAGACGACCATGCCGAACTTGGTCCGAGGAAGGCCCAAAATTGCATTGTAGGAGACGGGATGTCGAGAACGAGAAACTCTATTTTCTCCGTTCAAGATGTCTCCTCTCCGATCGTCACCTTCATCGAGATGGTGCCTTTGGTTATCACTCGATGCCCTAAAACCTTCCAACCGGATGTTGCTCGGGATGAGCCGCGAGTCCGTGAGCTTCATTTTTTGAAACAATCATAATACATGATGTTCCGATTAGCCCCCGTGTCGATGAGTACCCGCCTAACCATGTACTGCTCTATCCCGAGATGCATTGTAAGCGGCTGCACTTTAGCCAGATCGGTGCTCGCCATCTCGCTGGGGTAAAAGCATATACCGACCTCGTCCTTCACCCGGGGTTGGGATACCACGTTATTCAGATTGTACATGGTATCACTGAGCTGGGTGATGCTCAAGTTGTTCTCCAGGATGGTCCATATCCTGAATTCTTCCCTCTCAATATGCTCCCGACCATGCGGTGCCGACCTCCTTTCTGTTTCCTCTTTTTGCTCAAACCTTCTGAGCTCTCCCCGATCTATCAGTCGCTGAATGGCCTTTTTCAGCTGACGGCATTCTTCGGTGGAGTGTCCGTTCACCTTATGATACTCGCACCTCAGGTTTGGGTTCCGAGGAAACTTGACCTCTCTCATAGGGTAGGGCTTTCTGATGTGATTCCCAACGAGACCCACAAGTTATAACAAACTTGGAACCACGCTTTCGGAATTACCTCGCGGAAACGTACGCCTAGGACTTGAATAACAATCACAAGGATGATCGCAACCCTTAGTTTCGCAATGAACTAAGAACCTTGATCGATTCGAAACCCTTAATTATTGATTAATTAAGAACCACGAATTAGAATATCACACAAACTTAATCCAAAGTTTGCAAAATGCTAACAAACTATGTTTGTCAAGAAAGAGTTTAAACTCACACTATTTTTAATATCAAAAATCTGTCTTTTACAATGAAAGAAAAGGCCTATTTATAGGCTTTTGAATAACACTTCTAATTAACTAAGGACTAGAGTTTATATTAACATAGAATTAAAATACTATCTAAGAAAACAACTAGAACTCTACTAACAAGCCTTGGCCGAATGTATGGTTCAGATTTGAGTTGAGAAACCATAAGACTTCCACACGGTTTTGGTCTTTGAAAGAGTCCCAACCGGCCTTGGATCTTTACAAGACTTTCATTCGGTTTTAACTTGGAGAATAGGGGAACAAATCCCGTTTTTCTAAAGGCCCACTTTTGAAAAGCGCACTTTAGCCCCAAAAAGTCATTCATTTAGTATTAAAAGGCCCCCAAAATCATCCTTGAACTTATGGCCTCACTTTTTAAGGCTTTTGCTTCCAAAAAAATGTCATTTAAGCCCTCAAACTTTCCCAAACATGTTGGACTACAATCATATTCACCAAATTGGCCTCTTCAATTGACTTCCATGCTTGGACTTGTTCTTGGACATACAAAATAAGGCTTGATAAGGCTTGATTCACGTTCCTCATCAGCATCAATCGGAAAGGTTGTTGGCAGAGCTGAATAATCGGAATCCGGCCACCAGCGCGGAAATGTTCATACTGGCCAAGGGCGTGGCCAAAACAGAGAAGACCTTGGCAGATAGGGCAAAAGCCAAAGGAGTTGCGGCGCCTGCGCAGAACGAGGAGACTAAAATCCCGGACAAGAGGGCCGGGCAGTCGAATACCAGACAGAAGGCACATGACAAAGGGGAGAAAGAGGACAAAACAGTCTACACTCCTCTGAATGCTTCTCGCGAACACATCATGACCGTTCTGCAGCAGGAGAACAAGCTAGGAAAGTGATGAGGAACGTGAATCAAGCCTTATCAAGCCTTATTTTGTATGTCCAAGAACAAGTCCAAGCATGGAAGTCAATTGAAGAGGCCAATTTGGTGAATATGATTGTAGTCCAACATGTTTGGGAAAGTTTGAGGGCTTAAATGACATTTTTTTGGAAGCAAAAGCCTTAAAAAGTGAGGCCATAAGTTCAAGGATGATTTTGGGGGCCTTTTAATACTAAATGAATGACTTTTTGGGGCTAAAGTGCGCTTTTCAAAAGTGGGCCTTTAGAAAAACGGGATTTGTTCCCCTATTCTCCAAGTTAAAACCGAATGAAAGTCTTGTAAAGATCCAAGGCCGGTTGGGACTCTTTCAAAGACCAAAACCGTGTGGAAGTCTTATGGTTTCTCAACTCAAATCTGAACCATACATTCGGCCAAGGCTTGTTAGTAGAGTTCTAGTTGTTTTCTTAGATAGTATTTTAATTCTATGTTAATATAAACTCTAGTCCTTAGTTAATTAGAAGTGTTATTCAAAAGCCTATAAATAGGCCTTTTCTTTCATTGTAAAAGACAGATTTTTGATATTAAAAATAGTGTGAGTTTAAACTCTTTCTTGACAAACATAGTTTGTTAGCATTTTGCAAACTTTGGATTAAGTTTGTGTGATATTCTAATTCGTGGTTCTTAATTAATCAATAATTAAGGGTTTCGAATCGATCAAGGTTCTTAGTTCATTGCGAAACTAAGGGTTGCGATCATCCTTGTGATTATTATTCAAGTCCTAGGCGTACGTTTCCGCGAGGTAATTCCGAAAGCGTGGTTCCAAGTTTGTTATAACTTGTGGGTCTCGTTGGGAATCACATCAGATGCCCACTTTCAAAGCAGACCACTATTGTTTCGTCGGGTACATTGGAGAGCTCGTCAGCCACGTTTTTGAACCGCTGGATGTAATCTGCCAGCGATTCGTTTGGGCCCTGCTTTGTGTTCGCAAGGTCGGATTTATCCTTGGGAAGCTCTCCTGCTGAGGCATACTTCCTAAGGAATTTTTTCTTCAAGTCGCTCCAATCTGCCACCGACTCTTTGGGGAGCTCCCTGAACCACTTCAGCACCGTTGCGTCGAACGTGCTAATGAAGACCTTGCACCACATATCTTTCTGTGTGGTGCACACACCCATCTTGGCTTCGAAACCGGAGATGTGAGTCTCGGCATGCGTCTTTCCCGTATATAGTTTTAATTCAGGAAGCCTCAGACGATAGTTGGGTGGTGTCCTCTGATCCTCCGGAACGGGCTTTCCAAGATCTGTGCGCGTGCCTAGCTTTCCCGCCGAGGGCCTCCAACCGCTCTTGGAGGGCCTTTAAACTTCTGTCCGGCGAGGCATCCGCTCGGGACCTGTGTTGGCTCCTCCGATCACCTCAAGATGTGGGGAAGGCAAAAACCCACTGCCAGGGGTGGGGAGATCATGAGTTTAAACGGATGTATCCGCCGACTCCGGCCGTGTCCGCGCTGCCGCCGGACGACGGTGCATCCCCTCAACAAAAAGGCGCTTTTTCGATGAGACATAATCGTTCCCTCTTTAGCATCACATGGTCGCGGTTTTGCTCTCATTCTGAACACTGGGATTCTGACCTCCAGATATAGGGCAAGGGACATGAGTACCACTTGAGCCAGTAGCCCAAGTGGTACTCATGTCCCTTGCCCAAAAACTATATCCTGGAGGTCAAGGGTTCGAATCCCCAAGTGTGATTCAGGACATGAGGGAGAGCAAAAACCCGCAGCCATGGTGCGGGGAGACCCCTGTGAGCGTGATCGGATGCCTCTAAAGAGGGAACAGATTATGTCTCATCAAGAAGCAATGGGTAATGTTGCTATATGATTTGTTCTATATAGCTACAACTAATAGAAAATAAACCTATTTTGCATGAAAAAGAAAAAAAGGAATATCTTGTTTTGAGGTTGGAAACAAAAGTAAGTTCAAAATTATACTACTATACAAAGAATTTAATAGAAATTAAAGACCGGCTCCTGCAAACATGATCTAGTGAATTTATTTTCTACTTATGATGGTGCGATTCCTCACCACTATCTTTCGTATACAAGTCACAACTATGTTAGTGCAAATGCCTTAAATAAGCTCCACGTGATATTTTTATCACTCATGAAGCCATCGGTAACTATTTCAGCCCTCTAATTAATTTGACTTGGCTAAAGATGTGAAAATTACTATCAAATCTTTGAGACAAGTTATTAAATCATTTTCTAGGGGTACCATCCATTGGGAGATTAAGATCACGCATTCAATCCCATCCCAACATTTTAAGTAATCTTTTATTTTTATTTATTTATTTAAACCGCTATGCTTCATGGCCACGTTAGTGGAATCGATTTTGTGCTAAAAGTTGCAACACCATGCCTCAAAACTGAAACACAGGATGTTAGAGCGGACATAATTTAAGGGTGCAAATTGTAATATTTTAACATTCCCTCCACTCCGGAAAAAAAAAAATTGCTATTCCAACCCCCAAAATTGCTAAGTATACCCATTTGCTTTGAAGCTTCATCTACTTCTTAGCTTCCTAATTGCACAAATTCAAGCCACTACAAGCTCCAAGATTTCAAAGTTAAAAAATGGAACCATTTGGTAAGTGTTTCATTTAAAGTTTGCTTTTTTTGTTTTTTTTTTTTTTAAGTTTTCTTCTCAAGCTTCTACTTAGGCTTGAAACACGCATTTTGGTTGCATTTTTTGATGATTTTTTAAATTTTTTTGGAGGAAACTGCAAATGGAGTGTGCGGCACCCCTTTACCGCACGCCCTAAGGAATGTGCGGCACTGGTCCGCCGCACATACCTTAGGACGTGCGGTCAGGGGGTGCCGCACATACCTTAGGGCGTGCGGCTAGGGGTGCCGCACAGTCCTTAAATCGTGCGGCCAGAGAGTGCCGCACAGTCCTTTTTTTTTTTAAATACTACTGCAATCAACTTGCACATCAACTGTTTGATGAATGTATGCAAGCTTACAACTTATACTGCATGTCTTGCCTTTTCTCTCACATTGTAGCTATCCTTTCATTAATATTTCCTTGTTCTTACATTACTTTGGTTTGAATGAATGCAGGAAGGACATATATGCGGAGGGTTACGGCTTCCACTAGGAGGGCACAAAATTTCAACCCACTCGATGAAGCAGAACGGATACAGGGGCTAGTAATGTCTGAGGGGGCCGGTTATGAGGGGGCCGGTAATGAGGGGGTCAGTTATTCGGGGGCCGGTTATTCGGGGGCCGATTATGATAAAGATGAAGAAGTTGATGATAATGAAGGGGTCGGTGATCAAGGAGCTAGTGATGACACGTTGCTTGAAGAAGAAGCCCCATTTTCACGTGGACCGGTTGATGGTTCACTACTAGTTACGTACAACACGCACGTAGCTAGGTATGTTTGGAATGAGATAAAACGACCAGTTCTTAAGATGCAAAATCACACTAATAAGTTGTTGAGTTGGTCGGTTCTGCTTACAGATGAGCAACAGCTGGAGAGTAGGTGGTGGGATATTGTGCTGAAATTTGGACTATTTACGCTGACTAGGTGTTCTTATAAGGAGTCATCGAAAGCATTGGTTGCTACTTTTGTTGAACGATGGCATCCGGAGATGAACACCTTCCATTTACCTTTTGGTGAGATGACAATCACCTTGGATGACGTGTTTTGTCTTACCGGTCTTCCAATAAAGGGGATGTCAGTCGTTTATACACAGACTTTGGGATATAATACTGAGGAGCTTGGGCGGATGTTGCATTTGCAAAATGCTGAGGTGCTTGAGGGCACCCATGGTAGGAGAGGATGCGCTTTCAAGTTAGAGTGGCTTCGTTGTAGGTTCCAAGGAGAAGTTACGAGTGATAATGATGCTATGCAGACTAGTGCTGCTAAGGCATATTTATTGTACATGTTCGGCTGCACTATTTTTGGTGACAAGAGTGGGAATCGAGTTCCTGGTGCCTATATGGAATTTCTGGACAATGTCGATAAGATACCGAAGTATGCATGGGGAACTGCAACCCTTGCCTATTTATATCGTCGTAGGCATGCACGACAGTGATTAGATGAGATAAGGCGTTTATGTACAAACAATTTTATGTATGAACATCTTTATTATTCTAAAAAGTGTATGTATGTGTTATATACAAACAGTCTGTTACACATATTTTTTCTAAGTTTTTCATATCAAGTGAAATTTCCTGTCTAATGATAAAACATATACATTTCCTAACAAAATGAATCTAACATAAACATACATAAACAACAACACATTTCATAACAAAAATGAAGCTCATATATAAAAATTCACTTAAACATACATAACATTTAAGTTAAACTTTACTATTCTAATACAATATGTGTACGCTTGTTGCTAACACGACTATTTCCTTCACTTTCACTGTACTTAGCCCATCGTTCATTATAAATTGTATTCCACCCTTTAGCCATGGCTTGTTTATAATCAGTCCATCCGCTTGCGATTGGTGGTAATGGGGAATCGTCGCGCAAGAAGACCTATACAAATTCAAAAATTATATCAGTAATTTAACAATTATATTAGATAAGTGAGAGACGATATTCATACAAAATGTGAGTTTTATACCTGAATATAATGGTCTCCGTTCACGAATGCAATACAGATCAACTTTGATTCGTCGGGGGCTTCGGTTCTCAACGGTAAATACGTCAAAGATGAAGTATTTGAAAACACAACAAAGCACACATTGTAGAATGATGCTACTAAGTAACCCATCTCCGGAGTCTGAAACCAATGTTGCTTTGGTGCAAAGTCAGCATAGTAGTTGAGCATACTTTCAACTAATGCAACCGATCTGCGTTCCATGAAAACATCTTCGTACAACCCATGGTATGCGTCCAACTCAATAGCTAGTTCTCCTCGAACTCTACCCCAATGTTCCTCCTTGTCATATATATGTGCAGATACGGCACGAAAACCGCAATGACCATCTGCAATGACATTCTTCGTCTCGATGACAAACTTTTGAATCCATCTCGGTAGTTGATTGATATAATCACTAGGCTGTCCAAAGCGGGTATTTCGGCGAACAACCTATTGAAAAACAAAGTATGTAAAGATTATCTCGTAAGTAAGATTTATGTTGACCAAATAACTAAGATTTACCTGAATCTTTGTCCTTGGAATAGTAGTGAACATCGGAGGTTTATTTGATGGACTTACTTCATATGTTACCACATCATCAACCGGCGATGGCGAGCAACTGTCTTCGATCGATTCCACGTACTCAAACTTGCTCGGATCCCGTTTGGTTGACTTTGACTGTTTAGCCTTTACAATCTTAGGACGACCTTTAGGCTTCGGGCGAGTCTGACTTTCGGGAGCCGGCATAATTAGTCCGATTGTTACAGGATTGTCTACCTCCATCAGCCTTTTATACATTGCTACCTTCACCGACTCAGGGGCTCCCTTAAACTTAACATCGACATTTTGATGAAGTACAGTCCATGCACCAACTATTTCCTCCCCAACACCAACATCATCTCCCTTGCTTGGTACGAAATCTAATTTTCTCCAAAAAGCATCAACCTTGTCGAGGGGAATAGGCTCCTCCAATCTGATATATTCAAATATTTCATGCACACAAGGAAGACCATATGTCTTTCTCAATGTACATGAACACAATAGAGGGTCTACACCTGTTTCAGGAATAGCAACCATTTCATCGTATATCTTGTTCAATGCATCCACCGACACCATACCTCGGAGCGACCTAAATACATTTGACTTGAATTTATGTTGGACGATATTCCTACTCTTCTCGAATGAATCCTTTATTGCAACCAGTGTTCTAAAAATCAGGCTAGGCGCCCGCCTAGGCGCCGTCTAGTTGCTAGGCGCCCTCCAAATGCCACGATTAGGACCAAATCGGCCAAAAAAATCGCCACCACAAAAAATCGCTACCTAGGCGCGACTAGTCCTCCTAGGCGCCGCTAACGCCTAGCCGATTAGGGCTCAAAAGTCCAAACGACGTCTGAGATCCCGTCGGAGAAAGAGGAGAACGCCGGCCGGTATGTGTGTGAGAGAGAAACCGTAAGAGGAGAGAGAGTGAGAGAAACCGTAAGAGGAGAGAGAAAGTGAGAGAAATTAAGAGAGAGAGAGAGATTTCCATCGTCCTCGTGAGATCTGCCTGCCGCCGTTCCCGCGAGATCTGCTTGCCGTCGTTTGAGAAGGGAGAGTCGTCTGTCTGTTGTCTGTGAGGGAGAGAGAAAGACGTCTTCTTCTTTTTTGGTTTTCCTTTTCTGTGATTCAGACTTTGTGAGAGAGAGAGTGTATGTTTAAGTTTTAATGTTTAGGTTTTACTTTTTAAAGTGACAACTTCCTCCCCTCAAGTTATTAAATTATTTCTTCTCTCCTTTTAAGTTATTATATTATTTTCCCTTCCCCTTAAGTTATGCAAATATTTTTCTTCTCCCCGCCACTTATGAATTTAATTTTAAATTTTAACTTTTAACTTTTAATCTTGTAATGTGATCATTACTTTTAATTTATTTGGCCATATTTAGTTATTTACTATTATTGCAACAGGTTTGTTATGTAACTATAGTGTAATTATGTCTCAATTTTTAGGCCCCGCCTAGGCCCCGACAAGACCCCGACTAGGCCCCTAGGGCCTAGCGCCCGCCTAACGATTTTTAGAACATTGATTGCAACGTGTAATGTTTCAATGAGCGTGTGAATTTGTCGCCAACATGTGTCAAAGTTACCTTGGCTCGATCCGAGCTGTCTTTTCAACATTGCGTGCTGACTCTCCACCCTGAAAAATAAGATACAGTATGTAAGATTTTCAAATATGAGAAAGTTATGAAAGCTACATTTTATTTAAATATACCTATTCGTTGTTTTATTGTCATAATGCATGACATTATCTGTCCAACAAGCCACAAATCTCTTTTTATACGGCAACAACCATTGGTCCATTACATACTTCACCGCAGGCATGAATTCCTTGAATTGAGATTGTAGTCTTTTAAATCCCTCTTCAAATTCTGTCTCAGTCACTGAAATCACTAATACATTCCAATAGAGATTAAACGCATTCCATTTCTTTTTCGGGCCTAGCAGTTTCTTGCAATTCGCCAAAACATTCCTATTTATATGCCATCGACAAAGAAAATTTATCGACGAGGGGAACGTTTTCTCAATTGTATTCATTAAAGCCTTTTCTCTATCAGTCAAAATAACAGTGGGCAAGGAAGATTGGTGCATTAGTGATTTCAATATTGTCAAGACCCACATATAGTTCTCTTCCCGCTCGCACTCCAAAATTGCGACTGCAATCAGAAATGTGATCTGTGTAGATGTCACACCAACAATCTCCAACAATGGTAACTTGTACCTGTTTGTCTTATAAGTGCAATCCATGAAGATGACTTTCGGAAAACACCTCAGCAAGTCAATACTCTTTGGGTGAGCCCAAAAAAGATTCTTCACGATGTTAGTCAATTCGCAGCGTTTATCGTAGAAGGTATAACCATGCTCCTTCAACTTGAATATAAGTTGTTGCATTTCAGATCGACCATCACGCTCATTAACTCTATTCTTTGTCCGAGCATTGTAGATTGTCTTTATTGTTGACTTATTTCCCTCAAATCTTTGTTTCAGCCCAAATAATATGTCCTTGGGCTTAGTATTGCCCTTGAAAAAATCAATAACAAAGGTCTCCTCAGATTTCTGCAATCGACCTATATATGAGTGATCCTCCATGTGATCAACGGTTGGATGATTGTGTTTACCACATTCAACCTCTAATGCCCATTCATCAATCGAGACTTGCTTCCCTCTCAAACGGAATGGGCAACCACACTTCTTAGTTCCGGTTTCTCTTTTCCTTTTCCCTTTACCTACCACATCATCGACATTTTCAACCTTTTTTTCTTTATCAATTCATAATGATGATGACCTAATCTTGACATTTTCTTTATATACACCATTACGTTCACAAATCAATAACAACCGAGCTCGTTTCTTATCGGCACCATTGTCCGACCTACCGATGATGATCACAATGCCATGCTCCCGTCCTCTAGCTTGCACCCATTCAATCAATTTATCCCGAGATATAAAACATTCTTGAGTTGTAAACACATCCGTGAAATCAACATCGAGGGCTTCTTCGTTCACAACATGTTCAAATGCAACAATCTCTTCATTATTAGGACCAAGAACACTGGGCTCCGTAGTTAACGTGTTTGAATCCTGTTAAACATTACCAAAAAAAAAAAAAAATCTTGTTACTGTGCGGCAGGACCCTGTTGCACACTTTATAGAGTGTGCGACAGGTTCAGGTTGCACACTCTTAAGATTGTGCGGTAGGGTCCTGTCGCACACGACGACCTAGCAACTCGAATTTTTTGAATTTTTTTTCATTTTTAGCATAAATTAAACGGTAAAATGACTATAAAATGAGTTGTAGTACTTACGCAATTCATCTCTTCCACTTCTTTGTGCTCCTTTTCATCAATGTGAATCGATTCATTGATATGGTTTGAATTTTTTCCATCCATTTTTGGTGTTGAGTTTTAAGAAATTTTTTTCAAAATGATGAAGGTGAATGAGGTGAGAGTAATAGGAGATGGGTATACTTAGTAGTTTTAGGGTTCTAAAAAACAGGAGGGGGGTGGACTTAGTAATGAAATTATTTTAAGGGTAATATAGTCTTTTTAAATTGTGACAATTTTATAATAATGATAAATGAGGTATACTTAGCAATTTTGGGCGTGGGAATAGCGGTACTCAAAAAAAAAAAAAAAAAAATAAAAAAAAACCTTCCAAAATGGCGCTAGATATTTGCAACCGTCAGTCTGCCACTGGCACACTTGACATGAATGAGGCCATTTAGCGATAAAACCTGATAAAACTTTGGATTCCGAATTCCATTCCAATATCTGTCCTAAATCATGAGCGCATGCTTTAATTATTCAGTAATACTCCGTCCGTCACCTTTAATTCCGCGATGGACTTCAAACCCTAACTCTTCAATTCCATTCCCTATCCCCAAACACCAAAAGCTCAATTCCAGTTCCTGTCGGCACATTCGAGTTCTTCAAGATGAGGCCGGAGTTTTATCACCTGAAGACACTTATTCATTTTTGAACAGTCCATTGACTGGGACCGGAAATCAAGAGTTTCAAGGAGTGGTTGAGACTCAAGTTGAAGAGCATGCCTTGATTTCGTCAGAAAATTCGCCAAGAAGGTCCCAGAAGAAGCGAGAAGACGATTCTGACAGCTCTGACACTAGGTTCAAGCTTCTAAACGGGAGGGAGGTTTGTTCTTTTTTTCCATTTCTTCCCCTCACTTTTTTCGACTTTATTTGTTCTTTTTGTTGGCATGTACATTTTCTCGATTTTGCTTTTTTCTGCGTTGAAGTTTCTGGCTGGATAGTGTTGCAATTGTCTGTTGTTCGATCCTTATTCAATTCTGTTTATGTGAAAAAGTTGAAAACAAGACAATAATTTTGAGAAGTTTTGAGGAAAATAGGGAGAAAGACACAAAGAGTTAAATTGATATCTATGTTTGGAACCAATTTGATTCAAAATGTACAAAGGCAGTGTAGTGGTTTTCATGTTAGGGTTGAAGTTTGAACATACCACATGAGTTGTCTAGGTCAGTTGAAGAATCAACAAAGAGTGGAACTCTACATTTAAGAATAGTAATACTTGCATGTTTTGGACTAAAACTTGAGGTACACACTTTTGTGCGGGGGATACAAGACGGAGCACTTGTATTGATATAAGACGGAGCACTCGTATTGATACAAGACCGAGCACTCGTTTCATCGCAAAGGAAACTCAATTGACTATTCAATTCTCTCTGCTTCCCCATTGATATGCTATCAAAATGCAACATTAGTACAAAACTGGAACCCTGTTACACTCTTCGATGTGCTAATTTCAGTTTGGCTCTTAGCTTTGGTTGGTTGGTATATAAAAAGGAACTGCATTGCTGTACTATTTAGTATTTATAGTATAGGCTTTGCATGTGAACATGGAATACAGAAGTGTCTTCCTGTCATCAACAAGTGCGTTCCGTCAGTTTTCACACATGAATTTACATAATGGTCTCGTCATATTCACATGGTGAGGATAATGAGAGGTTGAAGAAGATCCACACAGACTAGGATCACTTAGTTACTCTAAAAAAATTGTTCCCCTAGAAAAGAGCTCAACTTATGCAGATACTTGGCCATTTTTGGATGGACTCAAAGTCAGACATCAAGTGCATTTCTTTCTCAATCATCCTCACCCACGCGAGGATGAGGATTCCACATTAACATCCGATAAGGAGACAAACTCCGTTCAGCTCTCTATTCAAAGATGAGTGATGGGGTAATGTTGCAAATTTTATATGGCGGAGTGAGATAAGCGTTGGTACCAGATGTGAAAAAAGAACTCTATAGATTCTCAGCTTGGCATAATTGCTCAATGATAATGTACCTGAGGTCCTGAGCTGATCTTCCGCTACGTGTTGTAGTTCTTGTATGTAATAATACGAACCATAAGTTTATAACTATCATGGTGCTGCCTAGGATTTATGATTCAATCGTGATATTATCAGGTTTTTGAAGAGAAAGCCTACCTGGTAGGTGTTACACGTAAAGGTGATACAGAGGATTTATTTGGTATAGAGGAATCGCTCAAGGAACTCGCCCAGCTTGCTGATACTGCTGGACTGACAGTTGTTGATTCTACATTCCAAAAGTGAGTGGCTTGTTTTGGTCCTCTCCATTTTGTTCAACTTTTACACAATGCTACTCAAATGGCGGAAAATATTTTAATAAAGGACAATGGCAATGCTTACGTGCTGTTTCAATTACACTTTGCAGTAGACTTGGCCTTTTGGTACTTTTTGTTATTGTTATTTATGCATGTTGCTTACTTTCGTGTTTGTTGGTGTTACTTCTTTCGTGTTTGGTTGATGTAGCCAATCGTTCAATAGGGTTTACTTGGACAGACGTGAAAGTTAAATTCAGGAAAGCATTGATGCTTTGTTATCACCTGGATACTTGATTTGGCAAGTTATTTGCATTCACCCTTGAGCACTCAAGTTAGACTTGGGCCACCTTTTTGTGTGATTTAGGTTACTGGTTCTAGGGTATGGTAATGGTTAACTAAGATGATGAATAAGCATGTATGCCTCATTACTGGCTCTTTTTTTTTTTTTTTTTCCCGGCCTATGAAACTCTAACATTCTTATGCTTTGCCTTAGTCTCCGAGGTTAAAAAAAAAGCCATAAATAGGTTGCATGTAACTGACTCCTACTTTTACTTATCAAAATAAAAAACTCCTACTTATCATCACAGGGCTATGTTTAGTTGTAGTACGCTCGTAGCTTTCTTTCAGAGATAAAGATGTGACAATGTTGGCAGTTTGCACCTTATCAGTGATTATTTGCGATTAAAATTTTCATTTGAATTGAAAGTTTATTGCATAATTTATTCCCCATTTTCTGTAGCTTTAGCACAACAAATGGTTGTTTGTGCCATCTTACAAGTTATCAGCCTTGTATTTCTCAATGTTGTTTGATCCATACACGCATCATTGTATAGTCTTACATGGTTTGCTATCTTATGATGCAGACTCTCTACTCCAAACGCAAGGTCGTACATTGGATCTGGCAAGGTTGCAGAAATTAAGAGTGCAATTCATGCATTTGGCGTTGAGACTGTAATATTTGACGATGAGCTTTCGCCAGGGTTGGTTATTAAGATTTCGAGACTTATCTCTCCATTAACATGCTCGATATTGAGATCTGTTCTAACTAAATGTTGCACTCTAACAGTTGTTTTGCCATTTGTGACTTAATGAGTAACCACTTGGTTTATCACAGTAAGTTTACTGCTTAAGATCTCATATTGAACAGTGTTAAAGTTTGTCTGGAGGTACCTTCTGGTTAAATTATTACAAGAAAACCATATTTCACAGACAATGAGATCCGTTAGAGTGTAATCCTTTATTTCTTCTAACCTCCTTGACCTATTTCTTAAGCCCTGTTCTTGTCCTGTTTCCTGTCCTGAAGCCAAACAACCATGGATGACTTCCCCTCATGTCGTATCTACCAAGACATTTTGCTTGCTAAGAACTCCATAATATTATAATACAGTATCCCTCTTTCTCGTTTCTTATGCTATTTCAGCGAATTTCACAAGTTTTGGTAGGATCGACTCATTTGATGGCTATTATTGTTTGAATCATGGAAGTTTGGTTATATATTCTTCGTCCAGAAAAAGGTTTCCCACTTTGAAAGTAAACCCTTTTAAGGAAACTTTTGATTTCATATCCACCCGCAAAATGTATTAAGTTATCTGAGAACATGCCATTGTTGATCTCTCCAGAAATTAACCCTTGGACCCTTATTAATTTGGTAACAGCTTGCATTCTGTATTGGGTTTCTGAAAGCAAGCTTCTAGTTTCCACCAACTCAAGACCACTATACAACTAAATTTGGCGGTGACATTGGCAGCGATCGGACTATCAGATATTGGTTCAAGTTTGATGGGATTCAAAATTTGATATTCATACAATTATGTCCTAACTTAGCTTATGAGTAAAATTGAAAGAATGGGACAAATAGAAATAGAAAAATGAGACTCTTTTTCTGGGATTAATGGAGCAACATTTTGAAAATTCTTGTAGCTATTTGCATTATGCCGAACCTTGATTAACTACAGGATTGTCTTTTTCCTATACTTACATGGAAACTGAAACTAGTCATTCTTTTTATAGTCAGTGTACTCAATTCAATGAAGCTTTGTTCCAACTACTCGGTGTAGATTGCATTAATCTCCTTTAACCATTCTTCTTCACTATCAACAATTAAGACTGTTTCTCTTGAGTTTAAAATTGTTCTTAGCCATCAGTCATCACCAAGAATTATGACCTTATTCTTGGTGTGTGAGGAAATGTACATACAATCATACCGCGTTTTGTGATACATGCTGATTGTGATGCTAAATTGCAGACAGTTGCGTAATTTGGAAAAAGCCTTTGGTGGCGACGTTAGAGTCTGTGACCGCACTGCTCTCATCCTGGATATCTTTGATCAGCGAGCAGCAACACGTGAAGCTGCTCTACAGGCAAATCTTTGCTTTGGGTTTGAATCAATATCCCACAAAATTTTGCTTGCTTGAACTGAGAAAAATAGTTTCTTCCAGGTTAGATTGGCTCAAATGGAGTATCAGTTACCACGACTAACAAGAATGTGGACACATCTTGAACGTCAAGCCGGAGGACAGGTGAAAGGTATGGGTGAGAAACAAATTGAAGTGGACAAGCGTATTTTACGTACTCAAGTAAGGATCTTTCCTCAACAAGCTCTATACATTTTTGTATAATTTATCCCACAATTTGATATAGAATGAGAATATTTTTCATGAATGATTCACCTTGATGCAATAAGTGAGCTTTGAAAGATTTCCAAACAAATAAACATAGTAGCTTGATTTTGGTAGGAGGACTTCTAGAAAAGATAGTTATCTTGTTGAGGGACAGCCCTTTAAATTCCCCCGTTTTCTTCTTTTTACCTGATCTTTTTTATTTTATTTATCATTCTATGTCTTCTTTCCGCGTAATATATAAGTAATGTAGGGTCAATTTCACCTTTCCGGAGACGTCTGTGACATCTAAAAGCTGTACTTCACCAACTGCACAATGTGAGAAAGCAGGGTGACGTCTCACAAAGTGCTGCCAGATTGGTGCTTGTTTCTGCACAACTTTGGCACCCTGCCTACTCAGATTGCGCAGATATTGGTCTTTCTAAAATCTGAAATGGAGTTATTTCATGATTCTCTATCTCCAACCTGCTCTTTCAGATTGGTGATTTGGTAATGTTTTATCTCAATGGCTAGGCTATTCATGGTCGTGAAGGATGCAAATATAACTGTTCAAGTTGCTTGTATTAGGCAACCTTGTCTCTGTTCCTTTCTATTGCTAGTTTTTTAGAAAGACAATATGTTCTGAAGTTGACCTCAATAGTATCAAACTAATGGTAAACAAGTTTTATTTAGAAATTATTGTAAGGGCATGTTTGTAAGTTTTCAGATTTTGGGCTAGGCTAGTTCAGAACGAACTCCATTAAGCCCGGATATACAAAAGCAAGATTTTGGCGAGCTGGCTCAAATAACCCTTAGTTTGGTTAAGAATCAATGCTCACAAAAGACAGATAAATACATGAATGTGTATGAATGTGTGTGTGTGTGTGTGTGTGTGTCTCTGTGTGTAGGGAGAAATATTGAGAGAAGGAAATTAGCTGGGCAAAAAGTCTATGGGCTACTGTCTTTGCTGTTGGCTGATCATTCCATTATTTTTTGACTCCAGTAATCTGTTACTGTTCAGGTTTGTTGTAATTTTACTGGCATGGGCCTACAAACTGACCATCATTACAACAAATGACATTGATTCAACCCCATTGGCTGATTTTTCATATATTTCCCAGAAATATATGCTATAGCGGCATCTTTATTTTGTTTTTCACTAGCAAAAGAACAAATTAGAAAAGTTAAATGCACTTAGCAAAGTAGGTGCGCTATAACCCAGCCTAACTTATACCCTTTTATTCGGTTTTTCAGGTTTGCTAAGCACCCCCTAAAATGCAAGCAGATGCTAATAAAAAACAAATTCCTAAATGGTTTTTTATCAACTTATCAAAAAGGATCCACCTCTATTTTAAATATTAGGAGAGGTTTTCGAACAAATTTGAAGACTTACAGGGGCCAACATGAAATACCATGAACTTTGAAAGGTCGCTAATAGAATAAGGATCATAGTATTGGGGGCTTTGTACAAGCTTGAGTGGCCATGGCCGTCCTTGGCCTTTGCTGCTGGGCCCTGAGGGTAGATAGGAGGACAAGATTTGTAGTGATGTATTTACGATTTAAGCTTGATATAGGCATCGAATAATAGATCTCTTATCATATTTATGCCTGTTATTATGATGCATTTTGAAGACATAAAGAGCACCTGTTTCCTGCTTATGTGGTGTGCACTTAATACTCATTCAGATTTATTTTTGCTTTTGATTTTTCCTCTCCTCTCTACTTTCTAGCCTGATCCCATTGTCATGTCAACCTCTGCTCTTGATAGTCAGTAGCTTATGCATTCTATTAACCTTCTGTTTTTATTTATGTTTTTTATTTTATTTTTATGTATTATGTTTGTGTAGATTGGTGCTCTTAAGAAAGAACTAGAATCTGTTCGAAAACATCGAAAGCAATACCGGAGCAAACGCCTTTCTGTACCTGTGCCTGTTGTTTCATTGGTAGGAAATAGATGGATCTTCATTTTTACTAGTTCTTTGGTAAGCTACATTAGTTAATTATGTGGTGCATCTTCTATTTAGGTTGGGTACACGAATGCTGGAAAAAGCACCCTTTTGAATAAGTTAACAGGGGCTAATGTTCTTGCTGAGGATCGGTTGTTTGCAACCCTTGATCCAACTACGAGACGAGTACAGGTTAGTTGTCAAGTCTTGAATTTCTCTCACTACTGCATGTTGTTGGTTTATTAGTGTTCTTACGCCATTTTATAGAGTTTAATAAGGGAAATAGTTTTTCAAGATACAGATATCTATGTGACCTAGAAATTAGTTTTTAAATAGTCATCCAAAGTACATGATACACATATTAGTGTTTGTTGAAGCAATAGGAGGATGGAAGTGATTACTTGTCGTATAATTTACAATCAGAGACGACAAGAATGTCTAGCTGGATTGACTCCCAATCTTTAAATGATAAGCTGAGGAATTTTCATTATAAATGATAACATGATCATGCTTCTTTTACTTTTTTTCTCTAGATAAAGAATGGGAAGGAGTTTCTCCTCACAGATACTGTTGGATTCATTCAAAAGTTACCAACTACGCTGGTGAGCACTGAATCGACTTTTTGTTGTGTGGGCCAATAATAATAGTATATCTTTCTAAATTCTAAGTTATATATGCCCCAATTTTCCTTTTATGGAGATTTTTACCTGATTAATTGAGATGAGTTTCCACTAAGTTTTCAACTCTTGAAATCTTGTTATTTGCGTTTTAGTTGATGATTCTTATGCCAGGTTGCTGCCTTCCGGGCAACACTAGAGGAAATCTCTGAGTCATCTCTTATGGTGCATGTGGTGGATATAAGGTATACATGGCGAATTGGTAGATGAGACTCTATTCTGATTTCCTACATTATCTTATTATTATGTCTTGCTGTCTAGTTCAGCCACCCGCTGGCAGAGCAGCAGATTGAGGCCGTAGAAAAAATTCTTTCAGAACTGGACATTGCATCAATTCCGAAGTTGATGGTTTGGAACAAGGTACTTGTTTGGCCTTCTTGTTCTGTATATTTGTTACCATGCTATATATTGGTTCCTGTTTTTGTATATCATTCTCTATGGTTTGACTGAGTGAATGGGTGGCTGTATGCCCTGATGCCTTGGGCCATTTGTATTTTCAAAGAAGTTTGTTGATTCTGATTTTATTGGATAGTCATTTGTCTTTATGTTACTCCTTAAGATTTGGACCAGAATGAAGCTGTACCAGGTAAATGAATAGCAGTCTTCATGCACCGCTGAATGGGTGGCTGTATGCCCTGATGCCTTGGGCCATTTGTATTTTCAAAGAAGTTTGTTGATTCTGATTTTATTGGATAGTCATTTGTCTTTATGTTACTCCTTAAGATTTGGACCAGAATGAAGCTGTAACAGGTAAATGAATAGCAGTCTTCATGCACCGCTGAATAAGTTGGAGAAGTAGTAGTTCAATAGAGCTTTTTTAGCCAAGTTTTTGTTCCTTGTTTTTTGGGAATAATGGATGATTCAATTAAACATGCAGTGGTTCAAAATATGTGCGGTATCTGAATTTACAGTCATCCAGTTGATCTAAAAGGATGACTGATTCTCAGTTGTCTCACTTTTATGCAAAATAGTCTAGTTTTGAGCTTTAGCATGCATTTTCTTTTTGGAAGTATATAAAAAAAAAGGGTTGACTGGGCTTCACTCATATCACTGCGATATCTATTCCACTCTGATCACTGCCTGACCATGAAAGATGCTTTTGATAGGTTGATAAAGCTAGTGATCCGGAGAGAATCAAGTTGGAGGCCAAGAATAGAGAAGATACAGTTTGTATATCTGCTCTAAGTGGTTATGGGCTGGATGAATTCTGTGATGCAGTACAGGAGAAACTGAAGGTGCAGCCTTGAAGATATCTTGATGTTAAGAGTGGTTCTTACCTGTATATCAATACCTTTCTACTTGTTTCTTATGTTGAGAAAAACCTGCTCTTTCAACAGGATGCTATGGTGTGGGTGGAAGCTTTGGTTCCTTTTGACAAAGGGGAATTACTCAGTACCATACATCAAGTTGGGATGGTTGACAGAACTGTGAGTCTTCTTTTTCTTTGACAGATCAAGTAAACCTTATCTCGTCTACGTAGCTGGCAACCTTAATCCTTTTCTGCTCGTGGACAATGTCTTCTGTTAAACTACCAAACTGTGCTCGTTTCTATCTTTATCTTTTCAAACATCCTTATCTCAGCTTCTTTTAACATGTCGCTCGTAGTTGTCCGCCATTTTGTACTGTCATCTGAACTGTTATAGTGACCACATTATGCTTCAAAATCACTTCTCAACTTTTCCAAGCTTACTTCTTTGACTAATAGTCCCCAATCCCTCTTTCTAAAAATAATCGAGCCGAGATGATGGAAGTGATCACCTTTTGGTATCTCTTGGATGTTGAGTGTAACTGATTCTCCATTTGTATTCCTGCTTCTGCCAAGTTGCATTCTACACAGTAGCCCCAAAACCTACAATGGAACAATTCTGTGGTTAGAGTTGCCAATGGTCTCTGTCTCAAAATAATGTCACGATCGGAAAAGGCATGCACAGACTAAGAACATTTAAATTTCCCTCGTTGACTAGGGATGAAAACAAAATTGTACACTTTCCAAATTTGTAGACATTCTTTAGAAAGGGTATGATTAGACAGGTGAAGAAAAAGTACAAATTCTTAGGAAACTAACCACTCCTTAAGGGATGATTGAAAAGAAAAAAGCAACTCTCAATTTGGGCCGGGGAGTACTTTGCTTCTCCCCGGCTTATTTTGGGCCCTCTTGCTCTTAATGCTTCTCTCCGTACATCGATTATATGATTCACCCACATCAACTAGGGCATAGTCATCAGCAATCCATACTCATCATGGTACACCATCTTCTATTCAGCTAGTCAACTTATTGATATCCTTCTTGCCATTAATATCATCAGCGCAACCTTGTTATTCTTGTTGTGTGTGCCATTACCCCATTACCTGTTCTACCACCTAATAGTTGTACAGTACACATCACAGAATAAAAAAGTGTTGGTCAATCTTATAATGTTGGTTGTGCCTGACTAGATCTTGATTGGTGACAAATACTCTGATTCACTTAAAGAGTCCATGCTTGAAAACTCGACATGTTAGTAGATACTTTAAAAATATAATACATCCTTACTTGGTCCAGCTTGTTTACAGATTTCATCCAAAAAGAAAAGAAAAAAAAGTAAATAAAAACAAAACTTGCTTACTTCTTATTGATAGAAGAGGCTAAATGTATTTTGTATTTGTAAATCATGACTCTCTAAGGAACATCTTGGAAAAGGAAAGGGAGACTCTTTAAATGAGAGGAAGAAGTAGTAATATACTGTATATCCTTTTATCATACAGTCAGCCAGTGTTATTTACTTGGTTTTCTCTTACCTATTTTTTCTCAATTGTAGGAATATAGAGAGAATGGGACACTGATTAGAGCTTATGTTCCATTGCGGTATGCCAGGCTTCTGACCCCGCTGAGGCAAATGTGTGTATCATAACCTTTTAAGTCCCTCTGCTGATGCTTCATTGTAGCAATTGTTACAAAAGCATCGAGCTATTGTTGTAAGAGTTGTTTTGACGCTTCCCTGGCCATCTAAGGCTAGTAACGGGGCATAGACTCGTGTGACATTCCAGAACAGCAGAAACAACTAAACAGACATACCTAACCTCAAATGTGAAAACATGGATATTCTTGTATAGACAGAAAATGATGTTTGTATTCTTGATAGCACTCTGTATATATAGCATGTAATTTCTTTGAAGTATTTACAGAAACTTTTGATGGGTGGGAATTGATCTTATTTTTAGTTTTACACAGTTTTCTCACTTGTCATTGGTGATGATATGCTGTTTGACTTTTCGCTTTGTGTAATGGCAGTTCTGCAACTGCTCTTATCTTGGTGATGAAACATACTTATTGTCTTAGTCTTTACGTCCCATTAGTGATGGAATGTGTGTGGTAACCACTCCAGGTCTGTTCATGATGCTCGCTGAGTTCTTTTCCTTTGAATCAGGTTTTCAAGATGCAACCGTGGTTAGGAATTTTCATTTTCTCTCTTATTTGGATTTCATTCAATGCTGAATGTATTTGACTCATATATGATACCTATGAACTCGAGCAATTAAATCCCTCATCGTAACAAGTTTGAAAATATTAGGAAAATAGTTTGGGGATTGCTAACAATTTTCCTTTTGACACCCTCCCCCCCTCTTCCAAACTAGAGAACAAATGAATTAAAGAAATGCTCCCTTGAAAAGATCTTATGAATACTAGTAGAAGTAATAATATACTGTATGTTGGTAACAAGCTTGTGAATGATTACTTTGTAGCGTAGTGTTTGAGAAACTGGCAAAATGTTGGGTGGATTCCACCAAGTGTTGCAGTTTTTAGCAGAAAATTGAAAGCAACTCATCAGTAAAGCAAAGTATCAACTTAACCCGAGTTTTACTAATTTTGATCGATATCAAATGTTAATGGCTTACATATTCTGCTCCATTATTTGTTCTTGGAGCAGGTAAAACTGAAACCAGAACCACTCCTCTCTCTCTCTCTCTTACACACGCACACACGAACGCATGCACATTTCCAAATATGGTTCATATACGACACAAAAGAACTTGACAGGTTCGTAGCACCTATAATAGGCATCTATCCTCTTTGGGAGGATTTGGTGGGAAAAGTGGTTGATTAGCTCATATGACCTCTATATAAATCTAGTAATGTACCCTTTAATGTCACAAGTAATCCTATACTTCAACATTCTTTTACAGCTTTCTGTTACCAATGGCTTCTCTCAAACTTCTTTCCACTACCCTGGCAATTATCGGGTTCCTCTTATCTCCACTCTGCCTTGCTTTTCCAGGCTTTAATTTCGGCTGGGGTGGTGTTGGCCCCATTAACCACCCTGTGGGTGGTGGAGCCTATTCTGGCCTTTCTCCAGGATTCTACCATTTCTCATGCCCCCAAGCTAATGATATTGTCATGTCTGTCCTAGAGAAGGCCATTGCAAAAGAGCCTAGGATGGCTGCTTCTTTACTTAGGCTTCATTTCCATGATTGCTTTGTTCAGGTAAAACTATCACCTTCCAGTGATAAGATTAAGTCATTGTGCATCTATTTTTACCTTTCCTTTGAGATTTAATTACTTGAAATTTACTTAAAATATATGATTGGACGTAATGGTACTGTCGAAAACTCATTTTGGTAAACTTGCCTTTCCACATGCAAATAACGTTATTTTATCTGATGCTGCTTAGAAGTAGGGACTTAATTTTAGGCCCAAATTTCCTTTCTATTAGCTACTTAACTCTGTTATGAATGAAGGGCTGCGATGCATCAGTCTTGTTGGACGATAGTGCAATAATAGTAAGTGAAAAGAACTCGGGACCAAACAAGAATTCACTGAGAGGATTCCATGTGATCGACGAAATCAAGTCTAAACTGGAAGAAGCCTGTCCTCACACGGTCTCTTGTGCCGATGTCCTTGCCCTTGCTGCTCGAGGTTCCACTGTCCTAGTAAGCCACTCAACTTGGTATTAAGGGCTTAAATTTCATTTTATCTTGTACCACATGTTCACCGTACAGAACTTCTTTCTAGAATTTGTATGTTCTGTTTATATCTTGGGCTTTTTAGTCCCCGACCCAAGATTTTCCTATTTGCTAACAAATTTTGGTGGGTAAAATGGAACAGAGCGGTGGACCAAACTGGGAGTTGCCATTAGGAAGGAAGGACTCGAAAACTGCAAGTCTCAGCGGGTCAAACAGAAACATTCCAGCGCCAAACTCCACCATCCAAAGCCTCCTAACATCCTTCAAACGCCAAGGCCTTGATGAAGTAGACCTTGTAGCTCTTTCTGGTCAGTTTAAGCCTAGAAGAAGAATCCACGTTCCAATTTTTCCATTCTAGAATAGAAATATCATTAAAAACTTAAACTTGATCATTGGTAAAAGGTAGAAAAGAATAGACTCCTTGATCAACGATTCTCATTTCTAGAATGGAAACCTCTCAAGTAAATACAACGTGCTTTTTATCGAAAGGTATGGTTGTTCAAGAAATGGTTCATATGGTATGGGGACTTAAAAAAAGCCATAAATAATGCATTATTGAGCAATCATTCCAAACAGGGCCCTGTATTACAAATTCTGTTTTACAACGCTTTAAACCCTGACTGACGTTCATAGCAAACTCTTGGTTTTTCTTGAAGGAAGCCACACCATAGGGATGGCAAGATGTGCTACATTCAAGCAGAGGCTATACAATCAAAATGGGAACAATCAACCAGATGCAACACTAGAGAAAACTTACTACAATGGCTTGAAAACAGTTTGTCCAAGAACTGGAGGCGACAATAACATCTCTCCTTTGGACTTTGCCTCTCCTGCCAAATTTGATAACACATACTTCAAGCTCATATTGTTGGGAAAAGGACTTCTCACCTCAGATGAAATCCTTTTGACCGGAAATGTTGGCAAGACTATCAAATTGGTTAAGGTCTTTGCCAACGATGAGCCCCTCTTCTTTTTGCAGTTTGCTAGGTCTATGGTTAAAATGGGAAACATTAGTCCTCTCACTGGTCTCAATGGTGAAGTCAGGAAGAACTGTCGCCGGATTAACTGATGACCATCAAATGTCCAAGTAGTAAAATTTGATGATATGGGTTTTCTCGGTTGTTCTTAGCTTTTAATTGTTTTTTAGTTGATCTGATGTGAATGAACTTAAATGGAAGACTTTGTTCTTTGTCATACAGGGCGGAGGATCATATACTCTTTCTCTAGTAAAATCAACTCAAATAAATTGTGTGTTCTAAGTAACGAAAAAAGTTAGTATCTTTCATACTACAAGTAATTTGGAAAATGAATTCCATCGAACAATTAACAAAGAAAAAACAAGTGGATTTATCGGAGAAATCAAGAATGCATGTTTCATGCTAATAATGTGAAGCAAAGTGCAGTTTGCTATAAATAACTAATGGCTTTTGTGCGCAATTGATAGAATTAATTCAAGTATTCTAGTCGTGTTTCATGAACTAGCAGCTAGAGGTTCATTTTGTTTAGTTGTTCTCCTCCTAGTGAGCTTGTATTTCACCATCCTTGCAATTCTGTAGAACCAGAAAGCACTGACCAACTGAAGTCCCAAACACATTGCCTGAACAAACAAAACTTAAATCAACTTCAAGGAAAACGAATGATTAAACACAAGCCACAGCTTTTGATTTCGCATTTACAGTAAGACGATCGACCAGCAAAGATGTTCGTATGATGAAATATTACCTTGATGATTAAAGGATTGTTGGCCGTTATAGTAACAAAGGTGAGATATGGTCCGACAACCATCCTTGCAAATGTGAAAATCACAGCAAATGAAACCTGTGGGAGATTACTGGAATTCATAAAGTTGTATTTATTTAAGCAGGAAAATTCCAAATTAAAGTTTTTGAAACTATCTACTAACATCAGCTGCCAAATTAAGGTCAGAGTCCTTGTAACCAAGCTCTTTGAGAAGCTCTCTTAAATGGAGTAACGGACTCGAGATCTCTGTTATCCATAACGCCGCAACCATTTCTGATCCACACTACGTCGAATAGGTTAAAAGAATAAATCAATATTAATGAGATTAAGTAAAGATTGTCAAATGCTCGTATAAGAAAAAGAAAGGCGAAAGCTGGGTACCTTTTGATAAGCAAGGCCTGCCCCAATCCCAATAATGCTGACCAAATGGTGGATGGAATTATCGAGTTTAATGTTCTTGTCGAAAAGGCAGCATACGAGATCATAGATAAGATACGCTTGGCTCACTGCTAATGTTTTCATCTGCATATATATATATATATATATATATATATATATATATATATATATATATTATTCAAGAAACAGACATTGTAACATTGACATATATGTACTTTCACTCCAATTTTGTTACGAGAGGATGACTAAACAGGAATGCCGGAATCAAGAAAACGAAAAAAATAAATAAATAAATAAACTCAAAGAATGAAACATCAAACTTGAATTACCTGACGTGGGGAAGAAGTTGAGGCCAAGGGACAAACAGGGCATCTCCAATCTTGTACAGAGATGGAAGACAAGGTGACGGCCAAAGAAGCATGGATGGTAGAAACGATACGGTTGCAGAAATCAAAAGATCGAGTAGGGAAGATCATTCTTGTTAATAAAAATGCAGTTGTCCATGAGATTACCCCATAGACAACTAAGTTCAAGACATGATCATCTTCTTCCATCTAAGATTTCCTCCTAGCTACTTTTCTTGTACACTATTAATTAATCAAACAGTTTCTGAATGAATTTTAGAGCAACAACATAAGTAGTAGAATAAGAATTAATGAATGTTTGTGGTGGTTCGATAATTACAAAAAACATGATCGGTTAATTAAATGTTATTTCCTCCCAAACAGGTGGAAACAAGGAATGATAGCAACTTTTTGTACAATAAATTCATTTAATATTGGCTTTAATCAATTGGATTGGGTAGCAGTAGAAGCAGATACATGGTAGTTGGACCTATATCTGTTTCTTGACCAAACTTCAATTTTTTTTGGCCCATTTGACCGACCTCATTAATTTGAAAGAAATGACTTTTAATAGATATAAGGGTTAATGACATTGCAAGTCCCTCGATTATGACCGATTCCACCAGTAGATCCTTGACATAGTTTTTTCAAATTTTAATCCCACAAGTTTAAAATTGTCATGAAGCTAGTCCTTTTTATGAATGCCGTTAGAAAATTTTCGTTAAGTGACCTATGTGCCTCCCACGTGCATTTGAGTAAGGGCAAAATTAAAATTTTACTTATCATCTTCTTCAAACCTCAATCCCCAAAACACATACAATGATTTGTTAAACACACACACACTAATTTGAGGGGACTAATTGTGGAATGGGTGAGAGAGAGAGAGAGAGAGAGTCCTGCACACACAACAATGGCAACGGACACTCCAGTATAGCGAAAAACCCATCAGCCTCACCAACGCGACTCCCTTCGTGTACTGCCGCGCGCAAGCAGGCAAAAGGAAGGGCCTTTGCGACCTTCAAATCGGGTTTTGCAGCCTTAAAATCGAGCTATTTTTATTTGGGTTTTTGAGGGCAGTGATAAATCTCGACTAGGACTTAGTTGGGATTCGATTTTTGGGACAATCGTGGACAAATCTGGATTAGATTCTAGGATTTGCGAAATTCGGCGAACTCGGCAGAGTTTGTCATGGCTGCTAGTGCGTATGAAGCTCGTAAGTTTGCATGGGGTTTATTTGGAGGTTTGTGATTAATGTTGTTGGGGATTTGTGATTGGGTTCAATTTTTGATCTTCAATGGTGGTGAGTTACTGGAGGTTTTCGATTTTCAATCTTTAGTGGAACCCATTACAGACTCAACAGGAGAGCCCAAATTTGATTTGATCTTTAGAAATGGATGACGGTAGTGGTGGAGCTAACGACGGAGGCAGTGGTGGTTAGGAGGGAGAGAAGAAGAAGGTTCAAGAAGGAGAGATTAAGGTGAAGGTGGAAAATGACGACAACTTCATAGTTGGAGATTCTTAAGAAATTTTTATTTGGGAATTTTAATTTTGTTTGAGTTTTGTTAGTTGAAGTATGAATTTGGTTTGATTTTTCAATGGAGACTTATCGAGTTGAAGCATTTTTTCTGGGTTTGAGAAGACAAAGAGGTTGAAGATGAAGTTAGTAAAAAGGGGCTTGTGAAATTCCATTTTAACCCTTAACTTAATGTATGTGCGAGACACTTGAGGCACTTAAAGGAATTTTTCTAACGACATCTATCAAAAGGACTAGCTGCGTGACAATTTTAAACTTATGGGACTGAAATTTGAAAAAACTTTGTTAAAGGACTACTGATGGAATTACTGGTGGAATCAATCATAGTCGAGGGACTTGTAATGTCATTAACCCCAATAGATTGCAGCTAATCAGAAATACTTAGTTTAAATATAATTACAAATTTTAATTAAGTTATTTTCTCTTTCAGATTGGGGTGTGTAATATCATTCCAAAACCATTATATGGGCACAATTGACAAACCTAATACGAGTACAATTAGGATTGGTTTCATTGCCACCCACATATATCTAGGGGTGGTAATTTGAGACACAATATGATTGACCAAAACGAACATGACACAAAATTATAGGGTTTGGGCTGAGGTTTATTGGGTTTGGACTATTATCGGGCTGGCTTGATTTAAAATTGTGTCGTATTCAGGCTAGCCCGATAAGCCTTATCATCTGTGTTTGTGCCGTGTTCGGGCTAACCCAATATAGTGTATAGTACTTTAAATAACCCATTGGGCTGCTTTAATAGTAAGAATTAGTATTTTATTGGGCTTAATGGGCCTAATGGATATAACGGACTTGTCTAAATAAATCTAACAGTTGTGTCTGTATCGGACTTTTCGTGTTTTTCTGGTGTTGTGTCCGAGCTTTGGTTTTAGGCTCGTTAAACTTATCAAGTTGTATTTATTTTTAGGCTTATCGTGTCAACCTGATAACAGCCAGACAACTAATTTGCCACCCCTACATATATCGTTTCATAAGGATCACCGAGCATTAGTCACGTGCAAGACTCCTATCTTCCTAATTCAATTTTAATTCTTTCTATGCACATAGCCCACCACTTAAACCCATAAATAGGATTTGAGCAATTATCCTAACAGTTGTGGATAGAAAAGAGATATAGGGTTTTAGTTTGTAAAAGTTTCTAATGATTTTGTAAAATTTGAGAAAACAACTGGGTAGAGTTAAAACAGATTAATTGTAAAGATTTTGGAATCTAGTTTGGCTTGAATCCTCATAGTTGAACTCCTTCTAGTTGGAAGGAAGATAGCGGACATAGGAAGGCTAGGGATAAAGCTTTTGAACCACTTTAATCTCTCTATAGCGAACATAGGAAGGCTAGGGATAAAGCTTTTGAACCACTTTAATCTCTCTCTCTCTCTCTCTCTCTCTCTCTCTCTCTCTCTCTCTCTCATGCTTTTTACTTGCTTGTTTATCTGCTTGCTTTATTACATGATTACTTCTCATTAATTAATGATTGAGATTTGTGTTAGCAAACACCTTGAAAGCCATAGTTTTATCCTTTTAGGGGATTGTATTATAAGGTTTTAATCTTTCTTATTCTGCAGCAAAAACACTTAATGTTTCAATTGTTGGCATAATAGTCGAGTTGTCTTGCAAGTTGATTAGATTAGTTAATACTTGATGTAGAACACGTAGCTGAAGTGTACTTGAACAAGATGGAAAGGGTTAAGAACTTTGGTGGGAAGAGGATTGAAATGTTAAGGGATAAAGTGTCAAAAACAGAACTAGGGCTCTAGTAGAAATCACGAATTGGAGGAGTCTTCCGTCGATAGGGTATAACTTTTGATCCCGGATGAACCACAGGACCCACAATATGTCAAATTGAAGCTATCGACGAGATCTACAAGACTCACTAAGGGTACCCTGTGACGAGTTCATTTTAAGCCCAAAAAAACACGGTTTAAGCACTGTTTTGGCCTTTGACAGTTTTTTTTTTCCTTGACGTTTTCTTTTTAGGGTTTAGATTGTTCTAGGGTATATAAATACCCTCTTAAACATTTTTTTCGGCAGCTTTTCAACAATAATAAATAGTTTCTTCTTCATACGTTTGCGTGTGAAATCCTAAGCCGTCACAGACTTGTTTCTTGGAGTTTCTCGTGGTAAGAACTCCATCGTTGTTAATTTCGCTGCGTCAATACTTGAAATTCCTTGTATAACAATCAAGCTTACGTTGATGACTAGTAGATTTGTTGAAGGTATTGATATAATAAACAGACCTCCACGGATCATGTATATAATGTTTAATATTTTGACCAATCAGAGTTTCATATGCAAGCTAATTACTTTGATGCATTGGATTGGATGCATGGTTGAGATTGTTAGAAATAAAAAAGTTAAATAAAAAAGTTTTTGATCCAATGAGGGAGTATTTAATGGTTACTTTTTTATTTAACATCAATGGTTACTCTCATTATCAACCATTGGATCAAAAATTAAATGTTGAGATTTAATGCATTAAATGACTCACCTACTTGCATTAATTGGGGGAGTATTTAATGATTACTTTTTTATTTAACCATCAATGGTTACTCTCATTATCAACCATTGGATCAAAAATTAAAAGTTGAGATTTAATGCATTAAATGACTCACCTACTTGCATTAATTGCATTTTCCAACTAACCATTAAATCTCAACCTTTAATTTTTGATCCAATGGTTGATAATGAGAGTAACCATTGATGATTAAATAAAAAAGTAACCATTAAATACTCCCCTATATATATATATATATATATATATATATATATATATATATATGCACTCAAGAGTTTAATTAATGGGTCACTCCATATCTAAAGATTAAACCCACTACCCACCCCTAAATAATAATACTCCTTCCGTCCCGGATAAATGTTCATATTTTTTATTTTAAGATGTCTCAACTAATGTTCCTAAAGACTTTTAATTACCTATTCTCTACCATTCTTCCTAATATACCCTTAAAACTTCATTTAATACCATTCTTCCTAATATACCCTTAAAACTTCATTTAATATAACACATCTCAAAGAAACTCGCCCAGTTATTTAAAATAGTTGCTTTATCAACTAGGAACATTTATCCGAGATGGAGGAATACTAACGCGAACTCATTCATAAAGTTTAAAGCTTTTAGTCTGTGAAAACTTATCTAAGTTATTAATCGAAAGTATGAGATCACATACTACTTTAATTCATCTCTCACTTACTCAATCAGGATATATATTGATATATGTAACTAATTAGAAGATTAATAAAAGCAACCTGGTAATGGATAATTCTTGATTTTATGAGGTCGGGGTGTCTAGCTCAATCTCAATAACTTATAGCAAACCTCGCTCCATCTAACTCCAGTTACTTTATTAACTGATGATTTCTTGTGGATAAAAATACTTGTGATGTTTTGGTTGACATCTTTTTATTTTTACTATTTCACTTTGGAAGTTTCTGTTACCAAAAAAAAAAAAAAAGCAAATAAGCTAACAGAGCTCTCTAATCAGATTGCACCTGGAATTTCCCTTGGTAATTAAAGTAAGTGTATGTTTGGCTACTCAATACCAAGCTTTGAAATTGAAATTGGATGAACAATTTGAGCTCCACGAAATTCAATTTGTTCTTTTAATTCCAATTCTAAGCTCTGAAATTAAGCATTCAAACATAACGTAAGAAAATTATACTGTATGTATCCCTTTCACTTTAGAATTCACATGTCACATGTGAAGAGTTAAAATTTAAGGGATAATACATTGTTATTTAAGGGCAGTACTAACTATTGATCTCACTCCATTTTTTTTAGAGCAAATTACACAAATAGTCCCTGTGCTCTACCCCTTTTTTGGGATTGGTCCTTACCCCACGCCAGTGATCCCTGTAATAGGGTGACTTACATCATTGGTCCTTCCGTTAAATATTTGTCGTTAAGTAGAGACATGTGCAACTCACATATTTTCTTAAAAGGGTAAAATAGACATTTCATATTAAAGAGCACAGGGACTATTTGGTACTCTGCAATTTCTCTTTCTTCATCAAATCCAGAACTTTCTCTCATGCTCTTCCTTTCCTCCATTGATAAAGCTGAGCATTGCAGACTGAAGGGGTTTCTCAGAAAAAATGAAGTCGTTATGAATGATGGAGCAAAAATGTTGCGGTCAACCCTTGAGAATCAATCTCCTTCCTCGTCCAAGATCAGTCCATCCAGGGAAGCAATGAGTCAACAAGCCGCTGGGCCCCTGATCTGGACCAAGGGCGAACACTCATCGTTTACGGCATGGACTACCAGGCTATCTACATCTTTTTCCTTTGGGGAGGGTACTCCGCACAAAGATTTCCTCAAGCTAGGTCAGTATACGAAACCGGGTCTTTATCGGTCTCGGATTGTTGCCCCATTTGTCTAGGACCCATCCTTAAAGACTCCTATTTGGATCAGTGCTTCCGTAAGTCTTTCTTTGCATGCAATTCCACTTGATGAACATAAGCTATGAATGCTAATTTACTCCTTTCTGTCTTCTTGCTTAATTATTTCAAAGTTGAAACCAACTTGTACTTTTGATTTTTCTTTCTTGTTTGCGTATTCTATCAAAGGAGGTCTTTAATTGGTTTTGCGTACAAATGATAGCTTTAACTGGTGCTGGTGGTGGAGCTGGTTTTGGTTGGGGTGCTAGACTTGGAGGCGGTGGCGGAGGAGGGTTTGGCGGATGTGGTGATAGGGGATTGGGTGTCAGGGCTAGCTTTGGAGGGGGAGCTTGGTGGTGGGTTTAGAGGTGGTTCTGGAATTAGTGGGGGTGCAGGTGGACATGGTGGTGGCAGTGAACATGTTGGCGGTGGTGGTGCTAGATTAGCCATAATTTTTTGATAAATTTTCAACTCGGAGAAACAAGGGAAAACAAAGGGAAAAAAAAAAACTGATAGATTTTCAACTTGGGGGAGGAAGAAATTTTGTAATTTTTTTATTCTGGATTTTCTTCAAGTTTAATTTTGTGTTCGCCAGCGATGGTGGTTTTGTGTTCACCGGCAATGGTGGTGGCAGCTATGGCCATGGTGGAATGGAAGGAAAGGGGGGTTGGGAAATGGGAAAGAAAGGGAGTTAAAGTTATAATTTAGCTAATTACATTAATGCCCTCGTATTATGTTTTAAAAAACAAAAATAATATGGATACTTTTGTCCATTAAAAAATGTGTGGACAATTTTACCCCTGAGCAGAGTCACGTGAGAGGCACGTGAGCGCATTTTAACGGAAAAAAACTAACGGAGTTGGACGGAAGGACCAATTGCGTAAAAAGTTTCAGTACAGGGACTTAATTTTTTCGAATTTAAGTTCAAGGATCAAACCCGAAAAAGGGGTAGAGCGCAGGGACTATTTGTGTAGTTTGCTCTTTTTTTTAACTAAGTCATTCTACGTACTAAATAGTTGAACCAAAAAACAAAAACAAAAATGTTATTTACAATAAAAGCATTACATAGAGCGTCTTGATTGAAAATAGAATATCATTCTCCTTTTCTTTGGGAGTAACAATTTGCTAGAAATTTGGTACTGTTTGACCCACTATGAGCACCTAGCTAGCTATATCTAAGGTTGTGTCTTTTGGAGAATATATAGTTGTGAAAAGAGAAACGATGACTCCTGATCGAATTCAATGACGAAGAGACACAACTACTCCCCAATCATATATATATATATGCCTCTCCAACAACTACAAATATGTGGTTCGTTGAAGCATTTCACGTATCCTCTTACAGAGAGAAATTTTGCCTTGGTTATTGATTCGTGTGAAACTTTTGGAAGAGACTCCATTAGCCACTTACACCGAGAATAATGAGCAAACGAGATCCTAAAACATGTCTGGTCAAATTAATTTTTTTTTTTTTTTAAAGGTTGGAGGGGAGGTCAAATTAAATTAAGCTTCAATTCTGTGAATAATAAAATAATCCTTTTAAATTGTAAAATATTTAACTTTTAAGTGCAGATTTTTTTTAGCATAACGGGTACGCAATGTTTTATCAAGCTTTTAAACCTTATTTTTTTCGGTTTAAAATGGCCAACCCTAGCTAGGTTGCTTGCTATATATGAAGACTTCAATTAAGTTCATTGACTAATTTAATTATAAATTGAGTCAACTAAGCTTAAAAGAAGGTGCATGCATGACCTTGTTGTTTAAGTCATTAATTTCCCGCAACGCATGAGTATTAAGTCATTTTCTCGCAACGCATGAGTAACACTCGTGAATCTTGGCATCTTAGTTACGTTTAAATATTTTTGTAATTATGATCAATTTTAATGATATTAATATATTTTTTAATTATTAAATTTTTAAAAAATAAATTCTTTAAGTAAAACGAAATGAGTATTACAAAGTAAATAGTTATTTAATATTGTATTAGATTCTTTCAAAAAAAGAAACTGAGACTAATTTTTTTTTTTAAAAAGGGTAGTATTAAATAACTCATGGAGGCCTTTCCACTATGTCAAAACGCAAGATTTCGTCATCTTGTTGAAATGAATTATTAAATCCATATACTATATATCACCCTTTCTAACAAGCAATCAAATTCTAAAACCAGAAAGGGATGGCGTATACAGAGATGTTAAACGGCTGATGCTAGCTATTTCGGGCTACTTCTAGCAGGCCATAATTTTAACGAGCTGTGGGTTAAACGGTTTAATTTTTTGGTTCACTATTATTGCAAACCTAATCCTAACTCTAGTGAGCTTTGGGCTTAACGGGCCACTATTAGGCCACAACTAAAAAAATAAACAACCTAATAGATGTTAATTTTATCTTTGTAAATATCCAGAAAAGTAGAAAGTGATTGTTATTTACAACCCATAATTTAGATAGGTTATTATATTTTTCATAAGAAATATAAATTAGATATTTTTTACATCATTGTATTTAAATTTCAACGTGTTTTACCTCAAAATAAATATTTAAATAGCTCTACGTAGTAGTTCCCTCAAAGAGTTTCGTTTATATTTTAGTATTTATTCACAAGAACAAAAAAAATACCTACAGTCCAAATGATAAGTGTATTTGACTTTATATTAGAAGGTTGTGAATTTAATTTTCATTGTGGTTATTTTATGTATGTCCTAACTTTTTATGGCCTAATTAATATTACACGGGCCGACGGGCCAGCCCTGAAACCTAACGGGTCGCGGATTAAACGGTTCGGGCAAAAAAAGTCCTAATTTTAAACGGCCCAAAAAATTTGAGCCCTAACCTTATTTTTTTCGGTTTAAATGGGTCAATCCTACGGGCCGTAACCCTTTTAACATCTCTAGTCATATATATGATTTTGTCATTGTCCCTTTCCACATTTGATATATACTTTTAGGCCAAAATATGAAGAAAAAAAACCTTAAAGTATCCAACTAATCCCATAATGGTACTCAGAATAAAATATTTTTCATCTGAGTATACAATGTTACTAATTATCTCAGTTTGACCCCATGTCACGATAAGCGTTAGAAAATTTAACAGATGTTAATATGTACATGATACATGCGGGACTTTTTAGTCATTTCCATCTTTGGGACATTGAGATTCTAGTTTGGCCTCTCGCCAACAGTACCATTACCACTCTCTCTCTCTCTCTCAAATCTTCTCTTTTCTCTCTCTTCTCTTCTTCCATTAACAAAATTAGAATCCAATATTAAAGAGTAATTTTATTAATGATGGACTTGGCAAAAGATGGAATCCAATATTAAAAAGCACAACGCATAAATATTTGTACTGATAGTACCTTCATTTCGAGAATGGGAGGAACCCAGCTGCCATTAACCCAATCTCTATGAAACCTCATCCTCCATAGCTCAACCTCTTCCTCAATTCCATCTCCTTCATCCTCACAACCAAACCGCACCAAGTACTTTGAATCTACCAAAATGTCCTACTACCCCTTTGCGCCACCCTTTTTCTTGGTACGCGTCGACGGTGTCTCCGACCTTGTAGTAACGGTGGAGCTCCAGCGGAGGAAACGGCCTGACCCTGGATAAGGAGACGTAGTCGGGTGCTTCCTCGTGTTCTCGCTGTCGGGGAGTAGGGTTTCGAAGACGAGTTAGAGTTGGTCCGGTGGTGATGGGCGGAGTACGGTGGCCGGGAACCAAATTGGGTTTGAACCATCGTCCCGAAACCAAATTGGACATTTTAATAGTGTTAACTGCTAAATTCATGTTTGCACTATCTCTTGAATTTCCTTTTTTTTTTCAAGTCTAACCTCCCTTCCTTCTGCAGCCTCATTCCTCTGGGTAAAAAAACAATATTGCCCTAATTTTTGTTTCCAATTTTCACCCTTTTTTATTGTGGGTTTCGCATTTCATTTGCACATTCCAATTTTTATTTTGCAGTAGAGGCATTTGAGATTTGATCAACAGGGGAGGAAAGTCGAATTGCATCAGATTGTCATGTGCTCAACAACATTCAACAATGAGAGAGAGAAAGAGAAGATTGAGAGAGAGAGAGAGAGAGAGAGGGAGAGAGAGAGTGGTAATGGTACTGTGTTGGCGAGGGGCAAACTGGGATCTCAATGTCCCAGGTATGGAAATGACTAAAAAGTCCCGCATGTGCCATGCACATGTTAATGTCTGTTAAATTTTCTAATGCTTATCATGACAAAGGGCCAAACTGAATAATTAGTAACATTGTATATCCAGATAAAAAATATTTTATTTTGAGTACCGTTACGAGATTGGTTGAATACTTTAGATTTTTTTTTTTTTAATATTTTGGCCCTACTTTTATATGTCTACCTGCATCAGATCGCATAGGAAGAAGGGTAGAAATGAAAATAACAAATATTATGAGCATGGAAAAACTGTAGCATCAATCAGGCTAAGGTACCTACCATTATAATGAATTAGAAAAAGAAACACAAATAAACTATTAAGTCTTAACAGTAGAAGTGGGTTCGGGCCTTAGAGAGAGAGAGAGAGAGAGAGGGGGGTTAAAAACATGTTCATGAACAAATAGTCAAAATATGAAGGGCAAACTACACAAATAGTCCCTGTACTTTTTAAACTTTTTGGAATTGATCCCTAAACTAATTTTTGTAAATATTTTATCCCTGTATTAAACAAGTAAAACGCAATTGGTCCTACCGTCCATTGTCGTTATTTTTTTGACGTTAAGTGTTATCATGTGCAACACACATGATTTTGGTAAGGATAAAATCGTCCATATATTTTTTTTTGAATAGACAAAAATACCCATAATATCTTTATTTCTAAAAGAAACTAAATATAAGGCTATTATTGTAATTAACTAAATTTCATTTTTACAACCCTTTCTTCCTCATTCCAACCCCCTTCCTTGCAGTATAACCATGGCTGCCACCATCCATCAACCATGGATGCCACTAATGAGCAAACCTTGTACAAACTTTCAATTTTTACATGTATTTGTCCATTTCATACCTAATTTCTCTCCTTACTTTTTTAATCCCAAAAATTATCCCCTAAATTTTATCCTTCTTTTTACCCAATTTCTAATAATTTCATTCTCTTTTAGCGTCACAACCCTCCACACCCATCCTCCACCAACACCTCCACCCCCATATTTCCTGTATATATGCAAATTGAGATAGAGAATTAGAAATCCCCAAAATGAGTGAATTAAAATTGGGTAAAAGATTAACAAGAGATAGCAGTTTGATGAAGCTTTGGTAGTATTGCCAACAATTTGAATTTGAATTCACCAACCAATTTAAAAACTAAAATTTCCATCCCTCAATCGTACCACCACCACTAACAGTAACACCCATTTACCGATCAAAGTCAAATGAAATTAAAATTAAACAAACAAAAAGAAAAGAAATATATATCCCCAACATTTTCTTCCCACTGTCGATCCACCTTTCCCTTTCTCTGATCAAACACATCAAACCGAACACACCGGTTTTAAGAAATGAATTGACTACAGCGACGACAACCACTCCGTTTACCAACATCACCGCCCACCATCGCCGGAGAAGACACTAATGGAGGGAGGGGTCTTACGAACGAGGGATCTGGTCTGCCCATCTATCTTCCTTCTTTACTTGAATGCTGAACTTTCTCTCGTTACAGCGTGGCGCTTGCGAAGCGACTGCGACTTTGCCACATCGTACTCCACTACGCAGCTCCGACATTCTTTACCCATAAAATTCATACATGATAACAATACAAACCCTGCTGAATCTACCATTATCTAATCCTTGCCCCCTTTCTCACCGCAGCTCAATTTGTATAATCATTACTAAAATCGGTCAATCAAATTAAACCCTAGCAACAACAGAAATGAGAAATCAATCGAATCTTGTGACGGTTAAATCGACGAAGAAGACTAAATCGGGGCTGTGTTTGCAAGGGTTTGAAGAGATGATTTTTGAATATGTGTAGGTTAGGTCAAAATTTGAGACGCCCCTTAGCTACTTGTCGAGAAATAGAAAGAGAGAAAGAGGCATATGTGTGTGTGTGTGTGCGCGCTTAAGTGGGTTTTCAATTTGCTACTGAGAAATTGAAATGAGTTAAAAGACAAGTGAGGGTTAAAGAGAGAAAAATAGAAAGGGGGTTTTTGTTAGGTGGAAAAGGAGAGGAGAGAGAAACGGTGGCCATGGCCAAGTTTGAACACTGGGGAAGAAATGATTTTGGGGTGGGCATGTAATTTCTTTAGTTTTGGAAAAATTACATAACAGATCCCTGTACTTTTTAAATTAGAATGACTAATTTACCCTTGGGTAAAATCACGTTACATGCACGTGACTCCACTTAACGGAAAAAAATAGACGGCAATGAACGGAAGGACCAATTGCGTCAAGAAATTGAGTTCAGGGACTGTTGGAGTGGGGTTAGGACCAATCTCAAAAAAATCGAGAAGTACAGGGACCATTTGTGTAATCTGCCCTAATATGAATTATCAAGTCTATGATTCAAGGATTCTAATTCCATTTTCTAGGATATCTGATAGTTTTTTCCTTTTGAGCAATGCTACATATACATAGTTTTATTAACAGGTTTTATTTATAATATGTTTTAGTTTTATTTATAATATGTTTTAAGTGTTGTATATTATAATTAACGTTTAACATTTTAAAATATGTTGTAAATACATTATGTTGTTAAAATTTGTGGATATAACATTTTCCTTTTCTTTTTCGTTTCTTTTTATCTTTCCCATACATGTATAGAGGAAATAAATTATCAAACCAAGTTGGATATTAAAAAATTGTTGTACTAATTTCTCTTAAAGATGATAATTACCGCTTAAATATTTAACTTCTCAGAAAAACTATTTAAATGAAACCAAAAGTGTATACTATAGAATTACCGCCGTTGGTCAAGTCGGGGTTTAAACATGAGTTTGACTTGACCCACTTTTAGCTACATATTTTTTTATGCTTTCTTTTCCCCGTAATCTTGTATATTCGATTTGGTAGTCCACCTGTCTGTATGTTAGCCATTTGCTGGCCACATGACTGTTTTAATTTTAAAAAAAAAAAAAATTTCCTGATTCAAATAGCAAATTTATACTTCCTCCCTTCCTCCCTCCGTTCCTAAATAATCGTTCGTTCTATTTGATTAGACATATGAATTAAAAAAAATTATTTAATTTTATTATAAATATTAATATAATATATAATTTTATATAAAGTTTTTGTGTGTGTAATTATAATTAAAGTATATATAAAAAAAATTAAGGATAAAATGGTAAAAATATTTTCCTAAAAAAAAAAATTTAGAAACAAAACAATTAGTTTGGAAACGAATAAAAAAGATTAAGAAGAGAATTATTTAGAAACGGAGGGAGGGAGTACCAAATATTCAAATTAATTAGCCCGTCAGATTCTCATTTATATATGGAGCAATTTAGATTTCAAGAAGTGGGATTTGATCTCCTCTATTTTGCAAATCTTTCTAGAAGTTGATGTGATTATGACATTCTTAATTAAATCATGTATAGTAGTAGTAGTAGTAGATTAACTTGTCAAACTAAGTAATGCTAATAGTTAATCATGGCCAGAAGAAGAACACAAAATTAAGAAGTAATTATGTCTTACGTAACTTGAGAAGAATTAATATTAATTCGTAAATAAAGAAGAATTTTGGGGATTATGAATTTTACGAAATTATTGGAAAAGATGATGAAATGGATCAATTAGTCACATTCATCGGGGATGATTGTTTGTTTCATAATTAACTATATGTTCGCGTAGCGTGGGTGGGTGGGTGGGTGGGTTATTGTGTTAATTAGTTTAGTTGTGTGATCTGTACATGTCGTTATATTTGTCAATTGGGTTCATGTTGCTACTTTCACCGCATCAAACAAAATGCCATTTATAGGTGATCGAGCTAGGGAGTATTTGACATCTTTGGAATGATCGAATATATATATATATATATATATATATATATATATAGTATTTAATGTATCTTTTTTATTGCCTCTATTTTTAACTTACTTCTTAACCACCGTAAAGGGTAGAAAATGTCAAATATGATAACATATATCATATATGAAACTACTCTTCAAAAGAGATAGATCCAAGGCACCAAGTTGGGTGAGTGAGAGCTTATGTTGGAACTAATATATCAATTATTCTGATAAAATTAAGGATTGAGAAGAGCTTGGTTTTTTAGACAAATAATTATTTTAGACAAGTAATTAACAAGTCATATATATATATATATATATATATATATATATATGGGAAATATTTAATGATTACTTTTTTATTTAACCATCAATGATTACTTATATATATATATATATTATTTTGTTGTACTGGTACACTATACTATTTTGAGATATTTCACATAAAAAGCTCCATTTTAAAAAAAAATATGCCTATAATCTTTATAAACCTTTCAATTTTACCCTTTACATAAGTAACAAACATCTTGACTATACTTAAACAATTTTTTAGTTATGACTAATCCAAATACTACTTACACATTTTTTAATTAATTAGACTTTTTTAAATATGGACTTTTCGGGTGGTCCGGAGGGAATATTCAATGATAGTTTTAATAGCAATAAAAAAGCAGCGCGATTGTCACTTACCGACAAACATATATATATATATTTTTTTAACCAGGTTTAATCCTGGGGTAGTAGTCCTGGTCTACAAACATTAAACATATGATCAATTGCAGATTGCAGTATTGTTATTATGTCAAATATATATATATATATCAAAACTAATAAAAATAGCTCACTCATTTAGAGAGAGATAATAAAAGTGAACATAAAAATAAACAATACTAACATACATCTTACAACCATTCATTCCATAATATATTAATACTTGCCCATTTAACAACCAAAGAACTCAGTCCCCACAACCCTTTTGGACTTTGTTCATTCAAAGCCTCTCCTTAAAATAAAGATATTCATAGTCATCTTGCATCACCTTTGCAATAGAACTACTTACTTCACCAATGATAAAGAAAAAGACAACCAACTAGCTAGTTTTAATACCTATTCCACTCATTAATCCCATTTAAACATCCAAACACCACCTCTAAGAATTACACAAGGCAACCAAAAAACAAAAAAAACAAAAAAACCCCATTAATTTAACCTAATTCTTTCTTGATGATGATGATGATGATGGTGATTAATACTGAAACATATCTGCAGAAGCCATGATGGGTTGTTGATTAATATACATCATGTTCCATGGATTGTTCATGAAGTTGTCAGGCCCAATCCCAAGCCCAGGCCCAGTAAGATGATGATCTTGTTGTTGTTGTTGTTGTGGTTCAGTCTCAAATATCCCATGGTTAGTGTTCATGTAGTTTAGGATATCATTGAGAGACTCTAGCCTCTGGCTTAGCTCCATCATTTGGGCCCTCAAAACTGAATTCTCAGCCTCAACAGTGAGGAACTGCTGTGTTGTGATGCTCGTGGTTGTGTGGATCTGGCTATTATCTTTCCTCAGTTGGGCCACCTGGGCCATGAGATCATCCAAATGCTTCTGTTTGCGCATTCTGGACCGACGGGCTGATTCGCGGTTGGATTGCATTCTCTTTCTTTTCCTTTGGTCCATTCCAACCTGCAAGTCCCCTTCAGATCCCGAGTTGGGAAGCTGAGTTGACCCTGAAGAATTCCCACTAGAAGTAGCCATATATATATATATATATATAAATATAATTCAAAAAGACTTAATTGAAGAACGTTAAAGATCAAAAAAGATGCAGGACCCAGATAAAAAATATATAAAAATAGATATACAAGTGTATATATATATATATGTATAGTGTACGTTATAGATCAAGGTTGGTTCGGGGCTAGTTCATGAAAAAACGTAAAACCAGTAGAGGAAGCAAACGGAGAATGATTGAACAAGGTGGGTCCTGCGTCGGAGGGAAGAATTTATCGTAAAACCGGAACGGAGGATTTCACTAAGAACAGGAGACATTAATTTCAAACATCTAAATACAATAATATTAGCAGCATCAAGATTTGAGATATATATTAGAACAATTAAAAAGATTGCCTAGCTAAGAAATTGGCCACAGATCTCAAAGTGGGTATTCCAAATTAGAGCCCAGAAAGCAGCAATTCAAGCAAAGAAATGAACAAGAAATTAAAGCGGGGGGGGGGGAATAATAGATCTGGAGAGGAAAGGGCAGAGTAACAATAGCAGGGGAAGCTTGATTTTTGAAAGCTATAGGGAGGAAAGAGAAGCGAGGTGGAAGAGGTTTTTGGTATTGAGGAGGGCGTGGATTTATAATCAAGAAAGGTAGGCGAGAAAAGGAAAGGAAATGGAGGAAAATATGATGGGGATAATATTTTAATGGAGGGAAATAAAGGGAAAGTGGGAAAACGTGAAGGTCTTTGGAATCTCCACTGTGTGTGTGTTGAGAGATAGAGAGAGAGAGAGAGAGAGAGAGAGAGAGAGAGAGAGAGAGAGATGTGATTGGGCATGTGGGGTTGTGTGTGGAGACGAAATTTCCAAAACGCTACAAAGAGACAGCTGGAGAGCAAAGACAAATTAAATACAGATATGAAATCAATGCACTCACTTTCTGTGACTACTGACATATTTTTATTTACCTTGTTTTCACCACCATCCTGTCCTTCCCCGCAGTGATTTTGATATTACCGTTAACTTTTGTTACTGCTTGTTGTTCGGACGTGTCACTTCGGCATTGCAGGAGAATCGGGGGATTGACGTGGTATTTTCTTTTTGTAGAGGGTTTTCAGAGAAAACTACCTAACCAATGGCTTTACGACTACTTTTGAATTGGTAAGAGTATTTTTTACTCCCACGTCCCTAAATTATTGTGTTTTTTTTATATTTATTTTTAAATTATTATTTTATTTAAAAAGAAAATTTACAGCATTATTTTTATTATTTTATTATTACGTTTTATTCCTATTTTAATTATATACTATATCATACACATAAATATTAAAATAAATTATATACTATATTAATATTAATAATTAAATCACTTATTTTTTTCTTAATTAATGTACTATAATAAATAAAATAATAATTTAAGGATGGAGGGAGTATCACTGTATTAAGAAAGGAGTTGCAGCCATCTTCATGCCACTTGACTAATAAACTATCCTCAAATCATATAGTACTACTACCTCCATCACAATCAAAGTTTCTTTTGATTGAACACACAATTAAAAAAAAAAATCATTCGATACTTCTATTTTCTATTTACACTTTTTCAAAGATACTCCCTTCATTTCAAATTATTGTTTTGTTTGACATTTTTTTGTTAAACAGGATAATTTTTAAATATAAATTTGATATATATTATTTTATTTTTCTTTTAAATCATAAAACATGTTTTGTAATATTTTAAAAGTATTACAAATTTTGTGTTTTATGATTTAAAAATAAATAAAAATATACGTTAAATTTGCATTCGAAAAATGTCTTTTTTGACAAAAAAAAAAGGACGATAATTTAGGAACGAAGGCAGGAAGTAGGTTTTAATTATGTAAAAATTGGGTTTCATTTATTAAAATATATGAATTAAAAAATATATATAGTAAATACGTTACTACTTCTGTCTCATATATGTTTTGGTCCCTCGGCTTTATGAAATTTATGCGTTTGGTCCCTCCTCATCAAAAAAATTCATTCTGGTCACTCGATTTACATTTCCTTGTGAGATTTTCCCTTCATGCCGTTAACATCAATTTTTTCGTCTATTTTTTAAATGCCCAAACTACCCTTCACTCCTTAAATTCAGTAAAGTGAACTCTAAATTCTAACATTCCTTTCTCTTCCAACTTCCCAGAATAGAGCTTCTTCATCGGCCACCACCGTTCCCATAACAGAGCTTCTTCAACAACCAAAACCACCACCATTCACGTCTCCGTTTTTACTTTTCATTTTCCATGAAAATTTACCTGAAAATTTCAAAAATTTTGAAATTTTATTTCCACCAAATTTCTTAAGATTGGGGTAAAAATTCATCAAAAAATTGCAAAAAAAGACAAAGGAAACTGAAGCATCAAACAATTATAAAAAACATTGACCAACACACACTACAACATACATACACATAGCTCAGCTAAACTTGCAGAACCCATTGATTATTGAAAAATCAAGTCCCCCTTTAACAAAGCTCCAATCTTTTCACCTTCCTGCTACTTCCGGAGCTCAACCAAAAACAATATCTATCAAAACTTACAAACCCATCTCTGGATCCAAAAATTAAGAATTAAATAATTATTTGGTCCCTCCACTTTATGAAAACTATATGTTTGGTCCCCTTTCATAAAAAAAAATTCATTCTGGTCACTTGATTTATATTTTCATGTGAGATTCCCCCTTCATGTCGTTAACGTTAAAATTTTCGTCTAATTTTTTAAAAAATGACCAAACTACCCTTACTGAGTTAGGGACCAAAAAATAATTAAAAAGAAAAATCTCAGTTGGTGGAGCTTCAAGAAAGAACAAAGAAGATCTACAAACTATAATACCAAAATCATCAAAACTATCTGCAAATCTGTGGATTCAGAAACAGTCAAAACACATGTTTATTATGAGGGCGAGTCCATTCAAAAAAGTTAACATTCTTTATGTTAAGAGATGCTCTATCATCTCCCCTCTCCGTACAAAGCCCCCCTTGACCAAACATGTACAAATCAGAGCAACACCCACAATAGCAGCTCCATCTCTGGTACGTCTCTTCAGCCCCGGTAACCCCCCCTCGCCGTGTCCTCTGAATCCTCACTCGCAGTCTCAACGCAGAAATTCGATTCGAGTTCGTCTCCGACTCGATTTCGGCTGTGTTTATCCCTGATCTGTTCTATTATATTAGTGGTTTTGCTGATTGATTCATTTGTTTTGTTAACTGTCTCTCTCTATAATGTTACTTTTATTACCTAAAACGGTACGTTTCTCGTTTTCCCCTTCTCCAAGGGATGATAATAGATCGATTTTAGGCTCTCTTTTAATTAATTGTACATAGTTTTGAATTAATTGATGTAATTTTAATTTGTTGTTTGATTTATAGATTTTTAACGATCAGGAGACAAGAAGGTTTAGAGGATTCAGATTTGTGATGAAGAAGGTGATGGTGGTGGAAGTCGTGATGAAGACGGATATAGCGGCGGCGGTGGTGGTTATGGTGGAAGACGTCGTGATGGCAATGGATATGGTGATGGTGGATTGAAGTATTCCAAGGGAGGTGGTGCTTCAGATGGCGACTGGAGGAATTAGGGTTAGGGTTTGAATGAAACGTGGTGCTGTTTGGTTTGATTATGTTAGTAGTATTTTTGGGTTTATTTACTTGTTAGATCTATTTTAGACAACTCTGCTGAGTTATAATGAAATTAGCTCTTCTTTTTGCTGTGTGGTTTACTATCATGTAGAAGGTTTCCGGTGAATGAAGTGGCGGTGGTCATGGTGGTGGGCGGTTGTTTAATTGGATTTCAAATGGATCAGTTGAAAAAGATGAAGCGGGGTAGGGGAAGCATTAAGGATAGTTTGACCATTTTCTAAAAAAAACAGATGGAAAATTTGACGTCGTCCTGTAGGGAGAATCTCACAATAAAATGCAAATCGAATTACCAGAATGAATTTTTTTGATGAAGGGGGACTAAACGCATAATTTTCGTAAAGCGAAGGGACCAAATAATTATATAATTCAAGAACAATATCTATCAACACTTACAAACCCATCTATGGATCCAAAAATTATTCAAGAACTCAATCTTTAATTCAAGCGATCCAATACCCATTCAAGATCGAAACTTTTCTGCTCTCAAACCATCAAATAGCTAAACTAAACCCAGAATAGCAAATGGGTTGTCCCAAAATCGCTCAAAGAATAGATTTCTAGTAAGAAAAATGCAAACTTTGACAAGAATAACTTCTGAAAAAAATGCAAACGATCCAATACCCATCTCGACCACCACATACCACCAACATACACCCACTCCTCTATTAAAACAAAGAGAGAGAGAGAGAGAGAGAGAGAGAGAGAGAGAGAGAGAGAGAGAGAGAGAGAAAAAACTTCACTCAATCACTGGGGAAGTTGAGCTGGATGATAGATCTGAGCAGAGGGAAAGTTTTGGTGTGATAGTTAACGACCTCGATGGCTTCGTCGGGATGTACTTTGCCTTTCTTATTTTGTTCCAAAAATTCGAAATTATCATTTGGGTCTGTCTTCTATTTTTCTGTTAATGTTGTTGGATTTATATGCTTTTTAATAGAGCGAAAAAGCTCTGACGGAAAAAAATGGTGACAGGGAACGGAGACAGTGGTGGGTGGGTGGGTGGGTGGGTGGGTACGTGGGGGTTATTATCCCACTGACAATTTGCAAAAGAGATTTTCATTTAACCCCCTATTTAAAAGAGATTTTCATTTAACCCCAATTTAAAAGATATTTTCACTTAACCCCCCAAGAAATAGGATAATTTACATATAGAAGTTAATGTATTAAGGGTATTTTGAACATTTAAAAAAATATTAGACGAAAATTCTAACGGTAATGGTGAAAGGGGGAATCTAACATAGAAATGCAAATCGAAGGACCAGAATGAAATTTTGAATTGGTAAGAGTATTTTATTTACTCCCTCGTTCCTAAATTATGTGTTGGTTTACTTTTTTGTCCGTTTCTATATAATTGTCTTATTTGAAACTTTTGTTTTTAGGACATTACTTAATTTTACCATTATTTTTTCTCCTTATTTTAATTATGTGTCTCATACACATGAGTATTAAAGGAAACTACACACTATACCAATATTAATAATTAAGTTAATTAGTTTTTTTAATCCGTGTGTTAGGTTAAACAAGATAATAATTTAGGAATTGAGTATTACTGTATTAAGAAAGGAGTTGCGGCCATCTTCATGCCACTAGAATAATAAACTATCCTCAAATCATATAGTACTACTACCTCCATCTCAATCAAAGTTTCTTTTGATAAAACACACAATTTAAAAAAAAAAAAAAGAAGAAAAATCATTCGATACTTTTATTTTCTATTTACACTTTTTAAAAGATACTCCCTTCGTTCCAAATTATTGTCTTGCTTGACATTTTTTTAGTTAAACATGATATTTTTCAAATATAAATTTGACATATATTACTTTATTTTTTTCTAAAATCATAAAACACGTTTTGTAATATTTTAAAAGTATTACAAATTATGTGTTTTATGATTTAAAAATAAATAAATATCGATGTTAAATTTGCATTTGAAAATTGCCTTCTTTGAAAAAAAAAAAAAACAGGACGATAATTTAGGAACGAAAGAAGTAAGTTTTAATTATGTAAAAATTGGGTTTCATTTATTAAAATATATGAATTAAAAAATATATATAGTAAATACGTTACTACTTCTGTCTCATATATGTTTTCCACCGACAAAAGCTCACATTTCTAAGATCTTTCAATAAATATCTCAACAATTAGTACGAGTATCTAATATTGAAATTTTTATTTATACTTTTATATAATTGATTAATGTACATTGTTTTATCTTGTACCCTTAACTTGTGTTGTAATCATTTTGGTAATGTTTAAGTATTTTTGTAATTATTACCAACTCCAATGACACTAATATATGTATTAATAATTAGACTTTTCAAACGTAGAGTCTTAAGGTGGAACAAAGGGAGTAAATAATTAATTAACTTGGTTAGATGTAATATTAGAAACTAATAATTAATTGTGCATTAAATTTTCAAGCGGCCGTGTGTGTGGCCACTGTTGCCTTTTTTTTTTTGCTTAGGTTTTGATCAATCACTAATCAGTGTTGCTATTGTTCATTTTTTTTTGGTTTAGATTCATTGTTTAAGTTAGATCAATTGTATTCAGTCCACCCTTTCAAATTTCCCATATAGGATAAAAGGTTGTTGATTCATCTTTAGGCTTTATCGACATACTGTAGTTCGATTAATATAAACACATGTAATCCATCATTTGGAGACACAACTTTGAAGAAATATAATTTGAGATTATTTTCTCTTTGTCCTTGTTTGTACTCATCAAGATAGTCTATCTTGTGGCGTTCAACCCCAACTTATCAAACGGTCCTTCCATTCCTGTTTTTGGTGTCCATTTTTTGTCCTTAATTTATGATTCTTGAGATCGTTGGGTCAAGGTTCCACCAATTCCTCTCACTTCACTCAAGTACGAGGTTCGCAATTCTTAATATCGTCAGGTTGATGTATCCACCCCCAACAAATCTATTTAGATCGATCCTAGGTCCTCTAAGATTGCTGGGTCTTGTCGTTCCGAGTAAGGTTTACATAACACAAGTTTCTGCAAAACATATTATAAATAGATGTTTAAAATATACTCCCTCCGTTTCAGGCAAATGATTCACTATACTATTTTGGGACGTTTCAATTAAAGAGTCCACTTTTAAAATTTGTACTTACAATTTTCATAACCTTTCACCTCTACCCTTCACTTATGTTGTAAATATTTTGGTTGTGCTTAAGTATTTTTACAATTATAACCAACTCCAATGACATTAATATATCCCTTAATTATTAGATTTTTTAAACGTGAACTATTTGAGTGGAACGGAGAGAGTAGCTCAATAGAGTATTATCTTTTACCAAAAGGCTAATCGAACCAATATATATATATATATATATATATATATATTTATATTTATATTAAAATTGGTGAAGATGCCTTAAAAATAACACCTCATTAACCTTTGAGTTTTCTGACCTAATTCATTAACATTTTGGAGAAAACCATATATAGTCCATCATCTGTCTTATTATGCACATGCATGTTTGTTTTCTTTTTTGACCTGTCAATTTTATGATATCTCTCGGTTTCCATATATCAAAATTATTACTCTAATAAGGGAGGTGCTAAAGTTTATTTTAGGGTCAGCGTATTAAGGGTGTAAATTTAAACCGCCGAATCGCGAAACCGAACTAAATCAAACTAAATCGAGCGGTTTGGTTTGGTTTTAGACTAGGATGGTTCGGTCATAGTTTGCAAATTTTATAAACCGATCGGTTTGGTTCGGTTTGTGGTTTTAGGGGTGAAACCGAACCAAACCGAACCAAACCAAACCGTTAAATATATATATATATATAATATTCTTGTATATATATAATCTTATTCTTGCTATTAATAGTCATTTGATTTGTCTTGAAAATTTTGAATTGTTTACTGAAATCTTAAAAACCTAAGAGTAAAGATGGTAATCTCACGCCTTTGTCTCTCACCTCTCTCTTTTTTTCTCACCTCAATGCAATGTCGTCCCTCACACTTCATAGAACCAAAATATACTCTTAACCATCGTAAGATATCTCTCGACTTTAACGAAATTAGTCTCAAATTTTTTCTTCTTCTTTTTAAATATTTGAAAATTGACATTGACTTTTTCTTTTTCAATATCTCTTCAGTGGTTTTGAAAAATAAATTTCTTTGAACCATAAAACCGAACCGAATCAAACCAAACCGAATGGTTCGGTTCGGTTCGGTTTCGAGTCTTAGGCGGTTTGGTTCGGTTTGAAAAAAAATGGAACCGATAGGAGGCGGTTCGGTTTGTGGTTTTGGTATAAACCGAACCAAACCGAACCATTTACACTCCTACAGCGTATATTTGTGGTTCAAGGTACTTATGTAAGAAAATAAGTCTATACAGTTAAAACTCGATTAATTAATAATCTCTCTTAAGTAATACTTTTGGTCGGTTCTGAGTTGGGACAACGTGCTAAATTAATAATTCGCTAAATTTATAGGATAATACATATATGATTATAATAGAGCCCCCATGCAATATAGAAATTAATAACTCTTTATATATTACATAATACATTAGTGATTTATGAAAACTTCATAAAAAACGAATCGATTGTCTTTTTTTTTTTTGTTGAAATTAATGTCACCTTAAATCTCATTTCTAATTTTTCTTATCATCGTAAGAATTTTTTGTGTGATTTTCTCATAGCTCAACAAGAAATTATTCAATGTGATCGTCGTTGTACGAGCTTCGCTTCGCGAAGGGGGCTCCCTATGAGTGGATTAATTATTCAATATCTACTTCTTATTTTTTCACATGTTCTTGATATTGAATAATCCACTCGTAGAGAGACATTGTTACAATTGCTTTTGAGTGATACTTGGATTATCCTTGTGGTGCTAGCATAATGCTCTACGGTTTTCGTCTATTATTGTTAATTTTTCACACCTTTAAGATGAGAATTCATTGTTGTGTGTATGATATGTTGTTCTTGTGTTTTAATAGGGAATATTATTTAATGTTCATAAAGTATTATTTTTAACAATATAGTATATGAACAATTAAGTATAATAAATTAAGTGGTATAGATTGAAAGACGCACATTAAATTGTATACTTCATTTAGAGAAATAGTTACTTGATAAATTAATAAAGTACTCCATCTGTTCCAGGTAAAGAGTGCATTATACTATTTTGGGATGTTTTACTTAAAGAGTCCACTTTCAAAAAATTATGCTTACAATTTTCATAATCTTTCATCTTTACCCTCTATTTGTGATGTAATTTTGGTTGTGTTTAAGTATTTTTGTAATTATGACCAACTACAATGATATTAATATATCCCTTTATAATTAGACTTTTCAAACGTGGACTCTTTGTGTAGAACGAAGGGAGTATTAATTAATCTATAAATTAATAAATTATTAATTAATGTATAAATTAATAATTATTAATTTATCAATTAATTAATATCTTGTTAAATTAATAATATTTCCCCGTCTCAAAGATATTACTCCCTCAGTCTCTAAATTATTGTCTTGTTTGACCCGACAGACGAATTAAGAAAAAACAATTGACTTGATTAATATTAATATTGATATAGTGTGTAGTTTTCTTTAATTTTTATGTGTATGTGACCCATAATTAAAGTAGAGAGAAAAAGTAAAAGTAATATTTAAAAAAAAATAAAATAAAATAATTATTTAGAAATGGATAAAAAGAAAAAAAATAAGAAAATAACTTAGGAACAGAGAGAGTAATTTATAGAGTTTTAACTGTATATATAACTTGACAGCAGAATTAGGGGACCTAGGTCGGTCAAACCTACCAAGGGGTCGGTAAGCATCAAAGGACTTTTTTTTTTTTATTGCTAGCATCAAAGGACTTGGAAAGCTAAAATTGAGCATATAATCAATCACATGGCACATACAGACATACTTGTATATTTAGAGCATTCCGATCATTATTACGTTGTCCTCTGTATATCCTCCTCCTAGGGTCATACTAATAATTGTTTCTGGGACTGGGAGTTAGCGTACTCCTTCCCTCCCTCCCTCCTTCGATCTTTCTCCTTATTAGAAAGTCACAATATTAAATAGTTATTTATCATATATTTATTATATTTTTTAATAATTAAAATTTAATCATTAATACTACATTCGAACCAAAACAAGTGTCATTTTAGGAAAATTATGCATTGAAAATTTAAAATAACACTTATGTTTATTTTTTGATAAAACGACACTTATTTTGGAGCAGATGTAGTACAATATTGATTAAAAATACCATCATTAACAATTTTTAGGTTTCAGAAATTTTTTTAATAAATCTTTGGTCAAAGTTTGGTCAAGTTAACCAAGAAAAATCCATAGTGAAACAAATAATATATATATATAGTTTATTTATTTATTCTTTTTTGTTGAGATATTGATAGAGCTGGTATAAGTTTAAAAGCGAAAGCATTTATTAAAGAGGATGATTGTATAGATAGTATTGTGTCATTCATAAAAATCTTAGTTTGAAAAGAATAAATTATATAAGTTGGAAAGAGAAATTGTCATGGTTTTGCTGGTGCAGAACAAGTGGAGTCATAGTTAACGTCGTCACCAATCATAACTCTTAGAGTCTGTTTGGTCGAGCGTTTTGGTCAAAACGCAGGGATAAAACGCAGCTTATTTGAAAAAAATGTGTTTCAATACTGCGACAGAAAACGCAGCGTTTTCAAAACGCAGCGTTTTCAAAACGCAGCTGCGTTTTAAAACGCTGGAATTCCCAGCTTTTTCTCAAAACGCAGGTTTTAAAATGCTCCTAGGAAAAAAAAAAACTGCGTATTGAAGTGATATCCCAAACGTATTTATAAGGAAAGACCTCCGTTTTTAAAATACTGCGTTTTTTAAAACGCTGCGTTTTTAAAACACTGCGTTTTGTAAACGCTGTACCAAACGGGCTCTTAAACTTTGAAGGCGAAATCGACGATGACGACGACGAGCATAGTAATTAACACAAAATGAATATTATTATATGGCACAGTATATCCTCTCTCAGTCAGGTGTAGAATATGCTACGGGCCGGGGAAATGGGAAATCTCGCATGTATGTATGTATGTATGTATGTATGTATGTATTACAATTCTATGAACAACAAAAGTGGAGGGAGTAATTTAGAAGCTTTAATATTTGATTGGGCCAGGATTGACTTACCTAATTAATGTTGGTTTAAAGTATTTGACCAAAAGTATAAGAAAAGCCATCCATGCCAATGGATCAAATGTGAATCGCACACTAACAAACCTTTTTAATTTTGTCTGAAACTGAAATTGAGTAAGCCTGCTGGCCTGATTGTAGTTTTGGACAAGTTAATACTATATAATGAGTAGTACGTACTCCATAAACTTATATATATATATCCTTTTAATTTGGGCAGATTCTATTTGATTATAAATAGAAACATTCAAATTAAATATGACACTTACTATAATAAGACACATGCATTATACCAAAAATGACCTTCGTTTCACCCATGCATGTTTATCCCTAGCTCAATGCTAATTGGCCAAGTTCATCTTTGACAAATTTTAAAACTTCCAACTCTATTATTTGGGGGTAATTAATAAAAATTTCATATTACTTGAGTAAATTAATTAATGTGTTTTTTTTTATTTTTTTTTTAAAAAATAAATAAATAAAGTACTTGTCCAACAAAACAAAATTTGAAGACGCGGCCAGCAGGTTATCTAATTAAGTGATAAACATATTGTGTGTGAAAATCAAAGTTGGCAACAATAATTCATTGTTCTAATTAGCATGCATGATGCATCGATCTAGCTTGATAGATTAGATTAGATTTATCTTTATTGATCTTGATCGACTAGGTTCTTTGGTCTTGGGGGGGTGAATTGAATTTAAGATTGAAATGATTAATTGTGGTGGGGATGGGATGGGTTCGAAGGATATCTATCAAAAGATCCAAATCATAAAGTTAAGGAGATCGATCGATCGAGTCCCACTCCCACTCCTACTCCCACCCAACAATTTATAAAGAAAGATTGGTAAAAAGCTGTTTCTTCATGTGACGACTAAGGTTAACAAATGGGGTGGTGTGTGTGCCACCATGCATATATATATGCTTATATCTCTCTCTCTATATATATATATATATATAGAGTTTTAAGGGAGTTCTCACATCTCAAAAGTCAAAAGTTAATTATGCCGTCCATTTTAACGAGGGATAAAAAAAAAAAAAAAAAAAACTAATTTGACTTTAACCATGCATGCATGTTTCACTTGACCATTTTATTTATTTTTCAGACTCATACAATTCATTCGTTGGTTTGCATATATCATTTTTCTTATACTAGCTAGTTTACTAGTATTTTGATTACAATCGTACGTAAGCCTGCATGCATCAAAATACTAGAATTATTGATCAATTAATGTCAGTCACCAAAGAGAAGTCAAATAAGACTTTTCCCCCACCAAGTAATAGCCAACCAAAAACGCTTATGTTAATCAAATAGTCTTTCTTTTACGTGTAATCAATTTGGCTAGCTAGTTAATTTGTCATATAATTTGTCATATAAGTTGAATTAAATACAAAAAAGTCTGTCAAAAGGATATATATATATATATATATATATATATATTCAATTTTGCACTTTGCTAAAGTTATTATAAAAAGAAATGTTTAAGATGAAAATGTCAAAATACATGTGCTATATATAGTATATATATATATATAGACATGTATATGTTACTTTGCCGATCGATGTAAGACTTTAAAAGAACTAAAATTTTGGTAAAATAGATACTCCCTCTTTTCTTTTTTCCTTACGGAGTTCCTTTTAAAATCCAAAGGCACACACTACACTGACACCAACAAGCCTAACTGTTTCCGCAACTTTTTACATATTTTAAAGAGTACTACTTTATTCTTTCAAACTTACCCTTTCGTCACTCAAAAGAGGTGCATGGTGCTTAATAATGAATATATTTTCAATTTATATAAAATGTATTACGCCTCTTTGTTTTCTTTAGTAACTGTTTCATTTTTTACTTCTTAAAATCAAATTAAATATTTTTTAAATAAAAATTAGACGTGTATTTTTTATTTATTCAAAATTATAAAATACATAATTTTTAGTGCAACTTTGTCATTTTTCTACTACAAATTAATTACGTGTTTTATGATTTAAAAAAAAAATACACATCAAATTTTTATTTTAAAAATAATCAATTTGATTTTAAAAAGTCAAAATAGAACACTTATTTAGGAATGAATCGGAGGGAGCATTAAGGTTGCGTTTGGAAGTTTGAATTTTAAATCTCTGATCTAGAATCAAATAATAATTGAAACTTTATAGTTAAATTTTTAATAATTGAGTCAATATTTAAGCTTTGAAATCGAGTTGGCAAAAGTATAATCTTTGATCTGATATAAATTGTCCTCTGTCTTAAATTGAGTATTTATTTTAAAAAAAAAATTAATTTTTTGATCATTTTAATAGTAAATATATAATATATTCATATATAGAACCACACTATACAATTACACCCGTATAAGAACATCCCCAATTGGGTGCTTTTTAATGGTTTATCTTTCCATCAACCGGTTGAAATTTTTAAACAACTATAGTGATAGTTGAGGTAGCATAAACCGATTCTAATAACGAACCAACCGGTTGAAAAACTGTCTTCTCTTTGAAAGTGGAGCCCACCAAACCAACTATGCACAATTGTTTAGAAATGTTTCTCATTGCATATGCATAGAACCATGGCCATTGGATATGGATTAAAAAATTATTTTTAAAAAATAAAAAGAAATAAATAAATTCTTTGATGGACATAATATTTTTTTTCTAAAAATTAATTAATTATTATCAAGATAATATTTTTAATTTTTAAAAATAATATATTACTTTTAAATGTATATTATTAAAAAATAAAATATTTAATAGTGAGTCCATATTATAAAGCTTTTATAAGTTTATCTATAATAGAGAATAGTTTTATAGATAAAAGGTATATAATCTGATGAAGTGGCATATTTGATAAACTTTTTAAAGGTTTGTCAATTGGTGATGCTCTAATTAGACCATCTCCAATCGGACCCCAAATCTCCAATTTGAGGGTTCTTTCAATTCTAACCGGATACCCAAATCTGTACCAAATTTGGGGTAGGGAATAGGTCAACCACAAATTTGGGGTTGCACTATTCACCACCCCAAATTTGGTATTGGTGAGATCCATGACATATTTTGATTTTTCATGAATTATTAAATGCTCAAAATTATTAAAAATATGATATTATTAATTTAAATGTATTTTAAATTAATAAATATCTAATTTTAGATAATATAAATAATAATAAATAAATATTAATAATATTACTTATTTTAAATTATTGAACATTATATAAAATTTAGTAATTTATAATTAATTAACCTTTTGTCAATTATTTTGTATATATTATATACAAATCAATGCATAAATTATTATTATACTAAATTATTTATAAAACACAATTTCACATTTAAACTAAAAAATGCATACATATAAAAAATTATTAGAACATTTTAAACTGAAAAATACATACATATAAAAAAAAACACCACAAATAAAATGACATACAACTTGAAAAACACTTACATATAACTTAAAAATAAAAAAAGGACATATAACTTAAAAAAAACACCGACAAATAACTTAAAAATAAGAAAAAGATTTTCGTTACATTTTGTATTGATTGTAATAATTTTTTATTGTATTTTCAAGTACTTGTATATTTATTAAATTATATAATAAATTTAATTACAAAATTACTAATTTTTAAATATTATTAATGACGTAAATTATATTATAAACATAAAATTATTAAATATAACATAATAATTAATTGTGCAATCCTAATAATTATTATTTAAAAGATTAATAGCAAATTAATATACATGTTGATAAATAAATAAAAATAAAATATGCTAAGGAATATTCTATTTTGGCGTAAGATTTGTGGTTGTGCGTTGGAGTTGGAATAGTATTTGGTGCTAAAATGGACCAAATTTGGGGTAGTTTTTAACCAAATTTAGAATTTTGGGTTGGAGATGCTCTAATAAGAACTTGAATTTGAGTTCCTGCCAACTATACGTGGTGAAGTTAATACAATGAGTAATGCTATGAGTATCTAAAGGTTGTCAAATTTTTTACACTAAATAATGTGGCAGCTGATGTGATGTATTAATTATAATTTTTAATTTTATTTTTTGTACCACATCAACTGCCACATTAGCTCACACAACATTTGGTACAAAAAATTTGGTACTCTTTAGGTTCCCATAACATTACTCTAATACAATAGTGAATAAGCACTACAATCATTTTTAAAGAAGCAAATAAATAAAATAAAATAAAATGACAATAACTTAAAAAAGACCGTCTTATAGCTATTTTCTGTAAGACGAATCGTAATGACCCGACCCACTGGAGGTTGTTGGGTTGAGTTGTGAAAGAGCAGTGCTCCGTCTTACGAATTAGAATCTGTAAGACGGTCTCACGGAAGACCTATTAAAATAAAATACTCTTTATATCCAAAATGAGCTTTTTATTTTTACTTATTTTTTTATGAAATAAAGGAAGTTGCATAAGAAAAAATAAAAATAAAGGAAGTTAACGTTAAATAATTTTAGTAACACATACAAATAATATCTTTACTATCTATATCATAGAATTGCAAGTGTATATTAGATATTTTCGTTGACAAAGATCATTAAATTTAGTGGGGAAAAAAATTAAGAGAAATAATAATAAAATAAAATAAAAACAGAAAAAAGACCGCTGATTTTAGAATAGAGGAAATAAATTGAGAGATGGCATGATGGAAATGGCATGGATGCTTATAGTTAGGTGGAAGGATGATAATAACAGCTACGTATCATATCATATATTGCACTAAATATATATATATATATATATATGAGATAATAATAAGTACTAGCAAAGTGGTAGGTATATGGGCAGAGTAGGTCATGAATGTAATAAAGTCGCCTCCAATTGGTTAGCCGTCAATCAAATATATGCAATCAAACTTGTGTTTATTTTTTAAGTAGTAATCTCCTACACTAATTAATACAACTAAGTACTAGCTAGCTAGTAACATGTTAATTAAGAATCTCTCTCTCTCTCTCTCTCTCTCTGTGTGCAATGTTTAGTCTGTTTCTAGTAGTACTGTAGTAGTTAGTAGACACAAGAGGGGTGGTGGTGGTGGGTCATGTAGTAGACCAGAGGGTACCTTATTATATTAATAAGGTTAAAAGAAAACAAAAAAGTTGGCGTTGGATTACTTTAGGCAAATGCGTCTGTAACTTCAACTTGCGCATATGGGTCCAACCCTTGATTGCAAGTGGGTAGGTGGGTGTACTTTTTTAATTTTGTCTTTTTTCCTCTTTAAGTTTAACTTTTTTAATTTTGTCTTTTTTCCTCTTTAAGTTTATACAATAAAAGTTAAATACGGGGCATCTTATTAAATAAATTGCTATACATAATAATTTAGTAGTGGTCAAGCCACTAAATCAACCCGTTAAATTAGTGTACTTTTTATCTACTTATTATATTTGACTATTAGCTAGCATACAAGTGTTGAAAATATGAGTACAAAAATTAATATTTGAAATAAAAATTGCCCGTCTTGTCTCGGTCCTTAATATCAAGAGTTATATTTTTGAGCTATAGTTGTTAATTGAAATTTAGATTGAAATATTTTATATTCTCTGTCCTAACATATATAAGCATTAGAGAATAATATCATCAACAAGCCTTAATTAATTACCAAGTGTAAATAACAATAGCACCGACAAATTGGTTGTTTCGGAACATGCATGGTTTGGGCGATGATTTAGGGATTTAAAAGATTTTGAATGAGGCATAAGAATTTACCAGTGCAAATAGACCCTCTTTAAATATTTATTTTGTTATTAATTTTTTTAGTTTGAATGTATGGGTAAATGTTCCTACACGGAGAGGAAGTATTTATATTGTATTGTACTTAAACATAAGTACTAATATGATTTTATTAGTCATGATATATATATATATATATATATAGAGAGAGAGAGAGAGAGAGAGAGAGAGAGAGAGAGAGAGAGAGAGAGAGAGAGAGAGAAGAGATGTGAATGGTGTATGCATTTTAATAGTATATTTTGTCATTTTGGTTTGAGTGTGCAAGTGTAACGTGATTGGAGTAATAAGTAAAGTAGCATTTCCGATTTCAATAACATAGGAGTAATAATGTTTATTTTATTTCCTATATTTGACGTTTCCTCTTAATTCAGAAAAGCTACTCCCAGTGTTCCACTTACTATTCTTACTTGAAATTCAATGTAATATCCTGTTTAGTCGTGTGTTTTTGTTAAAATATATGGATAAAACGCAGTTTATTTACAAAAATTGTATTTCAATGCTGCGGCAGAAAAAATTGCGTTCTTAAAATGTAGATTTGCTTTAAAACGTTGAAATTTTCATTGTTTTTCTTTTAAAACGTAGGTTTTAAAACGCTGATTGAAGCGATATCTCAAGCGCAATATAAGGAAAAAATCTGTGTTTTAAAAATGCTCAAACAAACGGGCTCTTAGTCATATTGAGAGTAGGTAGAAAGTTAAAATATCACAGCATGCATTGCGTAAATTTTTTATTTCTTGTAAGAGCCCATTTAGAGCAACATTTTGCAAAATGCAAAAAACGCAGCGTTTTAAAAATTATAATTTTTTTTTATAAATGCATTTGTGATATTAGTTCAAAACTTTTTTTTTAGTTGCATTTTAAAACCTGTATTTTAAAAAAATCTAAAATTCCAGCATTTTGAAAAATCTGTAACTAAATGAATAATGTAACTGATCGATCATAGCTAGATCTCTACTTCTTCCAACCCAAAAGAAGAAGCTAGCTAGGTTGTCTTTATTATTTTGGTGCAATTTGATCAATTTAAGTTGTTTTCCCAAATTGTTGAGTACGTGAATTATGTCCAAGTTGAAGGAGTACTGTACAGTACACTACTTTGACTATTTCAATCAAATCAAATTTTTTTTTTTGGGTGGATATTTTATTTCCCAGTACTTTTATGTTATGGTTCCCCTTCCCCGTATATAGGCCCATCCTTTGAAGGATGGGTGTAAGTCCAAATCGTCGTACAGTCGAATTGAATCGAAACGAATTGAGTTTAGGTTTGGTTTTGGGTTAGTACGGTTCGGTTTATGTTTGAAAATTTTATAAATCGAGCGGTTCGGTTTGGTTTGCGATTTTTGGTGTCAAACCGAACCGAACCGAATCGAATCGAATCGAACCACCACAATTTAATTTTTATTTTTTTATTTTTATATATATATTATTTAGTAATTAGTAATTGGATTTAATAAGAAAATTATTGTTATTTATCTATATTTTGATTAAATTATTGTAATTTTAAAGTTAATTTTTTTACTTTTAATTATTTAGTTTATGTTAAAAGTATTTTTTTGATATTTAAAATTTTTTTTTTTCGAAATATTTAAATAATTAAACCGCAGTACCGAACCAAACCGATCGGTTCGGTTCGATTCAGTTTAAAGTTTGTGTCAGTTCGGTTCGGTTTGAAATATGTAAAATTATTAGGGAGTGATTCAGTTTGTAATTTTGGCTCAAACCAAACTAAATCGAACCGCTGCTATTTAGAAGTAGTAATTATATAATACACAAAACAACAAAGAATATGGACCGGACGGCATAAGAATATATATATATATATATATATATATATATATAGAGAGAGAGAGAGAGAGAGAGAGAGAGACTAGTAAGACGTACTATACACTGGTCTAGCTATCTCTTTAATTTTTCAGATCACTTTTTGTCTTTTTCTTTTTCTTTTACAGATATGGAGTAGTAGTGTAGTGTAGTGTAGTGCAGCGCAGTGCAGTTCAAACCAAATAAAAATCTCAACAAATATATATACGCACAACAATAGCTCAAATTAAACAAATTCTCAAACATTACAAGTCACGCCCAAGTAAATGAATATCAATAAATAAAAAAAAAATTCAAATAAAAAGTAATGTTGTTCACACAAGTAAATGAGCCAACGAAAAATTCCAAATTTACATACAAGTTAATGAGCTAACAAATAATTTCAACAAATCTAATAGTATCTTCAAATTGTTCCAAAATAAACTCAACCAAAATTTTAAATGTTGTTTTCAGTAAGACCCCTTAACCTTAGTAATTTACAGTAAGATAAACAATTTTGAAACCTAAAATCTTCACAAATTTTGGGAGTCCAAGGCCTAGACCTCACTTTTCTTATGGCTGGCCGGCTCTGGTTAAATGCTTGCTTGTGTGCACCTACCAAAATGCTGCTATCACGTTGCTTTTATTTGATTGATCCCACCCACCGTGTGCTTATTCTTTTAAGATAGATTTTTCCAACTTTATTATAATACATCATCTAGCTTTGAGTGTATATCATATCATGTTCCACTGCATCTCCGCAACTGATTATATTGCTTTGTAACAAACAAATCCAAAACCACTCCACACTAACAAGGTATGTACGCTACATGTATGTGCATATGAGAATTTTCTTTATTTCTTTTTCTTTGCCGGCAACAAATTAAAATGGTCGGTTTGTCGTCAAAGGTTCAACCAGTGTGCCTAACCTTAGTTGTATGTGCCCACCCAAAATAGCACCTGGTCCCGTCAGGAACGTTTATTTATAGCTTAACTCTAATTACTGATTAATTACTGGCAATGAAATCCTAATTAATCTCGCTTCAATCATCTACATATTTAATTAACTAACTAACTGGTCCAAAATGAAGGGAAGGGAAGGGATTTGAGTTTGGCTTTGTTGGAAGTGCAGGGTTTTGATGGTGTCAAAGGATGGATAGTCAATGAAGAAGGATATGCTGGAGATTACTTTACCATTAACAAATTGCAATTTGTTGGGCTGGTGAACGTTTATGTAGCTAGCTAGCTCTCTATTCTTAGATACTCTTTTTGTTTCAGGTAAAGAGTTCATTATATTATTTTAAAATATTTTACTTAAAAAAATTTATTTAAAAAAAATTATGTTTACAATTTTAATAATCTTTCATCTTTACCATCCACTTGTGTTGTAATCATTTTATTTGTATTTAAGTATTTTTGTAATTATTACCAAATTCAATGACATTAATATATCTCTTAAAAATTAGACAGGTTAAACATGGATTCTTTGGGTGAAACGGAGGGAGTATATGCTTTAAGATGATTCAATGTCTTTCATACTCCCTCCGATTCAAGCAAAGAGTCCACTTTCCCTTTTTAAAAATCAACATGTGACTAAATCAAATCAAAATTTTACATACTTTTTTTGTGTTTTAAGAAATAAAATTTTATTAATTAAAAAATATCTTTAAAATACTGTAAATTGCAACTTTAATAACTTTGTAAAAATCACTAAGAGCTTGTTTGGTGCAGCGTTTTCAAAATAGAGCATTTTTGAAACGCATATTTTTGTTTTTAAAAACGCAGCGTTTTTTCTTAAAAATATGTTTGGGATATCGCTTCAAAACGGAGCTTTTTTTTCCTCTCAACGTTTTAAAACCTACGTTTTGGGAAAATGCTGGGAATTTCAACGTTTTAAAACGCAATTGCGTTTTGAAAATGCATTTTTTCTGCCGTAGCATTGAAATGTAATTTTTGCAAATAAGCTGCGTTTTATCCCTGAGTTTTGGTCAAAACATACGACCAATGGGCTCAAAATGTGTGTTAATTATCGGCCAAACTTTAAATAAGTTGACTAAAAAAGTCAAAAATAAATTCTTTAACTGGAACGGACGAAGTATTAATTAGTGTAGTCTTCCGATTTTCAAGTTCCACAAACCCGATCGTAAAGCACAAAAGCCATTGAAATCTGACGACTGATGAGAGAGAGAGAGAGGGAGAGGGAGGAACTAATATGCTGGTTCATTCCCCCATTGCCTTCAATGTGTCAATCGAGAAAATGGATAAACAAAGAGAACCTAATGGCAAATACTATATGACTAACTTTAATATGAACAAATTAAACAGTCCAATATAAGCAGCGGACTTCCTAATTAATTAATCTCCAAGCATTTTAAACATGTGGACAAAGAAATCATGGCTCATGATTAATTCAATAATGGACTATCTCCTCCTATATATAATTCCTTAAACTCCTCATGATATGATATCAATAAAATTTTCTATGATCGATCCATGCGTACACTTTGAGTTTTTTTTGGTCAATTCCATCACATTTCCAATGAATTCTTTAAAATAATTACTCCATCCGTTCCACCCAAAGAGTTTACGTTTGAAAAGTCTAATAATTAAGAGATATATAAGTGTCATTGGAGTTGATTAAAATTATAAAAATACTTAAGCACAACTAAGATGCTTACAATTCAAGTGGAGGGTAAAGATGAAATGTTATGAAAATTATAGGCATCAATTTTTGAAAATGGACTCTTAAGTGAAACATCTCAAAATAAAATAGTGGACTCTTTGTCTGAAACGGAGAGGAGTAAATCATAACCAATTTGGAAACTACATAAAAAATTCGCGTGTTTTGTACTTTTGAATAAAATAATTAAATCCTTGTCAAATATATATCCTACTCTAAGTCTAATTAATTAAAAACACTAAAATATAGTACCTTTTTAATTGAGATGAAACTAAGGAGAAAATGTGACCCTAGCTTCAAGTTCACATGATTTTTTTTTTTTTTGTGTGAAATCATGATTGTTTTTCTAATAATGTCATTTTTTATTGAATAATGTTACAAAAAGAGAGTTTTTTTTTTAAACTACAAAAAGAGAGTTTTCTTAATGAGTAGTATTGACAATTTTCATCATTAACCATGTCAATCACGATATTTTAGTTTAAAGCAGATACCATTTTTGTAGGGTTTGTAAATTTAATAATGTTACAGGATTTAATGGCGAAACAAAAAATATGATTGCTACTCCTTCAGTTTTACTTATTTATTTATTATTTTTTGGACAAGCTTCAGGTTATTTTAAAGAATCTAATATTATACTCCAGTTATGTAACTCCTTCAGAATCATTCTATGATTAATTGAATTTATTTTTTATAAGGATCGGAGTAAAACAATGATCTATGAAAAAAATTGCAATAAAACTATATATATATATATATATATATTATATGCCAGCTGGTTATTTATTTTTCATAAATAAAACTCACTTTTGGAAATAAAAAAATTAATTTAGTTAGTAGAATGATGGGAGAATTTAATTAGATTATCAGATGTTATTATTAACAGAAACATAGAAATGAAGTACATGCAACATCGATCTAAAATTATCTTTACTGTGTTAAGTTTGTGTGCCCTTTCCTTGACATAACCAAACAAAGATGCTTTTGAATTCCGTAAAATTTTCATTAAAATTAGATCGAATTTGGATAAAAATCTGATGACTGCATGGCTAGACGAGAGGGAGCTATATAGTGTTTCTAGAATGAATGGAAGCCCAAATTCAATGAATACAGGCTAGCAGGAGTGCTTTCAGATGACACCAACTTAACTGTCAATATGCTTCCTCATAATTAAGTCATACCTAACCAGGAATAGGATGGATATATTTAAATATAAGACCAAAATAAGAATGCTGTTATTATGAGACAAAAACTGATCATTTATAAAAATACTCTTCATTTGGGTATTTTGTTGAAAATAAAAAGGCTGTGATCATGGTTTCAAAAAAAAAAAGGCTGTGATCATGAGGGGATAAAAAAAACACTGATATTATTAATTGAAAAGTACTCATGATTTGGGTATTGTTTTTGAATGAATATTTGCACGACTTATTTCCTTACTCCGTCAGTCAAGTCTCCACTTTTAAAAGTCAAATATTTTGAGGATTTAATTTTCATAAATACCCCTTAATTTAAAATTTTATACTCCCTCGTTCCTAGTAAATAGTTCACTATACTATTTTGGGATGTTTTACTTAAAGAGTCCACTTTAAAAAAATTATGCTTACAATTTTTTATAATTTTTCATCTTTACCCTCCACTTGTATTGTAATCATCCTGGTTATGATTAAATATTTTTGTAATTATGATCAACTTCAATGATACTAATATATCCCTTAATTAATAATTAGACTTTTCAAACATGGACTCTTTGGGTAGAACGGAGGGATTAATACCTTTGCTAATAATAACTTTAATGTAATAAGGATAATCTGATAGGAAAATTATAAATTTCATAAGCTTAGTAAAATAAGACTTTTTTTAAAGTAGCATCCCAAAATATAAAATGAAAACCACTGCATTAATGAAAACAGTAGTATATGATCCGCTAGCACAAGCAAACGAGTTGGGCTGATAAATTCTTTAGACGCAAGTTAAACGAGTTGAGCCGGTGCAGGACGCAGGTTAAAGCCACATAAGAATTGGTTGAGCCTCGTTCGAGTCTCTGTGTTCTTCTTTATTCTTTCATATCATTCCTTCTTGTTCCCAAGAAGCAAAGGATGGAGATCTTGCCCAGACTTCCTAGAGAACTGCAGGAACACATCATACGTCTTCACAGACGACGATTCATAGAACACCATCTGTCGATGATGGAAGCACTACACGTCTATTACTCAAAACCTCCTGCTTCCCTCGTACGAATACTCAGGAGCATTCAAGTACCATACCTAATACACCTGAAGAGGAATTGCGTATACAGAGAATCCATCCTCCGCTCCCTAAACATTAAACCCAGATTCAATGGAAACTGTTTAATTTTAATGCCTAATTGTAAATTAATTTCATTAAATAGATTTAATAGTTTGAATTTATGTATTAGATTTTGTACAGTGCGTGTTTCTGTTTGTGCCCTAAATAAATCTGGGCACAAGTTCTTATCAATTAAGTAATTTGGGTCTTGATCTCTACAGTATCTATTGATGTACCCCCAATCGGTACCCAGCCTTCTTCTCTGGACACCATTGTATTGGAGTACAATATATATGGGAATTCTGAAATGTCAGATCTGCTCCTTTGGGACACGTGGTGGCCATCCGTTAATACTCAGGAGCATTCAAGTACCATGCCTAATACACCTAAAGAGGAATTGCGTATACAGAGAATACATCCTCTGCTCCCTAAACATTAAACCGTGATTAAATGGAAACTGTTTAATTTTAATGCCTAATTGTAAATTAATTTCATTAATTAGATTTAATAGTTTGAATTTATGTATTAAATTTTGTACAGTGCGTGTTTCTATTTGTGCCCTAAATAAATTTGGGCACAAGTTCTTAGCAATTAAGTAATTTGGGTCTTGATCTCTACAGTATCTGTTAATGGTGGGGGTCCACCACAAAGTGATGTCGTTTCACCTTTAATTTGAATGTGCTTCTACTGTTGCTTTTGCGACAGGGGTGTAAGTGTCAATATCTTATAGTTTATACACAGTGCGGCGTGTTTTAGTGTGTGTGCGGCTCATTAAGGGTATTTTAGTAAATGCAATAAAAGAGGGGGCGGCCACCCAGTCCTTGTATTGGTGGAACGGTCACGTTAGGCGGTGGCATTTTGGTAAATGAGAGTGTGTTCCCCAATTGAGTTAGGTGGAACGGTCACGTTAGGCGGTCCTGAGCATTCGTACGAGGGAAGCAGGAGGTTTTGAGTAATAGACGTGTAGTGCTCCCATCATCGACAGATGGTGTTCTATGAATCGTCGTCTGTGAAGACGTACGATGTGTTCCTGCAGTTCTCTGGAAAGTCTGGGCAAGATCTCCATCCTTTGCTTCTTGGGAACGAGAAGGAATGATATGAAAGAATAAAGAAGAACACAGAGACTCGAACGAGACTCAACCAATTCTTATGTGGTTTTAGAGGCCCCGCAAGGGAATTGGTGGAACAATTTGCCTCTTTGCCTTGTATTGGTGGAACGATGGAACGGTCACGTGAGGAATCCGTGATGTATCCCAAATCGGTACCTAGCTTTCTTCTCTAGACACCGTTGTATTGGGGTACAATATATATGGGAATTCTGAAATGTCAGATCTCTGTGGCATTTTTGTAATTTGGGCTGTGTACCCCCGATTGGAGTGGCTCTCAATGTCTTATGCAAATGGGGGTACTGGGGGTACATTTATATGAACCCCTAATACCGGTAACCGGGAGCTCCTAGTGGCTATCCGTATAATATTACCGGATGGCCGCCCCCTCTTTTATTGCATTTACGAAAATACCCTTAATGAGCCGTACACACACTAAAACACGCCGCACTGTGTGTAAACTATCATATATTGACACTCACACCCCTGCCGCAAAAGCAACAGTAGAAGCCCATTCAAATTAAAGGTGAAATGACATTACTTTGTGGTGGACCCCACCACTAACAGATACTGTAGAGATCAAGACCCAAATTACTTAATTGCTAAGAACTTGTGCCCAGATTTATTTAGGGCACAAACAGAAACACGCACTGTACAAAATCTAATACATAAATTCAAACTATTAAATCTATTTAATGAAATTAATTTACAATTAGGCATTAAAATTAAACAGTTTCCATTGAATCTGGGTTTAATGTTTAGGGAGCAGAGGATATATTCTCTGCATACACAATTCCTCTTTAGGTGTATTAGGCATGGTACTTGAATGCTCCTGAGTATTCGTACGAGGGAAGCAGGAGGTTTTGAGTAATAGACGTGTAGTGCTCCCATCATCGACAGATGGTGTTCTATGAATCGTCGTCTGTGAAGACGTACGATGTGTTCCTGCAGTTCTCTGGGAAGTCTGGGCAAGATCTCCATCGATCCTTTGCTTCTTGGGAACAAGAAGGAATGATATAAAAGAATAAAGAAGAACACAGAGACTCGAACGAGGCTCAACCAATTCTTCTTTGGTTTCAGAGGCCCCGCAGGGGAATTGGTGGAACAATTTGCCTCTTTGCCTTGTATTGGTGGAACGGTGACGTTAGGCGGTGGCATTTTGGTGGGCTGTGTACCCCCGATTGGAGTGGCTCTTAAAGTCTTATGCAAATGGGGTACTGGGGGTACATTTATACGAACCCCCAATACCGGTAACTGGGAGCTCTTAGCGGCCATCATTATAATATTATCGGATGGCCGCCCCCTCCTTTATTACATTTACCAAAATACCCTTAATGAGCCGTATTCACACTAAAACACGCTGCACTGTGTGTAAACTATCAGAGATTGACACTCACACCCCTACCAAAAAGCAACAGTAGAAGCTCATTCAAATTAAAGGTGAAATGACATCACTTTGTGGTGGACTCCACCACTAACAGATACCCTAAACAGAAACACGCACTGTATAAAATCTAATACATAAATTCAAACTATTAAATATATTTAATGAAATTAATTTACAATTAGGCATTAAAATTAATCAGTTTCCATTGAATCTGGGTTTAATGTTTAGGGAGCAGAGGATGTATTCTCTGTATACGCAATTCCTCTTCAGGTGTATTAGGTATGGTACTTAAATGCTCCTGAGTATTCATACGAGAGAAGCAGGAGGTTTTGAGTAATAGACGTGTAGTGCTCCCATCATCGACAGACGGTGTTCTATGAATCGTCGTCTGTGAAGACGTACGATGTGTTCCTGCAGTTCTCTGAGAAGTCTGGGCAAGATCTCCATCCTTTGCTTCTTGGGAACAAGAAGGAATGATATGAAAGAATAAAGAAGAACACAGAGACTCGAACGAGGCTTAACCAATTCTTCTGTGGTTTTAGAGGCCCCGCAGGGGAATTGGTAGAACAATTTGCCTCTTTGCCTTGTAAAATTGGTGGAACGGTGGAACGATCGCGTTAGGCAGTGGCATTTTGGTAAATAAGAGTGTTCCCCAATTGAGTTCGGAGAGCTTAGTGCATTTGAATTGGGGAATGATCATTTTATCTAGAAATCTATGTGACCTTCACTTTTATAAGGGCAAAGTTTCAGACAATCTCGTTTGCTCAATTGCTAGACGTATATTATCTCAGTCCCAAAATAATTTACATTTTAGCAACGTTTTTTTTCCCCAAAATAAGTATTGATATAGTATTCCAATAAATATTTGCTCATATTCTACAAAAACTACCCTTATTTACTACTCTCACTAAAGAGGGTTGTTAAGAAGAAAAAAAAAAAAAACTCATGCAACTTATCAACAATAAATAAACTTAAAGAGTAATGCTAAATGAATCAATTTGATCAAACTCAAAAGCATTTATTACTCTCTAAATTCTATGAAAAAAATATTTATTGCTTCATAAATTAACTGAAAAATACATTTTCACCCTTACATATTTATTGTTAATGGGAAAAGGTACAATTTCAATAAAGGGTACATTAGATAAAATACTTTTTTTGAATATTACAAAAATACCTTCATTGAGCCGGATCGAATTGATCCATCGAGATTTATTGTAAACGTAAATAAGAGTAAAACGACACTTATTTTAGGACTGAGTAGTAGCGTCCAGTGGCGAGGCTACTTGAGGGCCAAGGGTGGCCATGATCCCCCTAGACTTTGAGCAATATCCAATTTACCTTCTTTAAGAATATAATTATTGCTATTTATATTACTCCCTCCGTTCCATCCAAAGAGTCCACGTTTGAAAAGTCTAATAATTAAGAGATATATAAGTATCATTAGAGTTGGTCATTATTACAAAAATGCTTTAGTATAGTCAACATGTTTTTATCAATATGGAGGGTAAAGTTGAAAAAATTATAAGGATTGTAGACGTAATTCTTTGAAAATAGACTCTTGATATGAAACATCCCAAAATAGTATAGTGAACTCTTTACCTGGGACGGAGGGAGTATATTTTAGCCCCTTAGTTTTAAAATTTAAAAAAAAAAAAAAAAGGTTAACTTAGCCCCTCAAAAGGGTCAAATCCTGGCTTCGTCACTTGTAGCGTCTGCACTTAAAGAATCTCAACCTCACCCACTTTGACAATTTTACGTTCTTTGGATTATGAAAGCTTTGAATGCATCAGTCAATGGAAAATTATGTCTCAGATGGCACAAGTTTCCTTGGTGATGAAAACATTATTAGTTTATCCCATTGTTTTTCGTAATCTGACCACCATATGTCTCAACAATTGTTGGCAGTTAATCAGTGTAACATTCTGCGTTCTTCTAGAATGCTGCCTTTTAATTTGGTTGAAGAAATTCAGATGCGCAGGACTAGATTCGGAGATGGAGAAATTCAGTTCACATGGCTTTGTAAAAGAACCACTCTCGGAGTCCGTATCTTTGGATATAGAAAGGAATGGCAGGTTGAATGATACAAAATTTGAAGAAAATTGGGCTACTTTGTCCCAATTTACGTTTCTCTAGATCGTAAGCCGTTGTCGGTGCATTTGTACTTAAAGAATCAATGAAATCTTGAAGAGCTGCTTCGAAATAAGGTGTTTGCCAGTAGAAGGTGATGGAGATAGAGAAATAATCCGGACGAACTGTAAGAAGTGACAGATTGGACGATGTAAGGGTTGGCAACAATTGGAAAGAGATGTCCCAAGCTCCTGAAATTGAACGTAAATTGCCCCGTCGGGTCGTGACAATGAATGGAGTATTGGAGGTTGTGCACAGGTGCATAAAATTAGAGGAGATGAACATAATTAATTAATTTTATACAGAATATTTGAGCTTTGAATTGTTGGCTTCCATGATTTCCTCGACGCCATGTTTAAGATGACACGAATTCACTGAACATGGGGACTTTTTCTTGTGTCATGCGGCTTATTTCTACTTAGTTTTCAAGCTTTAATTCTTAATAAGTTTTGGGTTTCCATTATCAACCACTAACCACCGTCTCCTCAACCTCCTCCTATTAGCAGTTAATAGAACCAGTACTGGACAATGAACCGGCAAGACCCCTGCTGGATCACAATTCAGTGGTTCTACCATTGGTTGCAAAGGTTGAACCATAATACATCACAAATACAACTAAGTAACACTTTTACAGAATTTAGTAAATAGGACTTGATAATAAGTTATTTATATAAAGAGTACTATAGGAATTCAAATATTATTTCCAAAATTTTCACCTCAATTTAGGTGGAAAGCTTTAGAATCTTGGACTCTTTTCTAGTCCTAGACCTAATCATTTTTCTCCAATCGCACCAAAAACCCCAAACCATGACATGTTCACCCAGGGTCTAGTGCTTCAGTTGCAGAAACGATATAATTACGAACCAGACCCGCCAGGTCCTGTTCCTGGGTTCAACTATTCGAACTAGCCGATCTGGTCCACTTCTGATAACTATGGTTCAACCCTCCATACTTTAACAATACACTTGAGAGAATACAGAGATCAGAAATAACGCAAGGACACTAGTAACTATTAGATCCAGACGGGGAATCTGATAAGCGTGTAATTAGTACAAGCATGCTTTAAAGCTTATTGAGAAAGAAGAAGCACAAAGCACTGAAAATCATTAGCAATCAGTTATCCAAATCTAAGTTTGTCTTTTTACATTCTTCCATTTTGATTTTTCATTGATAACCAACAAAATGATCATCACACAAGAGTTCAAAATATTCCACTTGCTGTCTATTCAAACAATAGTTTCTATTATGTTATTATCTTAGCAAACATTACTTATCTTCATTTTTAAACACAGGCACAGTAGTGAGACACACAAACAGCATGAGTTACCAGTAAGAAAAGGGCAACTTCATACAACATCAGCATTCAAGATTTTGTCATATATCCATCCATAATTAATTTACAAGAATTTGAAAAGTTCGAAAGATACAACAGAAGAGAGGCTAGAGGTTGGTTTTTTACTCGTTTTGTTCTTTTTCTGATAAGTGAAACAACAGCACACCTATATACAAAATCTTTCATAAGGAGCTCAAGCTCATAACAAGCTCTTATAAGCACATGTTTGCAGTATCATGCATTACCAGCACAAACTATTAATGCATTATTCCTCATGATTATTAGACTGGAAAAGAAGAAGGGGGATAAAATGAAATAAAAGAAAAAACTATGGTCCCAAACAACCTTCCAAACACAGTGAGTTACAAGTTTACCTCTGCATTGGCCATACCAGCTGCTTCGGGATGGTAATGAAGCATTTCCTTCCACATCATCTCCCTAATCATCTCTTCTCCTAAATCCTCATCAATGTCCAGATCAATCGGAACCTGTGCTGGGGGATCACAGCTAGGATCATAGAGGGGAGACATGTAAGGGTGTTGGAGTGCTTCGGAAACGCTGATCCTCTTTGAAGGGTCAAAGACGAGCATCTTCTGTAGCAGATCGATTGCCAATGGATGTGCATGGGGGTAAAGACGAGAAAACGAGGTCCCCGGGGAATACGGGAGTGATTTGATGAACTTTCTTGCCTTTGGGTTGTCAATGAACTCGATGTCGTCTTCCCTCTGGCTGCCAAGGATGTTGATTATTAGTTTGAGTTGGTTGAGACATTCTGTACCGGGAAAGATAGGTTTTCTCCCTAGAAGTTCAGCAAAGATGCAACCAACAGACCACACATCAATAGAGGTTCCGTAGTTGTCACAGCAGAGGAGCAGCTCTGGGGCCCGGTACCAGCGAGTAACCACGTACTCGGTCATGAATTGGTCCTTACCACTATTGGTACGTGCGAGCCCAAAATCACATATTTTAAGGTCACAGTTGGCATTAATAAGTAGGTTTCCAGGCTTCAAGTCACGATGGAGAATGTTTGCTGAGTGGAGATACTTCAGGCCTCGAAGCAACTGCATATGGAACATTCATATTAATTTTGGAACAGAATAGTCTTAATGAAATGAGTATAAATGGAAATTTCATTAAACAAAAAATCAATCAACATACCTGGAAGAGGAAATATTGGCAGTGATCATTTGAGAGTGCTTGAGATGACTTGATAATCTGATGTAAATCTGTATCCATTAATTCATAAACCAAATAGACATCCTTGAAACTTCTCCTGTGGACAGGCACCATGACATCCTTCAAGGCAATTACATTTTCATGCCTAAGATGACGAAGAAGCTTCAATTCTCGCAAAGTTCTCAGGGCATCAATACGATTGTCAAAGGCATTGTGTATCTTCTTGATCGCTACCTTCTCGTTGGTTTCCTTGTTGACAGAAGAGCAAACTATACCATACGCACCTCGACCAATTGGCTTTATGGGAACATATTTGGTGTCGATTTCAAACAATGTTTGCCACATAGAGTAGTAATGCTTCCCTTCGGAACTAATACCATTTGGAGGCTCAACTGGAGTAGCCATCTCCCTACAAGGCAAAAATAGCATGGGATAAGGTCAAGTTTGAAGTAAACCTAGAATGTTAAAGTAAGATCAGTTTTAACTTATGAAAACTCAATTATAATGAGCTCTGTGCTAGAGTTCAGATTCAATTTCCTGTCTTCAATTTTAAAATGTTCGCAATGCCTATGTTAGAACTTGTGAGGCTGCCATTCCCTGAAAGATTTATGATGGAACCCAGCCATGGGTTGAAAGAAGAAATTAACATATTAATGAACTAAGGTCATGATAAGAAAGGGAGGAAGGATGCAGCGCATTGACATTATAACATCAATCTATCAAACATTCTTTCTTCCTTTTGGCTCAAGGAGAAATTTCCTTGTCTTCAATCGTCTTTTAAATATTCCATGGCAATTTTTACGGCCTCTTGAGTTCCTATATGCTGAATTTCGTGCACACTTATGCCCCTCGGCGTGCTTTGATTGTTACTTTTATTTATCCATTAGAGAAGGAGCAGAACAAAATTCTAAATTGCAGAACTGCATAATTGAACAGAAAATGGAAACCAACTAATCCCTCTTCACTGGGGGAACCAGCGTGCTACATTCTACAGTATAAAGAACAAATCCACAGAAATCATCACACTTGATTATATACATATGAAACACAATTACCCTGATAAGCCATTACATATAAATGTAAAGCATCAGCCTGTGAATAGTCTTTTTAATCTCATTAGAAATACCCAAACCATAATTCAAGCAAATTAAAGCACAAAAGCATAGTTACAGATATATTTTACAGCAACTGATTTAAATTATATAGTAGATGCATCAAAAATGCTAATTCAGGAAACAAAACAATTGCACACGCGCGCAGACACACACACACACACAGAGAGGCAACAATTATAGTACAAGTAAAAAGGGAAAACGTACTTCTTGAGTGCAGTCTTCCCCAAAAACTCTCTTTCACCGAAAAGTGAGTGTCTTCAACCCCCAGCCTTCAAATTCAATCTCACAAACATTTCGCTAAAAATTTCCCAATTGTACTTAAACCAGCATCAATTACACTCAAATTCTCATTCCCAATTTTACCCTGCACCAGCTTTCGAAAACCCAATTCCGTTCAAATTTGAAACCCACAAAGAAGAAATTGCCAAATTCGGTATAAATCCGATCAAAAGATCCGATCTTTAATTAATTAATGCAAAATAATAAGTCTGGGGACGACAGTGTTTAGGAGAGAGAGAAGAGAAAAAAAAAACATTGGATCTCTCAACAAAAACAACGCGGAGTAGGATCCGTTATCTCGTCGCGATCAGACCACACCCCCATGCGAATGGATCAGTAAGGCGAGGTAGCAGACGACAAAGAATGAGATAAAATTGTACTCAGTTTTGCAGTTTTTTACTATTTTCCCTTTCTTTAACTTGTTTTTTTGGATTTGGAGTTGGAGTTGGACTTGGTGTATTCGTAACAGTACTGTGCCGGGCTTTGCTCACCTTGCGACACCTACCGGATGGATGGATGGATATTCCATTTGATTTTCAGACAAAAAAGTTAACTAAGAACATGTATTATACATACATTTATTATTTATTAATTATAGTATGAAACCAAATAACGGGGTGGTGGATGATAAATTTTACATCATCTTGGCCAAAGAAATTGGGTTTGTGTCACGCCTTTTATGAAAGGTCAAGTAAGTTTGAACTGATGATGATTTATCATGGATGTTCCCCTTATATGTAGCCTTTAATCTTTAATTACTTTAGTGATACTTTCTCCGTTTCAGATAAAGAGTTTATTTTATTTTTTTAATTTAAACATGTGATTAAATCAAATTAAATTTTTTACATACTTTACTTATGTTTTTGAAAATAAAATTTCATTAATTAAAAAACTACCTTAAAAATACTATGAATTATAACTTTCATAACTTTATAAAACAACTAAATTTATGTAAATTATCCGTCAAACTTTAACTATGTTGACAAAAAAAAAAAAAGGTTAAAAGTTGACTATTTGTCTAGAACGGAGGGAGCATTAAAATTTTTAAAATCTATATATATATATATATATATATATATATATTTAAAGTTGGTGAGGATGCCTCTAAGTGTGCCACAAATGACTTTTCATTTCTAAGTCATTAGCTAATAACAATACCTAATAATAATAGGTTTTACAATAGGTATTACTATTAGGTAATAATAATAGGAGAAAGACTTTAGGAAATAAAATAATGTTGTCAATGAGATTTGAACACACACTCTTTTAAATATGATTATACACCTTAAACCAACTCAACCAATTATATTATATGTAAAGATTTTAAAAACATATTATATTATTCTATAAATTATTTTATAATATAAACCAACTAGATTTTATTTTTATAAATGATACTCTCTCCATGTCAAATTAGGTCTCATATTCTTATTTAAGACGTCTTAAAATAATGTATATAATAGGTGATCCATATCAACAAAATTTTAAATTATTTATTCAAAATTGATGCTTATGTTTTATCGATATTTGTGTAAATTTCTTTTTCAAACTGATAGTGTATAAAAAATATGTAAATATATATAGTATCCAACTAAACATTTTCTAATCATTGAATAATCTCCAAAAATTATTTCAAAAAATATAATTATATTCAATTCTTAAACAATTCTCATTTGTTCAGAAAAATATTATATTTCTTCATTATGTCCCAAAGTAAATATTTTATTTTTAATTTTGTAAATATTTTCAAATATTTGTCTAAAATATCTTTACTAAGTGCAATATGAAATAAAGAGATAAAGAAACTCATTAATATGATATCATTAAAGGATACTAAAAAAATTAAAAAAATGTATAGAAACAAAAATATATGTATTGACCACCAATAAAAAATACTTATTTTGAAACTAAAATATTATAATAAACGACTACCAATTTACATATATTGACAACATTTAACTTTTGTCAAACATTAAGTTAACAAACTTCTATGTTCAATAATGATAAATTTTTTCAAAAATATTTATAAAATATATCAATAAAACACAAAAGTTAAATTGCACCCGTGCATTGCACGGGCTCTATAACTAGTAATAGTAATTGTCAAGGAAAAGTAGTCTCATTTTTAGTTTGTTAGAGAATTTATTTTAGTAGCACATTTATATTATCTATTACTAATTGGTACTAATTAAACAAACAGTTTTAGTGCTCAGCCCAACTCTTAAAAGTATGAAACGTGACTAAATGAAAACGAAAGAGATAGATTTAGGCATGGGAAAGTGGGAGAGTGTGAGAATGAGAATTATCAGTGACTCTCTTTCTAGGGTGTATTGTTGATTTGGAAATAAAAAATCAACCACTAAAAAAACGCAGCAAGTACCAGGGAAAATAGATTAATTAGAAAGAAAAACAAGAGGTGTTCAGGATAACAAAAATTAAAATTATAAAAATTATTTACTTCTTATAGCCTAAAGTTGTCACAACAATTTTTTATTTCAAGCAATTTGATTGGCAGAAAACCTAAATAGATTCAAATGGCATCAATTCACTTTTTATTTTTTATTTTTAAATATAATTAAGAAAGAAAAACACATAAAAAGTTAATCATTATGATATCAGATATGTATCAATTGAATTTTTAATTATTTTATTTGATATTAAAGTTTATTTAGCAGTTCGTGTAATTTTATTTTACATTGATAGTGTATCAAAAATTAAACACCTGATTGTCTGTGAAAAAGGAAGTTTACAAGCACCCAAAAGAACCTCAATGTTGAATACAAAAATTTAAAAAGCCTAGTTGAGTTGATATACATTAGACATTATAGTAATTTACATTTTATGTGTTTTTTAAATCCTAAAAAAGCATATTGATGTCTTTTAGATCTACTTAGGTTATTAGCCAATCAAACGACTCGAAATAAAAATTATATCATTTGAACATCAAAAATAAAAAATATTATTTACAAAATCTAGGATTTATGTAGCATATACTATATAAAATTAATGCGTAAGTGGTTTCCAATTGTTTGATGTCAAATTCAACAAGATTTTTTATTGTTCGAGTTAAAAAATTAATATATATATATATATATATATATATCAAAATTTACCAGATTCAAAATTTATTCTTAAATGATAACAAAATTCTTATCATCACAAAAATCAAAAACTGAAAGGATATTGTGTACGACGTCGTGATATTACCAAATGGAAATGGTCAAACACATGATGACGATGAATTTCAGCACGAAAGAGCGAAATTCTAGTTCCTTTTAGGGCAAATTATCACACAATCCAAATGTAAATAAACATGAAATCTGGACAATGGAAATGAGAAGTCAATAAACTTCAGCTAGTAGACAGAAACAAATTTCAGATTTCAGCAACTAAATCCATGAAAATCGAAGATAAAACCTCAAAATTCATTTTCTATAAAGTCAATTATCACACACACACACACACACAAAAAGCTACTACAAAGTCAATCAACTCAATTTGATTGGAGCATCAACACATCTAAGTGTAATCAAATTAAAATTCAAAATCAACAGAAGCATGAACTGTTAGAGAAGTGAGAATTGATTTGGGAACTTACCAAAAGGCGTTCATGATGGTGATGGACTCAGGAAATTTGTGAACCCTAAGAGAGAAATAGAGTGTGCGTGTGTGTGTGTGTCAATTTGCTTTAAATTACACGTAAATTTGCAAAAATTCGTTTCCATTGTCCCGATTTTATGTTTATTTACATTTGGTGAGGCGATGGTTAATTTTGAGCACTTGCTCCGCGTGAGGCGATGGTCGGAATTGGCAGTGGATGCGATGCATAATGGGTTAGAGATGGCGATGGTGATGCTGACGTTGTGCGGACATTCTCCAGCGACAGGGGATCGAGAAAAACAGAGGGTTATGGTTGTGGGTTGGGTGAAATAGAAATTGGGGCGGAAAGAGTGCGGTAAAGAGAGTGTTTGGAGGGTTCAATTGGATTAGCGAGAGGAAGGTTAAGCCTAGTGAAACCGTTGAGATTGATTTTCTTGGGGTTGAGTTCTTGAACAGCGGATGATGGTGAAGAAGAAGGGCAACTGGGTTTATAGTTTTTTTATTGTTTAATTATTTATTAGGGATTTACCATAATACCCTTAAAAAATGGCAAGTGCAATGCATATGATTGACTTAACGGAAATTTAGTAACGACATCCATCAAAACAACTGCCGACGTGAAAATTTGAAGTATTAGGAATGAAAACGATGCAAAATTTTGTTGAAAGACTAATTATGTATAAGTTCATAGTTGAGAGACTTGTGGTTTCATTATCCCTTGAAAGAAAGTATACTTCCCAAAAAGGAAAAGGCAAAAAGCAAATAATTTTTTCGGATCAAGCGGTTGATTTCAACTTTCTTTCTCGTCCCTTTGATTGAATCTCACTTTACTCCCACTTTTAAGTTTTTTAGGATAATTATACTTATAGTCCCTTAAGTTTGACGTTTTCTATGCATAGACTTTGCTCACCAAGGGTTTAAAGTATGTGAAATTCGTGCATAATTGATCCTTTTAATAGACGTCGTTCGAGTCATGTCTTTTAACTCATCATGTGCCTCACACATGATCTATTTTGAAGATTAAAAATGAAATTGAAATGTTAAAAATATTCAAGCACTAATAGAGAGTCTTACAAGTTAATTTTGTAAGAAAATTCAGGTAAAAATTAATTAAAAATTCCTAAGTTACTTCTTCATCTTCTTCTACCTTCATTCTTTTCACCCAAAGCCCCTCATCGCCTCAACCACCAATGCCGTTAAAAGTTGTAGACCTTCTTGAATATTGAGATTTTGCAAATGCCGGACAACGACGCAAGTTTATTATTTAACATTACTTCATCCTCGCTACTAAGCTCCTCTCCAAGTCAGATCCGCCAAGAAGACTACTCCGTCTTTATGAGCCAAATCCACCACCAATGAAATTGATTGCTCTATCTCCATCAACCCGAAAGACGTTTTTGCTCATGAGATCCTCCTACCTTAATAATTATCGACTTACTTGATGTCGTGTAGTTTTGTTGTCGACTTTGAAGTCATGATCAAATCAGAGAGGTTCGTATTTTCATTTGACAAAAATATAAATGTTTATATATATATATATATATATATATATATATATATACACACACATACACATATAGATAGAGAGAGAAAAAGAGGGGGGGGGAGGAGAAGTAGTTTTTGCGATTTGTTATTGAGTGTTGGATTCTACTTTTATGTTGGAGAGATTTTGTTTCATGATGTTAGGGGTGGAGTATGGGGAGTAGGGTTTTTCAATTGCGCTAGTTGTTGAGGGGTGTAGGGATGAGGGTGCTCAGTATGACGAAGAAGTAGAAGAAATGGAATAAGTAAAGTAGAATGAGATATCTTTTGCCCCTAAATTTTTAAAATTGGCTAGTAAGATCCTTTAGTAGATGGTTGGATAGTTTTGACATTGCAGTTTGATTTTTAACCTTTTGAAAAAGATCATGCAAGGCACACGGCGAAGTTATGGACTTGATTCTAGTGGCATCCACGAAAAGGATCGGACCAATTATCCATGGATTTTAGGTACTTTGTACCATTGGTGAACAAAGTATATCAAGAGCCAATTGTAGAAAACATCAAAGTCAAGCTAGGTACTTACTTATATTTTGCTATTGTTTTAGCACTCGAGCTATGTTTCCAACTTTCCATTCATAACCATGGATTGGCAACAACTTTTTTTTTTTTGGGTTAAAACTATCAATTAAGATAGCCAAACAATTAACAAGTGATCGTATTAGGGTGTAAGGGGGTAGAAAATTAAATGACTCAAACAAAAACTAGTCGATTCAGTTTTGGTCACGTACTGATAGTTCTTTCCCTCTTACTAGGTCATTGGCCACCTAAATTCACTGGTCAAACTCACGTTGAATAAAATATTGTCTTCTTTAATTAACCAAAATTTGCAACATGAGAGAGAAAATTGAAGAAGCAGTACTAAGAAGTAATTAATTAAGACCGAGGTATGCCAAAATGGTGGAAGGACTGACCTTGTTTTTCTATATCAAATCCAATTTTAGTATTAACCAGAACTACAACTCACCAAACCTCCAATGGGGCGAATCGCGTAAGCAAGAAGTCACGTAGGCCACATAACCATGCATATAATATATATGTCTAGGTCATTAAGCAACGAATCATATAAGGTGAATTAGATATAGTTTTTGAGGTCCATTGGCTGAAGTAGCATAAGTGGTGAGGAAATTAGTGGATCGAACTTGGCGTGGGTGGGAAGGGGTATTCAGATATAGAGATTAGGTGGTCGTCCTTTGATGTGTGGGAATAAGCTTCATGATTGTCGGATCATATCATGTATCTTGAAGAAGAACTAACAAATTAGAGGTGACTAGTGGCGCTCGAAGAGCCGAATGAAGGCAGGTGTATAAGTGAGAGGGGGAGAAAGAGAGAGAGAGAGGGGGGGAGGGGAAATTATTGTTCGTTGTCGATAGACCGAGAGAGGAGTTGTTGGCCGGGTAGTGGCATAGGGTTTCAAAATCCACCATTATATTTTTTAGGAGTATTGATTTAGAAAATTGCTATTTACACCCCCAAATTTACTTAGTACGCCCATTTACTAAGTACACTCCCCTCCCCAAAATATTTTCAACCTCTCAAAATGCTAAGTACACTCCCTAATTTCCTATTCTACCCTTACCAATATTTTTTCCAAAATTAACTAAACCTACTAAGTACACCCCTACTCCTTCCCCCCCCCCCCCCTCCCCATCCTTCCTTCCTATGAGCTTTTTTTTATTATTTTTTATTTTTAAACGGTTCGTTCGGCACTGTGTGACCGAACACCCATAGTGGTGTTCGGCACCCACTAACCGAACATCACTATAGGTATTCGGCACCCCTTACCGAACAGCTTTAGCTGTGTTCGGTAGGAGGCTATTGAACAATAATTAAAAAAAAATTTAACCTAAAAAAATGAAAAAGAAATAAGGGCATTTAAGTTAAAATTTATAATGACATTTTTATAATATACGAGGGGTTATACTTAGTAAATGTGGGGGTGTAAATAGCAACTCTCATTGATTTATTGAACCCTTGAGTTCATATCAGATTTAGAACAAACCCTTGAAGGTAATTTTATATGACTTACTTCTTTTAACTCTCAAAAATCGGTCACATGCCAAGCACCTAGACAACTTAACGACTCAAATTTAATGGGTGTTAGCTTCAGGGATGTAAATCAAATGAAAATCGACTATAGAGGTTTATAACAAAAAAAAAAAAAAGATGGAAGTATAAAATATGACTAAAGTTCAGGAACTTCTAGTGCAGTTTTTCCTTCATTGTACTTAAATTTCATTAAGCTACTGAAGGGCCCATTCATTCTTCAATGCTACAGTTTGATCAGCCCTTTATACCCTTCAAGACTTTCTTGATGAGTTCTTTACCCCAAAGGATACTTCCCCTGCCTTAAGTATCATTATGTTTGAGGTAAATTTCAAGAATTATTTGTTCCAAAAACATTATCCTAAGAAAATTAATTAAAGCTAGTGGGTTAAGAATGAAGTTTCCAAACAAAATTTTCAAGTAAGCTTGGAACAAGCACTCGAAGTATCTCAAGCCCGAACTGGTCTTGTAAAGACTTGGAGAAACTCTTAATCTGAAATTTGGGTATTAGGTATATTGGAATGGAAGAGAGAACAATTGATAAGGATTGCTCTACCAGCTTTAGATGGAAGAAAAGATTTTCAACCAAAGAGATGATTGACTGATTAAGGGAGCCAAGTAAACCATTTTGAAGATCACTTCTTTTTTCGAGAGAACTTCATGTCAAGGCCCAACTTTCTACTAGGACTATTAGAAACAATCCTAGTATATATGTCTATGGCGAAGAATTTGATATTGTCAATAATATTTCCATAGAAAAAGACTATATGGTTTATGGAAGTTGATTATTTTGGCTAGATTCAGAACAAAAGATATTAAGAATGTTTTTGATCACTTGAGTATAACTGCAGTTAGCTTCAAAAAGAATTAAACAATTACCTGCAAAGAGGAGATGATCGGTGGCAGAGGAGTGTTGGCCAATCTTAATGCCTTTGACTAAATGTTACGAGATCAAATTATGAAGAGATATTGAAATGATTGTGGCACATAAAATAAAAATACAAGGGGAGATAGTATTCCTTTGTCAGATACAACCTCGAGGGATGAAAGTTTGTGAAGGCTTTCTTTTGATCAGAATAGACTAGGACACTGGAAATACAATGGTGGACAAGATTTTATCCATTTTGGCGAAAATAAAAATGGTGAAGGACAAGAGGAGGAATGAAGTCCAAGTCTAACCTATCATAAGCTATGCTCAAATCAAGTTTCAAAGCCAACCATGCCATTCTCTGTTTTCTTGATTATTTTTCTACATTCATGAGCCAATATGGTTTTATAAAGATGTTTCTGGCAGGAAAAAATGCATTTTGAAAAGGTCATATGAAAGATCCAAGAGATCTTTTAGGCTGATTAGCCATTGTTTTTGTATTGGACATTGCAGACCCTGATTATTTGATCCAACATGCAGACCTTCCTCGAAGATGTCTTTAAAATGGTTGATTCAAAATTATTTTCTTCAACAACTAGTTTCTTTACTTGTCTTGAAGTTGCGAAATAGTTTTCTGTGACGTCTGAAAGTTGCCATTTGACGAAAAACTTTGAACTGGTGTCCCATTTTAAAATTAGTTTTGCTTTAATTTGATCTTTGAGCCCAGTAATCCTCAGTATACTTTTCCAGTGAAAAAAAATTCATTCCCCTCTTCTTGTTCCAAAGAGTTGATATATTCCCAGTCTTCATTCACATCCAGTTTTGATTGAAGCACCTCATAATTTTTTGTTTCTTTGACTTTTGTAGCAATACTCATTATATCCTTGAGGGCCCAATTTTAAATGTCTTATAGTTCATTTTTGCTTCTAAACAACCTTGAACATAGAAGATTCCAAACCATCTTAGTGATAATTGCTTTCCCACAGTAATCAAGCCATAAATTCTCGAATTTCTTCCACGAGTTTCCTTTGAGATCATTTTGTTGTTCTTGATGAAGGTTTATTGAGCTATGGTCTTAATGAAAGATGGGGGACGAACATGTAGAGTTGCTTCCTTGAAAAGATTTACAAACCACTCGAGTGACGGCCAACTGTATAAACAAAGCAACAAACTAATACTTAGATACTTAGTTTTAACAAAGACAACAGCTTCAAGAGTCTCAACGAGGAATTGAATATTTAGATACTCTTAAGGCTCAACTAGATCCATTTTCTGTAGGAGCCCTGTATTCTATGTTGTATATATATGTGGGTAGGTGGAACAAACTCAAGTACAACGAAAACTAAAAATTGGTATTGACAAAATAGATGAAGTTTTGTGTGGTGAGCCTTGAAGAATATAGTCCTTAAGGTTGGTCCAGTGGTAGAGTTGAGACTTCACAAAGCGTGAGGTCACAGGTTCAATCCCTTCCCACGCTCCCTTAGGACATCAAAAAAAAAAAAAACTTGAAGAATATAGAACACAAAGTAATATAGATTCAAATGAATAGTCTAAGGCATGTATGACACTTTCCTTAAAGTATTATTTGTCCCCACTACACTTGCTAACCGAGTTTACGGTAAATTACTTCTAGGATACAATAGATACAATAAAACAACCAATAGCAATGTTGGATTGTTATCGCAAGAATATAGAATGAAAAAAGTTAAAATTTGATATGACCCTACTAATATATTTATAGTATTCCAAGCCCTATAACGATTGTTGATCGGAGAGACATCAATTTGAATTACAATGTTTCATAAAAAGCTTCAAGACAAATGCATTGTGTCTAACCCACAACTCTTCGGAAGTCCCGCAACTCTTGGCAATTTCATTCACAGCATTTCAACTCTTCTTCATGGCATTTGAAATTCAAAAGTGTGTCATTGTGGGCAAGCCTCGAAGTAAGTTTTAATGGCCACGTCACTTGATACTAAAATATAAGTATTACATGTAAGAAATTAATCACACTAGCATGTTCGAAATCCTAAAGAACACATAGCATGATCTGCAGTGGAAGAATAGATCGACATACCTCCAGCCATTGCGCCGTTATCGGAATCGAGATGAAGTCGGAGTTGCTCCGAAATTGCACCGAAGGGGAACTTCTAATCCCTTACTCTCTCTCAATTTGATGGTGTGGTTTTTGATTAAGTGGAATTAGGGACCTTCAGATGTTTATATGTATTTATATGCTCTGTCCATCAAAGAGCACCATGGGCAGTTTTTGAGAATGGTGGGCGGTTGAAGACGGTTGCCGGCAGTTATTCAACCCAAGTAGTAGTGGACCACAAAGAAGGAGAAAAACTAACATTCTCCCACTTGGTCCACAAACTCCACCATTCATCTTAACGAGAAACAAAATGCATGAATCATAGCGATAGGTCCTCTAAAGATGAGTATTATCTTCTATGTATTACAATACACTTAGTCTCTCAAATACTAGACCATAAAACTTTAATGAATAAACCTTATGTTCATTCAAGGTCCAGGCTTAATAATAATTTCTCAATATTAATAAATATGTATTTGCACAAACTGAATGAGAAAATATCAACTGAATAAGAATTTCATCAAATTACAAACGTACGTACAATGAAGATTCACATAATGGAACCAAGTCCCATTCTAACTACATGATCCTTAAACCCCTTTGGTGGCATGCCTTTAGTCAAAGGATCGGCAATCATCAACTAGGTACTAACGTGCTCAATGACCACTTTCTTTTCCTTAACACGTTCCCTAATGGCTAAGTACTTAACGTCGATATGCTTACTTCGACTACCACTTTTGTTGTTCTTAGCCATGAAAACAGCAGCTGAGTTGTCACAATACAATCTCAATGGCCTAGAAACTGAATCAATGATTCTAAGCCCAGACATGAAATTCTTTAACCACACACCATGTGAGGTAGCCTCAAAACACGACACGAACTCGGCCTCCATAGTGGAAGTAGCAGTCAAGAACTGCTTTACGCTTCTCCAAGATATAGCTCCACTGGCTAACATGAAAACATAAGCAGATGTTGATTTGCGAGAATCAACGCAGCCAGCGTAATCTGAGTCGGAGTAGCCAATCACCTCCAAATTATCGGTCCGTCTATACATGAGCATGTAATCTTTTGTTCCTTGAAGGTATCTCATTACCTTCTTTACAGCTGTCCAGTGGTCAATTCCTGGATTACTTTGATATCTCCCAAGCATCCCAACAGTAAATGCAATGTCAGGTCTGGTGCAGACCTGAGCATACATAAGGCTTCCAATGGCTGAAGCATATGGAATGTCTTTCATTCGTTCCCTTTTAAGCTCATTTTTAGGGCACTGGTTCAGGCTAAACTTGTCACCTTTCACCATGGGTGCTACACTAGGTGAACAATCCTTCATTCGAAATCTCTTTAAAACTTTGTTGATATAGGTCTCTTGAGACAAACCCAAAATGCCTCGAGATCTCTCTCTATGGATCTTAATGCCAATGACATAAGATGCCTCTCCCATATCCTTCATATCAAAGTTTTTCGATAAAAAATGTTTCACATCGTATAGCAAACCCTTATCATTGGTTGCAAGTAAAATATCATCCACATATAGTACAAGGAAACAAATCTTGCTCCCACTAACCTTAAGGTATATGCATTGATCCATAACGTTCTCTTCAAATCCAAATAAAGAGATGACGTTATGGAATTTTCTATACCATTGACGGGAAGCTTGTTTCAATCTATATATGGATTTCTTAAGCTTACACACCAAATGCTCACCACCACTAGAGGAGAATCCTTCTGGTTGTTTCATATAAATCTCGTCCTCTAGATCACCATTAAGGAAAGTCGTTTTCACGTCCATTTGATGCAACTCTAAATCAAAATGGGCAACCAAAGCCATAATAACTCGAAGTGAATCTTTCTTAGATACAGGGGAAAAAGTTTCCGTGTAATCAATCCCTTCTCTTTGAGAGAATCCTTTGGCAACAAGTCTTGCCTTATGTCTCTCGATGTTGCGTTGTGAGTCTTTCTTTGTTTTGAAGACCCATTTACATCCAATGGCTTTTATACCATTTGGCAACTCGACGAGATCCCAAACTTTGTTAGATGCCATAGAATCCATCTCATCTTTCATGGCATTGTACCATAAGCTTGAATCTTTAGAATTTATGGCTTGTGAAAACGTTTCAGGATCATTTTCGGCTCCAACATTGTAGTCACACTCTTGTAGATACACAACATAGTCACTAGGAATTGCTGACCTCCTTACCCTCATAGATCTTCTTAATGCTGGATCAACATTATCTTGCGGAGCAGGATCATGTTGTTCAGTAGGTTCAACATTTTCATGTATTTGTTCAACTTCATCTACTATTGGATTAGGATCAGCTTGTCGTGCTTCTTGAACTGGTTCTTCAACACGTGTTTGCACTTGAGGAGTGTTGTTAACAATAATGACCGGTTCATAACTTGAAGTGGCACACTGAACATCAGAATGATCTTTCCTTTGACCAATGTCTTAAGATTGATCGCTCCCACTGATCAAGTCATTCTCAAGAAATTTAGCATTTCTTGATTCCACAAATCTAGTGCTATGGGATGGACAATAAAATCTATATCCCTTAGACCTTTCGGCATATCCAACAAAATATCCACTTATAGTCCTCGGGTCCAACTTCTTTTCTTGTGGATTATATATTCTCACTTCAGACGGACATCCCCAAACACATACATGTTGCAAACTGGGTTTCCAACCTTTGAATATCTCAAAAGGCGTTTTTGGAACGACCTTGGTTGGAACTCGGTTTAATATGTACGTAGCCGTCTTAAGTGCTTCGCTCCACAAAGATCGAGGAAGTTTGGAGCTTTCAATCATGCTTCGCACCATGTCCAATAATGTTTGATTTCTTCTTTCAGCTACTCCATTTTGTTATGGAGTACCTGGCATGGTATATTCTGGAACTATACCATTCTCTCGAAGAAATCTGGCAAATGGACCAGGTGCTTGTCCATTTTCAGTATATCTACCATAGTACTCTCCACCTCTATCTGATCTCACGATCTTAATTTGCTTGCCGCATTATTTCTATACTTCTGCTTTAAACACCTTAAAAGCATCAAGTGCTTCATTCTTATTGTTAAGCAGATAGAGATACATATATCGCGAGTAATCATCTATGAATGAGACAAAGTACTTGTCACAATATGCATCCATGTCTAGACTACAAATATCTGTATGTATGATTTCCAATAAATCTGAGCTTCTTCTGACACCCTTTTTTGGTTTATTTGACATGTCAGTCTGCTTACCCTTAATGCAGGCTATACACGTCTCAAGGTCTGTAAAATCTAAAGTACTAAGTACTCCATCGTTTACCAACTTTTTAATTCTATTAATGGAGATATGTCCCAATCTCCAGTGCCACAACATAGAAGAATTGTCATTCATAACACATCTTTTGGTACAAATATGAACGTGCATAGATGAGTGGTCATCATCATTTTTCAAATTTATGTTAAAAAGACCATTAGACAAAATACCATTTCCAATAACATTAGATTTGAAAATTAAATCAAAACCACTTTCTGAAAAGTTAAAGGAATAACCATTTGATACAAGTCTAGAAACGGAAATTAAATTCCTAGAAAAACTAGGAATATAAAAAGTCTTTTCAAACTTAAATGAAAACCACTACTTAAAACTAAATTGCACGTTCCAACGGCCTCTACAGATGAAGGCATCTGATTTCCTGAATAGACGCTGCATTCATTTCCCACTGGTTTCCGCAGGTTTCGTAATCCCTGCAATGAAGTGGTAATGTGAATTGTAGAGCCTGAATCAATCCACCATGTATTATGATTTACAATAGTCATATTGGATTCATAACAAACAAAAGAAAGTTGAGTACCTTTCTTATCAAGTCAATTCTTGAACTTAGGACACTCCTTCTTAATGTGCCCCTTCTTTTTGCAAAAGAAGCACACGGGATCCTTCTTAATGTCCTTGTTGGGAGGGATTTTTCCCTTCCCCTTGTCCTTGGCTTGACCATTCTTCTTGTTCTTTCCAACTGTAGTGAAATTCACACTCTCCTTTTCCTTAACCTCCATAAGCAGCCTGCCCTCTTCCTGAACACACATGGTCATCAATTCATTGATTGTCCATTTATCCTTATGTGTGTTATAGGATATCTTGAATGGGCCATACTGGTGAGGTAAGGTGGAAAGGATATAATGAACCAAGAAGACTTCCGACATCTCAACCTCTAATGCTTTCAGCTGAGCCGCTATATCCCTCATGCGCATGATATGTTCACGCACACCCTTAATGCTATTGAGCCTTAGGGATGTAAACTCCATGATCAGGGTACTTGCCATTGCCTTATCTGAAGTGGCAAACTGATCATCAACAGCCTTTAGTAATTCCTGAACCTTCTTAATATGCTCGACTGAACCCCTTATGCCAGCTGAGATCTTAGTTTTTATGAAACTCACACAGAGACGATTAGATCGGTCCCATTTTTCATAAAGATCAATAGGATCCGGAAGGCTAGTTTCAGTAATTGGAGGGGGTTCATTCTTCCTTATGGCATAGTCAAGGTCCAACCATCCTAAATGAAGGGGAACTCTTTCCTTCCACACTTTGTAGTTATCCCCTTTGAGCTCGGGAACATCACATCTCATATCAGGGTAATCAACAGATTGAATAGCTGCAAATTAATTATAAATGTTCATATTATTAATATTGAGGCTAGTAAAATATAGCATGATCTACCAATGCAAAAACATGCGAAACATGAACCTAGTGACATAAAACTTGCCTGTGGGCTAAAGTTCTAATTCAATTATATTCATTTAACTTTATGATAAAACCATCAAACTATGTTCCTTTTTCTAATCCCTGTGGGTAAATTAGAAAATATAGTTTAATATTTTATCCTAATTAATCATACATAATATAATAAAAATTCATGTGGGATAAAATCTATTACATAAAGTATGATTAATTACAATTAAATGTTTATTCCAAATTGTGATCATAAATCCAAATATACAATCTTAATCAATTAAAGATGCTGTGGCTACTCTATAATCAATTAAGATTATATAGATCACATAAACATTAGTCAACTTTAAAAAATTCATTATTGCATAAACTGTAGGCAATATTCTTATGAATTTGATTTAAATGTACTCAGTTTATCTCACTTAAAATAGCATGAATAAACAACTATTAATTTATACAAGCCAAACAAAGTATATAAGTACATCAACATTCATAAAATCCAGTAATTAACCATAACATGCGTAAATTATAAAAATTATATGTACACAAAATCCATATATTTATACATACAAGTACCAATTAAATAATTTCATCCAGCATATACGAATTAAAATATGGCAAGTGAAGGTCACCTCATCCGCATATACGGTATCAATTGTTTGCAGAATAGTATGACATTATCATATCTATGTACAGTACTATTGCTTTGAAAAGAAACTAGCTTGACTTCTTCATTATTACTCAGTGGACAAAGTATGTAAAGTACACTAATTTAAAGCCAACAAAAGGGTACTATTTTCCATAAGAAAACAAAGCAATACACAATTGCATATGATTACGGTCTCACTTTATATTACACCCATTACCAAAATCAGTAAACAAATAAATCACCTAAAGTGTCGTCTTCAACCTTTCGGCGGGTCATTTACGACCCGGTTAAGACCCGAATTTCGACCCGATAAAATCTCATGATTCCATTAACCAAAAATCAACATACAATATATCAAAATGCTTAGAATTCGATTTCCTATTGATTCATAAGCATAAGTTTCAGAAATTATTATCATAGCAAAAATTTCGAAATCACAGTATGTTGCAAAACATAGCAAGGCAGAGGTATAGATTGCTCTGATACCAAATGTAAGAAATTAATCACACTAGCATGTTTGAAATCCTAAAGAACACATAGCATGATCTGCAGCGGAAGAATAGATCGACATACCTCCAGCCATTGCGCCGTTATCAGAATCGAGATGAAGTCGGAGTTGCTCTGAAATTGCACCAAAGGGGAACTTCTAATCCCTTACTCTCTCTGAATTTGATGGTGTGGTTTTTGATTAAGTGGGATTAGGGACCTCCAGATGTTTATATGTATTTATATGCTCTGTCCATCAAAGAGCACCACGGGCAATTTTTGAGAATGGTGGGCGGTTGAAGACGGTTGCCGGCAGTTATTCAACCCAAGTAGTAGTGGACCACAAAGAAGGAGAAAAACTAACATTACAAACTAGTAGTTTTTCAACATTGTATGCAGTTAACAACCGGGAGCTGCTTTTGTTTGGCCTCCCCGTTGCATATCAGTGGACAGAAGTGTAAAAAGTTGATGTTTATACCTATTGTTTTGTGAATACAATACATACTCATTTGACTGTGAAATATTCATCCCATTCTTCTTCTTCTTCTTCTTCGTAATTCTATCTTTTCGTGTTTATTAATTTCCTAAGGGGAATCACGTACTCTTCTTCACCTCTGCCATGTTTTTCCAATGAAACATTTCCCAGTACTGTTGTAATTTTTTCCTCTTTGAATAATAATCAAGTCTAGATCGATCTACTGCTAATTTCCCGGCCCGGTGTTCTTCTATGAATTAATGAAGTTGATGTAAAACTCGAAACATTAATTTCTTGGATTTCACTATTTAAAGTAGTAGTTATAAATGAATCCCCATTTTGGTTCTCCCATCGCCCAAACCATTTTTTGTTTTCCAATTACTGTTTCCAACTTGAAAGTTGTTCTCCTATATATGCTTTAACTTACTACCTTCATTTGTTCATATTTTTGTCTCTTTATCTTTTTCTTCTTCTTTTTTTTTTTTTTTTTAAACCAAGGCTTGATCACGTACTGTATTTTCCTGCTCATCTCTCAATATTCTATTTTCGATTATAAAGTTAACGATTAGAGGGAATTCGTTACACGGGGTGGGTTAGAAGTAAAATAAACGAAGATACCCACCCCATCCATCCCTTCCTTCCTTGCAAATGGTCAAACATCATACATGGTTTACTTAGCGAGTCAACTATAATAAGATTGTTTGTTACTCCAATTAATTAATTAGGAAAATTTTAAGTGAGCTTAAAAATAAAATTGTTTGATAATTCAATATTATATCACTTAAAAAATTAAGTATTCCTTAAAAATAGTCAAAGATTTAAGTTAAAAGAGGATGTTTTAAAATTTTCATCTCTATTTTTTCAGAGATTAATTTTCAATTTTAACAAAGTGACGTAGTAAGTTATCTTTTTTAAATAGATACCAAAAGAGTGAGGGGGAAAAAATCAGAATGAGAACGGTCAATTTTAGATATGGTTGGATAGACAACCAAAGAGTAAGGGTAAAAGAAAAAAAAAAAAAAGAAGAAGATATGGTTGGATAGATACCCAAAGAGTAAGGGTAAAACTTAAAAGGAAGGGAAAAAAAAAAAAGAAAGAAGAAAACAGGGTAAGAATTGTTGAATTTAAATTTGGAATGAATAGTAGTACTCTTAAGATAAGTATGGTAATTAAAAAATTATAGTAATTCCAAAATTAGATAAGTATGGTAAGAGTTAAAAATCTAAGTAATTTAATAAGCAAAATTCTATTTATCATTGGACTTTTGATTGGTGGATATTAATTTTCTACATATACTTTTGCTTAACAAAATTCTTAGAAAATTAGGATTAGAATTAAAAGATCCCAAAACTTATAGATAATCAAGATGAAGTTTTGAAATTTATTAGAGCATATCATTCTACTATACTATATATAATATCTTTTTAATTATTAGACTTTTTCAAAAGTAATTTTTTTGGATGAACGAGGGAATATTTTGTTTGTTTGTTTTGTGAAAGGGAGATCCTTGATTTTGAAGCAAACCTCAAACTAGTTTATGGAATTTACTTGGAAAAGAGAAAAATAATTGAAAGATGACAAAATGAGAAGAAAATGAAAAAGGAGTAGGAATAGAATTATTGTGAAACAAAAGATCTAGATACATAATCAATTGGCAAATTTTTGAATGGTTAAAAACTAGGGGAAATAATATTTTTTACGAACGTACAAATTGGGAATAATTGATTTTACCAATATATTTTTAAAATTTAAAATGGTGTGACCAACGTAGTTACGATTTAAGTGCGATTTAATTTTTTCCGTTAACGTCTCTTCAAATTTTTTAACCGTCGTTAATGTTCCACTGAATTTTTCAATGATTTTTTTTTTTGTACAAATAGTTCACGTAAGACGCAATTTATGCGAGATAGGGGCCTACTTGGTTGATGTTAGGAGCTCCGTTAAAATATTAAATGAAACATTAACGGTCGTTAAAAAATTAGACGAGGTATTAATAGAAAGAACCAAATTACACTCAAATTGTGAGTATCTTCGTCACACCATTTTAGATATTAAAAATATATTAATAAAATCAATTATTCCCAATTTGTACTGTGATAAAAAAAATACTCCATATAATTTCCCTATCATCATGTAAACATTTTTTACTCCTATTTCGCAAATACAAACAGAAAATGATGAGTTTCGAGGAGACTGAGGCCATTTGAAAGCAGTTTTAGCAACTCCTCCATGAATAACACCTTAATTACACCAGGGAGGGAAGAGAGTTGGGTAACAAAAATTCATCTTCTTTCCGAAGTTTCTTAACTCCTCACTCTCCTCACCAGGTCTCCCCCTCCTTCATTCTATTTCAATTCATCCAATCAAGCTTTCCCTTTATAAAATCCTAGTATTAAAAAGTTGACATGTTAATTTTGTTGGATGTTGCTATAACTAGGGTTAATTTGATTTTGAACAATTCACTAGGTTAATGTTTTTCGAGATTCTCACCTGAATGTTTCGCTTTGCGAGATTCATTCTTCTTCAGAGAATCCCGACCACCACCTATGCAACCAATTTTAGATACCTCAAAACCCTTGTCAATTCTACCCTCCCTAAACATGGAATTGACCGGCAAATTGGAGGGAGAGGGTCATCAAATGATGACTACTTCGCCACAATTCACCATATTTCCAATATAGTCCGTCGTGACATTTACTTGGAAAGAACCCTTAACAAAATGCGTCTCTCTCCCATTGTTAATTCGGAGCTGGTGTACCGTGTGCTACGCAGTTGCTGCAACTGTGGCATTGAGTCCTTTCGCTTTTTCAATTGGGCTCGTCTTCAGCATCCTCAGTATGATCCAACGACTCTTGAATTCGAAGAGTTACTCAAGACCCTAGCTCGCACCCGCCATTGGGAGACCATGTGGAAGGTTGCTCACCAGATGAAGGTTCAGAACCTTCCTATTTCGCCTTCCGTTGTTTCCTTCATTATCGAGCATTATGGTAAGCATGGTCTTATTGATCAAGCCGTTGAGCTTTTTAATAAATTGAAGAACTTTAACTGCCCCCAGACTACGGAAGTATACAATTCGTTGCTGTTTGCGCTTTGTGAGGTTAAGAATTTCCAAGGCGCTTATGCGTTGATTCGGAGGATGGTTCGTAAAGGAGTGGTGCCTGATAAGAGGACTTACTCAGTTCTGGTTAATGGTTGGTGCTCCACTGGCAAGATGAAAGAGGCCCAAGATTTCTTAGAAGAGATGGGTCGAAAGGGGTTCAATCCACCAGTGCGCGGACGCGACCTTTTGATTGATGGGTTGTTGAATGCAGGGTATCTTGAATCAGCGAAAGGCTTGGTGAGGAAAATGACCAAGGAGGGATTTGTGCCGGATGTGGGAACCTTCAATTCTTTGGCAGAAGCTGTATGCAAATCTGGAGAGATCGATTTTTGTATTGGTCTTTACAATGATGTCTTCAGATTGGGGCTTTGTCCTGATATTGAGACTTACAAGATCATGATTACTGCAGCTTCAAAAGTCGGTAAGATTGATGAGGCGTTTAAGATTCTTCATAGATCTATTGAGGATGGAAACAAGCCATTTCCTAGTCTATATGCTCCGATGTTAAAGGCGCTTTGTAGGAGAGGACAGTTTGACGATGCCTTCAGTTTTTTCAGCGATATGAAGGTGAAAGGACATCCACCAAATCGACCAGTTTATACCATGTTGGTGAAAATGTGTGGACGTGGAGGTAGATTTGTTGAGGCTGCTAATTATTTGGTCGAAATGACTGAGTTAAATTTATCACCGATGACCCGGAGCTTTGACATGGTTACTGATGGATTAAAAACTTGTGGGAAGCATGATTTAGCCAAGAAGATAGAACAGCTGGAAATATCTCTTCGGGGTATTTGAAATGCAACAATAGTCTGCAGGTGATATTTATCAAACACCAGACTGAGATATAATAAGAATCTTCAAATTGATTGACACTTAAATGCTGGAGGGTGTGTTCCTATTTATTTGGTGGACCCCTGCATTGTTGGTTTTCATATATACTGAACATTTGAATGTTTTTCATTAGCTCATCAATACATGTTAGTTCAAATCTAAGGTTCTATTTTGTGGTCTGAAACATAGTATGCCTTGTCTTGCCCTTATATTTGCAATGCTCATTGTTTCTCTTCATTTTTTTTTTTTAATTTTTGGGTTAGTAATTGACACATCTGGTATTATCCATTGATTTGAATCTTAAAACTAGTTAAGAGGAAGTTACTAAAAGCAGAAATGTATTGTAATTCATGTAAACAGCTATGGAGTTATCTTCTTCTTTATATACTAGAAAGTAACTAAAAGATACAAGGGTGGCTCTGTATGTAACCTAAAGGATGCCAAGGGATTAGCTGATTCAACTTGAAATCTATTAGTGTATAGTCAAATCAAGAATTCTCACTTATTGGGAAAGAAAAGTTATTAGATTTTTCGATTAGCCTTATAAAAATTACATGGTGTACGTTAAGCTGGTCAAGATTTCACCACAATCAGTTAAATATGCGTTCAAGGTGTTCGGATTGGCCGTCTATTTTTCAGTTTCATTCTCTGCATACTCAGATAGTCATGTCGTTGCGAAGTATTTTCTGATTGGTCTTTCCGAGCATATCAAAGACCTCATGTCCCTAGGTTTTGAATCTTTAGTCCTTTAACTTTAAGACTTGTTGATGCTAATGTTAAAGGTTCCATGCTTGCGATTGTCATTACTTTAGCTGTTGCCGTTATTTTTGCATATTTTTCTTTTACTGCCAGGAAGCCTCAAATCATTTGATTAGTTATTTAAGATTATGAGACTGGAGGTATAAAATGTCTTTTTATTTTAACTTCTTATGGTTTGTGGACTTAATTACTGACAGTGACTTCTCCCAGCCGATTCATTTGAATATTGCAATTATACATTGACTCACAGTGCTTATTTGCTATTATTATCAATTAGTTTTCTACACGTTAATTTCGTTTTTGTTTTATTAGGTTTGCTTGTTGATTCTTTCTAATTCGAACCCACATACACATGAAGATGAACTCCACTATTTGACCCGTAGTCCCATAACTGATATATCTATATACTCTTCTAATCCAACACAGATGTCCATGTAGGACTTGTGAATACTGAACAGCCATCTGATCTTTGTTAAATTAGCCAGAGCAAGTCAAATATAATTCCTTATTTATGTGGGGCGATATAAGGCAGATGGGCTATACAATCATATTGTTATCGTTTTTCTGCCATGGTGGTTTGAGTTGGGGGAAGGTTGTGTGGAGGTTAGCTTCTCTTTCCAGTTACATCCCCACCCTGGTGAGACTCAAACTTGCCGCACATGTGACCTGGATGGTTTCTTAAGCCCCTAGACTTGTTTGTTCCATGGAATGTCCTGAAGGTATGATGGAATAAACTGCTGATCTCCTATGTATATAGAAAACACATTTTTAGACTCATGTTGGCTGTTTCATTTGTTCATTTGAATACAAGTTGAAATTTAGGAGGAAATTACGGGTGATGTATGACATTTTATCTCTGTGGTGGACTATGAAAAATAATTGGTTGAAAGTTTAGAAGTATATAAATCAACAATGATTTCTTGTAGATATGTCGAGGAAATCATGAAATCATGTTTTGTACTCTTTTTTTTCTTTTTCTATTGTTATTCTCTTTTTGGGGTGGGGAGGGATGTCAATAGGGTTGCTCAAACTGCTGACTTGAGTGAACTTTGGGTCCCTAAGTAATTGTTGTCACCTTCTGTGCTTGTGTTTTGTCTGTTTCACATCTTCCAACTTCAATTATGCAAATATACATATCCTGCTTTCCTAGTCAATTTTTACCCTATGAATCTATATTGGCATAAAGGATGTTGTATGATCATTTGTAGGAAAGCAAGAAGCTATGCGTCAATGCTCTTAATATGTGCTTCTGGACTACCTGCGACGAGTTCAATGTGTCCAAGTGTTATACATCGGGATTGGAGCAGAGGTTATTGATGGAAAATTGATTAGAGTGTATTCGAGCTTCTGGATTAACTGAATGTAAGTATACCCTCATGTCTCTGTGCAAGATCCTTGTTGGAAGTGCAATATGAGTACTTGACTATTTGTTGTTTTGACATTATATCTGCCTAACAAATTCTACCATTAAATCATAGTAACATAATTATCAGAAACAATGTGGCCAGTATCACCTATATTTTGGCTTTATATGTGCAGCTGATGAGGGTATATTTCCTGTTTCTAGTCATTCTCCGTCGCAGCATTCCACAATGTGACGAGTTCAATGTGTCCAAGTGTTATACATCGGGTTTGGAGCTGAGATTATTGATGGAAAATTGATTACAGTTTATTTGAGCTTCTGGACTAACTGAATGTAAGTATGCCCTCATGTCTCTGTGCAAGATCCTTGTTGGAAGTTCAATATGAGTATTTGACTATTTGTTGTTTTGACATTATATCTTCCTAACAAATTCTACCATTAAATCATAGTAACATAATTATCAGAAACAATGTAGCCAGTATCACCTATATTTTGGCTTTATATGTGTAGCTGATGAGGGTATATTTCCTGTTTCTAGCCATTCTCTGTCGCGGCATTCCCAAACATTTGAATAAGAATACTTAACGATTTGGTTTGCTGAAGCTTGTAACTACCAAACATTTTTCTTTTGACTAAATGTCATACCTGTGAAAAGGAAACTGAAATGCAAGTACTTGACTTAGTTGATCATGAATGTGTCAGTGTCATCCCTCATACGCGCCCATATTTGTAAGATATCTTAGACTATTGGTGTGTTGTTTGTATATAGAACTCTGATGTGCGCGAATGGTTTTTTCTTTTGGGGTGGATTTTGTAACATTTATTTCTAGTTAATAAATAAAATAAAGTCACTGAATGATGTTTATAGAGTGTATCACTGATTCAATTTTCATCACTTGCATGCATCACTTGTGTATCTGATTCCCATTATTGTGAATAAGAGTTGTGCTATGTGAAGACAAAATTATGCATAATACATCCTTAAGTATTTGAAGCCAAGATCATTCCTAAATGAAAAAACCAATTGAAAAACCCTCCTTCTGGCCTCAACCGTCTGCCCTCAACAGACCAACTATGATGCTCAAATAAGTAAATAGGCTTTTGTTAGGATATAAACTTCAGGCTGTTCCTGCAAGCTCCTTTACTGCAAATTAAACAGCCATTCTTCAGGTATCATTCCCTTATTTTTTGGTTCGTTCACTTCTTGACTAGAAGATATGATTACGTGCATGAACATCATAATCATGTTTTTCCAATACCATTGCCAGAACATGATACTTTATTATGGGTGATGTAACTGAGCTCGAATGGAAACTCCATGGAAGGAGTAGAACCTAAAGTATGGAACCGTATGGCAAAAAGACCTTTCAGGCCATGCAAAGCCACCTCAAAACCAAAGGGTGAGGTAAAACAACCAAGGCTAGTACTAGCAATTACCTCCCTTGCAAACGAAAGGGCTGGGTAACAAACATGTAAATTACGAGTTACTATAGATAATCATAAACAAACTGGCAGCCTGGCAGTCAAGCAAGATATAGTATTCTTGATCACTGGACTAATGATGCATAGCAGAACTAAATGATGTTTACCTCCCCAAAACAGACCCAAATGTTCATGGATGTAAGAAGGTGGTGAACAGAGTCATCTTGATATGTTCTGCTTGTCTGCGTGAAGGTTCACAGAACTACCTAACTTGTGGCCAATGTTAATGAACTCCAATGAAAACTAGTCGTAGTCCATCTCTTTTCTAGTGTTTGTATAATTTCTCATGAATTTGAGATAAGTAGACTTGGGGAGGACCAAGTAACTAACACATAGATGGTAATTCCTTGTTTTCCTGCCACAGTTCTTTTCATTCTACATTTAGGTCAATTTAGTGTCCTTTGTTCATTTTGATTATGTTAGCCTATATAGAAAGTTCCTTTTTATACTCTCCCAGTTATTTCTCTTAAAATCCGGAGTTTGAAAATTTTATACCGCAGGATTATTACACCAGGAACTTGCTTCAGTAAATCTGCATGTGACATATTGGGGATTATGGAATACCTATGTGGCTGTATATGTAAACTGTATTACTATTTTCTTTTTTCATTCTTTTCCTTTTCCTGAAAACTATCTCAACCTGTTTATAAGTTAAGGCTATAGTGTTTTGTTATGAATACATACAGTTTGTATTTAAATAATGCGCTAACATCTTGGCACCAGGCTTTATTTTTAAATAAGACTAAGTTCCCGACTTAATGATACAATCTTTTTGTTTCCTTTTTCAATGAGCTGGGCAGCCGCAAAGGCATTTTCTAACTGTTTATTAAACCAAAATTGTGAAGAAGAAAATGTATACTGTTCAATATGAAGTCCTACTGGGCCGGACATGCTTGCTTTTTAGAAACTAAGAAAACCCGAATACTGCAGACAGATCAAATATAATACTCAGTGTATAATTTTCATCCATGTAGGATGATTATGAAGAGATGGTGACCTTAATACCAGCTCAAGCTTAAAGCAACTGAACTTTTGCATCTCCTGTAGCAGTATTTTGATGAATTTATGGTTGCTCTTGCTCTCAGTGCCACGTGCACACGTATTCAGAGTTGCATTCATGTTATATATGTATTGCAAGTTTAATCTAGGAATAGTCAGATTTGGTTTGTTTTGTTTTTTGTTGAATTAGGTATGATTTTTGCCGACTTAAAGCAGTTTTACTAATGGATGTAAGTGTTGTCAAGACTTCTCTTTCCAACCATTTGGTTGCCAAATAAAAATTCTAAAAAAGTATATCGCCTCTTGATAAGCATTGTTGCAGTTGTTATTTCTTTATTAGGGTATCTGTTTTCTTGCAAACTATTAATTTAGCTTTCATCTACTTGATGGGTTTCACTGTCCCGCTTGGTGATGTATTACGTATACGTTGCTGCTTTATTTATTACTTTTATAAAAGGGGGAAAGCTGGAATTGAATGGTGAAAATGAAGCCTTTTTTGATAATACCCTAAATGTCCGTGAAAAAAAAATTTTTTTAAAAAAATCCACCAACCTAAATAATAACTAACCACAATTTATTCTACTATCTAAAAAGCAATCTCTAATAATTAGCTATTATTATGAATTTATTACAACTTCAGCAAAAACCTTCAAATTGGAATGGAAAAAGATCTGCACTCGCCTTTGTGTACTATTACATTTATCCAAGCCGCCTATGTGAGCATATGCGCTGGACTTTTTTTCCTCTTTTCTTTCCCTATTATTTATTCTAATATTATTAATAGTTTTTCTTCTTGCAGCAATGATGAGAAGGGCCTTTTCATTCTACTTTTCAGGTTTGTGGAATCAATCTTAGCTTCCATTAGAAGATGTGACTTATCCTAGAAACAATGGCTGAAGCATCTTTCAAGGTAATATATTTATAGAGTGTGCTATGTTGGATAATGGACCTTGGCACATTGCTGTAGTTGGCTTGCATTTCCTGGAGAACGGCATGCTCGATGTGACTTATATTCCCAAGATTAGAGTATCTATGCTTACAAAATTAGACTCCCCTTGAAAGGAATTTGATTCCGTATTCTCTGTTTGAATTCAAAATAGGAAAGAGCAAAGATTGGAGAGATGGCCTGATTCTTCTCTTGGTATCTCTATGTATGGCAAGAATGAATTGCTCCTAGGAAAGTAGATTCCAAAGTCAATGTTCTAAAACCATAGTGGAATTCCCTAGTTCTAAATTGTAACTAAGAAATTTGAAGTTCACTCTTTATTCTTTATGCCTTGTAACTTTTCCATGATTAATTTCTAATTATAATACCTTGGGAATTTGATTCTAATTGTTTTATCATTTGCCAAAGTTATTTTTCCTCTTCTGGTAAATAAATTTTGTTAGTACTTTACAAAGAATAGTCGGTTGACAATAGTATTATAGGAATCTCTTTTTGTTATTTTAAGACATTATCGTTTAAATTCTTTAGGTTCCATAGGTGGTACACTTTTTCAACTTTAACTCATTCACTTTAGCAGGCGTGTAAAGTAATGTAAGTTTGTTGCCTATAACATTTGGGAAAACAATTACCACCTCCATTCCCTAAATGTTGTTCTTTGTGCGGAAATTAAGGACTTCTAGCCTTAGAAATCAAGGTATAGGAATTATTTCAGCCTGAATGTGACATTCATTTGGGATTTGACACAAGCTTATTGATGACAATAGGGATATCACTTGTAGAAAGTTAGATGTCAAGTATGGACGAAAATTTAAGTTATGTTGAATAGGTAAAAAAACAATTATGAGAGCAAAACCTATCACTAGTAGCCTACCTGAAGAAATTAATATTTGTATCAACAACTATAGTGTAGTTGATTGACGTAACTTGTCTGGAAATATTTATAAGACAGATCATAAAGAAGTACTATGAAATGATTGTGGGGTTAAGGATGTATGGTGTCATTAGGCATACATGTGATGATGTCCTTCATAGTCACCTTATCATGCAGTCTCTCGACCTCCACCAAAGGAACACCTGACCACATGTCTAGTTGTAGAGTAGATCTCTCAATAATGGTACTAGAAGCATTTCTAGGCGAGGACGAGTTACTAGGTTCATATGGCCAACTCAATAGAGGTCATAGTCTTGGTTGGCTGAGAATACCCCTGTACCCCAGCTCGCAATAGGCTGATGGCTCAATCTCAGAGTTTGGACTCTGAAGCTGTGGGTTATTAAATGTGTCTAAAAAGAAAAAAGAAAGAAAAGAGCAAAAAGCCGTTGGTGGGATGTTGTTTATATCGTGTTTCTACCACTCCTCTAATTGTGGAGGCTAATTTTAACAAAACAGATTCGGCAGGAGAGGAGGGATGTGGTTTGTATCGTGTTTCTCCCACTCCTCTAATTGTGGAGGCTAATTTTAACAAAACAGATTCGGTAGGAGAGGTGTCCATTTTCTGTTCGTGTTACCTGATGTGGGTGAACGGTGTCTAGGATAATGACTGTTTTGTGGTACGATGTCTTTTCCAACTTAAGGATCTTCTACTTTTCTGTGTCTGTTTTTATTGGGTGGATCCAATTTGTCAAATAATTGTGATATGTATCAAATGTTAGCTTTGCCCCAATCTACTGTGTCTGAACTCAATCGCGCTTGTTTTGCATGTTTATGTATCAGGTTGGATCCAGTTTGTTTCAAGTGTTCTGATATGTTTCAAATGTTAGCTCCATTTTCCCAATCTATTCTGAACTCAATTAATTTATCTGTTCGCTGATTGTAATCAATTGTGAGCATGGTGAAGATCAATGAGGGTTCATTCTAGTATAGAATTGTTCATGCCTTAAGAAAGGGTTACTTTATTAATCCGGCATTGTGCAAATTGGTCAAACATCTCTGTATTCCCATTCTCATTGTGCAGGCTGTTGTGGAATTGTCTTTTCTAATAAAGCTTGTTCAAAAAGATAAAATTATGCCTATCCAATGTCCAGAAGATTACCTTACTTGGTTCTGTGTGGAAAAATGTGCGAAGTTTCTTTTGACAATGTTGTTTCCGTGGAGGGTAATGTATTCTCTTATTAATCATATTGAAATCTGCTTTAAAAAGGTGTTGAAACGTACGAAAAGATACTCCCTCGGTAATTCCTTTTAGATTGACCGTTACTATTCGAGTTTCTTTTTTAATTGTCTATGGAAAATTAATTTAGTTTCAATTGGAAGGTAAAGTTGAAAGATTATAGAGATTAAACGCATAATTTTTGAAAGTATATTTTTTAAGTGAAACATCCTAAAATAAAATTTTGAACTATTTGCAAGAAACGAGGGGAGTGTATGTTATGTTCTTGTGGTTTCCACAACAGATTTGCACTCCATCAGCATGACATTAACCACTTTGATGGCACTTTATTGCTATTATCATTATTGGTATTATTTTGACAAGACAGAGTACTTGATCATTAAAGAATTTATCTTGATCACTTAGTGTCACATGGTATTTGGATATTAATTAACGAAACAAAAATTAGGAATGGATATGAAGTGGAGATTACCTTCTTTTTATGCACTGTTCCATTCATTAACATCTTCTTCTACGGTTGCAATTTGCTACTTACTACTCATGACAGGTCCATTCTTTTCAAGGTATTGCCTTTCAATGTCACACAATCAGGAAATGGCGATGGCTTTTCCATGTGTCATAATTTCACATGCCCTTTTTTCGTGTTTTCTTATTCACTTAGGCAATAGTGGATTAATATTTTCAGTTGGGGTTTAGTTTTGAAATCTTCTTGTCAGGATGAGTACTGTAGAGAAAATAGTTTACATACACACCTGGGAGTTAATTTAAGAATAACTTTATCTTTACTCATACCTTTGACTTTAGAGAGGATTCTATCTTAATTTCTGAGAGATTACGAAAGACATCCCAAGTCTAAAGTTGGGACGTAGGAAGTGTGTGTGTGTGTGTGTGAGAGAGAGAGAGAGAGTGGGGAGCACATGTAAATTCCCCAATACATGCAAGACCTGAACTCACTCCAAGATGTGTTGATAGAAAGCATGATGAGGGTGCCCTTTCTTTAGCCTTGCCTCTTTACTTGAGGAATCTGATCGTACTCCACCATATCCAGCCGTAGATCTTCAACCGACCCCTTTACTCCTGTGTCTACAAAGCTCACTCTTCTTCACTTTCTTTCTTTCAATCAATTAACTCCAATCTCTCTCTCTCACTCTCACTCTCTCTCTCTGCCCTCATAATCCTCGAGAGAAACTAGGTGGCAAGAACTGCTTGCTAAGCAAATATGCTAAGATCTGAAGAACTACCAGACTGTTTCTATTCAAACCAGCCAATCTTAATCACTCCAAACAGCCCCACCCCACACCACTCTCTTTACCTCTCCAACCTGGACGATCAGAAGTTCCTTAGATTCTCCATCAAGTATCTTTATCTTTTCAGGAAGTCCGTATGCATTGATACCCTTAAATTTTCTCTCTCAAGGGTACTTGTTAATTACTATCCATTAGCCGGGAGACTGAGGAGTAGCCCTCAAGATGATCACAAGCTTGAAGTTGAGTGCAGTGGAGAAGGTGCGGTGTTTGCTGAAGCTTTCATGGACATAACTGCTGACGAGTTCCTTGAACTTTCCTCAAAGCCAAACAGGTCTTGGAGGAAGCTCCTGTATAGAGTTGAAGCTCACAGTTTCTTGGATATCCCTCCTCTGGTAGTCCAGGTAAGGTTTTCAAATCATCTGATCCTTATAATGAGATACCTTTTTCCTTTTTCTTTTCAAGCATGGATCAGTAACGCTGCTGCACATTTTGCACACAGAGTGGTTCGATTCCAAGCCATCTTAACAACACAAATTTCATTTGAAAATGAAAATAAATAATTATTGTTGCGTACCACAAGCACTTGTATATGTATTACTCTAAATGGTTTTTCTTCTTCAACCAACTTTGTGAATCTGTAAGTTGTTTTTTGTTTCCCCTGTTTTTGTGCCTAGATAATTTTTTGAATCAGCTTTAGGTGATGATAACATAATTATATATATATTAAAGTCCCCCACCCCACCCCTATCTCTTTAAATAGCTTTATGGAAAAGACTCAATATTATTGAAAAGATAAAAAGTATAATTACTCTATAAAATACCTTGTTTTTCCTTCTCTTTTAATATTTTTATTTGGATTATTATTTTAGTTAATAAAAATAAAAAGAATAATTGATTTATACAAGATTATTCCAATTTTTGCAATAAAATCACCCTAATTGGTTACTCCACAGTTGTTTGACCTTTCCAATTATGGACTTGTAACTTTTTTGCTAGTGTCTCTTCTCATATTGATGTTTCCAAGGCAGCATCTCCAATTTCCCTCCGCCAAAGACACTTGACCTCTATTATTACACTAAAGAACAAATTGAAGACAAATATGCGTAAAAGTGTTGGCAAAAGGTCAGATGCGTTCATATATATATATATATTAATGTTAAAGTGTTTTCTCGACAACTATTCTAATATCAAAAAGTAATTGTCTGAGAAAAAAATTATTATGCGTGTATAACCTCCCTCAAAGTGTGCCCTCAAGACATATTTTAATTTGTCAAACCAAAAAGTATATTAAGAGATTATATTGATAGTTGAATAATGTATTCATGTGTATGGCGTTATATATATATATATATATATATATATATATATTTTCATGTAAATATGTTTTTACTTGCTATGCATCTCTTGTTTTTTTTTTTGCCATGTTTGGTCCTTCTGGGTTTAGAGAAACGTTATGTTGCTGGACCTCGATCGGTTTAACTGTTGAGTGTTGTTACGTACGGCGCTTAATTTAGTGTTTGCATATTACTGTAATTCTCTTGCCGAAGAAGATGGGGCTCATCATGGGCATAGTATAGAGTTACAAGAAAGAGAGTGACACCCAATTCAATATTGCATTTTGATAATGCATAGCATATTAATTGTGAAACTACGAGCTGAAGTAAAGCTCAGATTTTTGTTCAATGTTGATATTTCGATCGAGGAGATTCAAAGTGCAGTTCGGGGGAGGTGGGGGTACTCCTGTACCATCTTGTCTTGTGTCGAGGAGATTCGAAATGCACATTGGGGTGGGGGGCTCATGTACTTCCATCTTTATTTCCATGTTTCTTTTGGAGTATTTAATTTTCTTTTAGTTGCTCCTGCGGAGGCCTCCATTGTCTCTTAGCTCTTATATGCTCAGCTGGCTAGCTGAGTTGAGGAGCTTTTGTTTGTCTCTTTATTGTGATGACCAACTTACCCTCTTACAAAGTTTTTCTTTTTCTTTTTTACATTACAGGTGACGAATCTCCGTTGTGGGGGAATGATTATGTGCACGGCAATCAATCATTGTCTATGCGACGGCATTGGCACATCGCAATTCCTACATGCCTGGGCCCATCTTGTCACCAAACCCACTCACGATCTGCCAATCACCCCCTTCCACTCCCGCCACGTGTTAAATCCCCAAATTCCGTCACAGGTGGTATCCTTCCCTCACCCCGGATTTACCAAAACTAGCCCCACCAAAGATTCTACCCCCCAGTTAGACCTCAGCCTCAACCAATATTTACACTCTCAGCCACTGGTTCCAGCTTCCTTAATCTTCACCTCCTCTCACATCCATCACCTCAAGAGGCAGTGTCTACCGTCTCTTAAATGCACCAACTTTGAGATTTTAGCGGCGCACACATGGCGCTCTTGGGTTAGATCACTAGACTTGCCACCCTCCCTTAAAGTAAAACTGCTGTTCTCGATGAATGTCCGGAAAAGGGTAAACCCGGAAATACCACGAGGGTACTATGGTAATGGGTTTGTGCTAGCATGTGCTGAAGCCACGGTTAAGGAACTGGTGAATACTAACATGCGCAGTGGGGTGAAGTTAGTGCAACAAGCTAAATCATCACTAACTGATGACTATGTTAAGTCCATCGTAGACTTGTTGGGAGATACCACAGTGAAGACTGACCTTTCTGCAAGTTTGGTTATATCTCAATGGTCAAAATTAGGGTTAGAGGATCTTGATTTTGGAGAAGGGAAACCTTTGCATATGGGTCCTCTCACTAGCGATATTTACTGCTTGTTCTTGCCGGTCATAGGAGATTTTGACGCAGCGAGGGTGCTCGTGTCGATGCCAGAGTGTTCCGTCAGTAAGTTCGAGTACTATATGAATGATTTTCCTGAGAGAGAAGATAACTTGGAAGGAAAAGGGTATTACAAAGAAGGAAAGTTGTTCATTTGAATTTATTTCTTTTGATTTCAAAAGTTTGTTTAAATAATAATGTGTGTTTCTATGGTTTTACAAGTATTTTCTTATCAGCATTCCATTGGAACAATATGATAATAGTGGTATAGGATATTAATTTGGATGTGTAATAAATAACCCGGTATGCAATAACGCTGGCAATTTTGAAGAACATATATAGAATGAAGAATATGAAGTAATTTTTCATGCTTGTTAATCTGTTAGTATTTTAATTTGATTTAGTCACATATTTACATTTAAAAATAGAAAGTGAAATCTTTGATACGGTAGGAGTAATAATTATATTCCATTTCTAAGAAAAAACAAGCTAAGTAAAATTATAAACTTAAAAATTTGAACTTGTAATATTGGTAACTGTAGAGTATTAGTTAATTCATTCTCTCTATATACTGTAATATACTGGAGGATATATATATATATATATATATATATATAATTTTAACCAGTTAATATAATGGAGTATATCAACCAACAACTAGGCCACTAGTAGTAGGAGTACTACTTTATAGACCCACATGAATGATAGTGTCAAAATCTATTCTATTTGTGGCAGTACGAAATTATAGATTCCCCAACGTGAGGCTTCGTTAGTTGGAATTGGACACGCCACCACCCTTACTTTTATCCTATCTCACTTTACATTTTTCTATGATTATACTTAATTCTCTTTATTGATGCATAATTTTTTGGGTTAATGAAACCATTAGTCTCTCGACTATGGATTATTTTACCAGTAATTTCTTAATAATTTTTTTTCAAATTTCAGTCCTAAGAGTATCAAAATTAGACACGCTTAGTCCTTTTGGTGGATGTCGTTAAAAAAATTTCGTTAAGTTAGTCATGTGCCTCACACGTGCCTTTGGTTAAGGGGTTTTTTTGGAATTTCACGTACCCCTTGCTTTGTGTATTATTCAAATACAGAATATCCAAAAAAAAAATTGAAGTTTTAATACTAATTTTTTAGTAATACAAAGGGGTTTTTTAGTAATTATTACTCCAATCACCAAAATTAAAACCCAAATATCAATTCACAAAACGCAAAATCATGGACCTCGAATGGATTTTGAGAATACCAAGTGTTTGAAGGGGGATCGGTTCTTGCTGGTGGAACGCTGGCGTACATAGCCAAGTCCTTTGGAGTTCCCCGGCTCGTGCTGAGCAAAGACAAGCTCAGTTTACTTGGAAAATGGATTCCATTTCCAAAGATCTGATTTTGGATTGCCAAACAGATAACACGATCAACGAACAAACCTCAAGGTCTATGAGATGGGTTTTTGTTTTCCAGGTTAAGAATTAAGCTGTAAGAAGCAATAGATGATTTTTGAAATTCCAGATCTAGATCTAAAATTTCAGATCTGTTTTTCGCTCATCCCAACCATCAAATCGGTGCCATTCTCAACCCTTCAGTCTACATTACTGCTCATGCAGCTAACCTTTGCCAACTCCCTGCAGTTGGTCAACAATTTTCGGCGATAGGTTTGGATCAAATGGGGCAGCCACCTGTTTCGACAATTTCGTGCTTTATCGAGGGAACAACCCTTATAATTATCATCACTTGGAGGCAGCCGAGGATGAACAAAGTTTCTTGAATTGGCAAAGGAGCCTTAGTCAAAGTACTCCTAAGAACCAGCATTACTGGTAAAGGTGATAGAGATAAAGATCAAATCATTGATTTATCTCTCCATTTAATTATTTGTCTTGCAATAAAAATATATGCCATGATTTTTAATGGCTGCCCTACAAAATGAAAATATAATTTACATAAGTACTAAAATGAAGCAGCAATAGTAGGTTCCTCGCCGCCGTCTTCCATCTCCGACATCCCCAAACTGATAGCTCCGGCTACTGATGATGTGTGTGTGTTTAGACAGAGAAAGCCCAAAATTGAAGGAGAAATCAAGAAGAGAGAGAGAAGGGGAATTGATGCATATAGAGGATGGAATTGGGCCTGTGAAGCTATAGCGGAGCCCCCATCATCTCCGGCAATCCCCCCTCCCCTCTGTTAAGGCCCAAACCGCAGCAGCAGTGGTCCCTCGCCGCCGTCTTCCTTCTCCGGCATCCCTAAACTTACAACTCCGGCATCCCCAATTCCGGTGTCATTTCTGGCGAATCCTTTGTCGACGGCGACGAGCTCAACGAAGACAACATTTTCTCTCTGGTGGATGTAAGAAAGTGAAGGTATTCTCTCCGATGGATTGAAAGAAGAAGGCCTGGGTTGATTACTGATTAGGGCTTTTTATTTTTTCTTTTTTTATATTTAAAAGTCTTGTAATAGAAAATTTCATAAATGCCCTTAACTAAAGTCACGTGTTGGGCACATAACAGACTTAACGGAAAAATTCCAACGGCATCCAACAAAAGGACTAAGCGTGTCTAATTTTGGTACTCAAGAGACTGAAAATTGAAAAAAAAAATTATTAAGGAACTAATCGTAAAAAAGTTCATAGTCAAAAGACTAATGGTATAATTAACCCTAATTTTAATCTAATCTTTCTACCAACAAGTTTTATTGCGTGTTTTTGGTTGATTAATGATTCTTTTCCATTTAGAGATTCAGTGATTCCTCTACTGGTTAGAGCCCCACTCCCCCTGTTGTTGGTCCCAGGGTCGAATCTCGTTGCGGGGGTCTTTGGGAGTTTAGGGTAGATTTAGGATATCATAAAAAAAAATTTTATTTTCAATTTATTTTGACTTACTTTAATATTTCTTCTCATACGATATTTTTTTCATTAAATAAAAAGAGGAAAATGTTTACTCAATTGAAAATACGGCTATTGAAAGATAATGACGTAATTTGTATTTTTTTCTATTTCAAAATGGGAGTTTTTTTTTTTTTTACAAAAATTAAGCAAGTTAATTTTACTGCAGGTGTCAGCGGCTTACAGTGCTTACATTTTTTTAGTAGATCTATAATATATATATATATATATATATATATATATGGGGTAGTATGAGGGGGTGTTCAATGGTTACTTCAAAAATATAACCATCAATGGTTACTATTATATCAACCATTGGATGAAAAATCAATGACTAAGATTACTTGCATTAAATGATTCACCTACTTGCATTAATTATATTTTCCAACTAACTATTAAATATTAACCATTGATTTTTATCCAATTATTGATATAATAGTAACCATTGATGGTTATATTTTTAAAGTAACCATTGAATAATCCCCCATATATATATATATATATATATATATATATATATATATATATATATATATACACTAGATTTTGTGCTCGTGTCTATGGCACGATGATAGTAGGGATCAGATTATTGTATACTCGAGGTTAACGTATACTTGAAATTTTGTAAGAGGTGAGTAAGACTAAATGTCACAAAAATAATGAAATAATAATAAATTATAATTCATTTATTTTGTAACAAAATCAATAATGAAATATTTATTTATTTTTTTGTAAAAAAATCAATAATAAAATATTAAAATTGTAAAAAAAAAAACATATTTGAAACGTGCCAATCCCTAGTTACTTATCAAGACATCATAGTGAATCTTGAATACTCCCCCATTTATATATATATATATATATATATATTTTGTGTGGGAATATGAGGGAACTAGGTTTTATGCCCGTGCCTATGGCACGGTGACAGTAGGGATCCGATTATTATATATTCAAGGTTAACGTATACATGTAAAAGGCAACGGCGTAGAAAAAGCGTAAAACTCCAACGTATGTGTAGGTCATGAGAATTTGGACAAAATGCTTATATAGGAAGATGAGCTAGCATGCATCAATGCTTTCTTGACAACAACATTAAATTGCTGTAAAATAATAGTTTTATACAACTCCTAAGTAACAGTCTATGGTAGCAAAAAATTTTTTGTAAATGCTTTCTTATGGTAATGCTTCCCCTAGAATCAGAGCATAAAGAAGAAAAGAAAAAATATATGATAGATAGCAGCACACACAAACACACAAAAAAAGTAGACATATATACTGCTTAGGTAAGTTGGTGTTGTAACACTAACTTCTATTGTTACTAATCAAATTCAAGGTTAGAGGCAGTAACATTGTTTAATGGTTCATATTTTTATGGATCTTGTGTGGGAATATGAGGGGATTTTCAACTTATACATACATATATACTAAGCTTAACCATATAGTTTTTGGGCCTTAATTTTTTGTTCAAATTCGGTCAATAGCATTCGAAGCTTAAGTTCGGCCCTAATTTTTGTGGGTCGAATGAGCGAGATTTTGGTTTGCCGGGTCTTATTGGCAGTCCGACTTTTAGCAAAAGCAAGAATTTGAGAGAAATTCTGATCGGTTCCTTTAGTAAATTTCAACTGCTTTAGCACTTTCTATTTTTTTTTAACTGGAAAAAGATATTTTTGTGTAAAAATTTCGTCTATGTCCTTAAGAAACACAAACAAGCACGCGATGCATCGCAATTTCAAATCGATACTTTGCAATTCCTAGTTGATGCATTACGATTCCACATTGATGCATTGCAATTATTAAACCTGCAAAAGACATTTTTTTAGGGAAATGTAGTCTAGCACCTGATGCAGCACAATTCCAAATCGATGCATCGCGATTTTTAAATCGGCGAAAGACACTTTTTTGAGAAAATGTCATCAGTCACACGATGCATCGCAATTTCAAATCGATGCATCATAATTTCAGGTCAATGCATCGCGATTTCAATTGAAGCATCGCGATTAAACTTTCATGCATAGTCTATATATAAGATGCATCGCGTTCGGCAACGATGATTGAACTGCTGGAGGAGTACAATCAGTTTCATTTTTATTTTTATTATTCTATACATACTCTCATCATCAGAATTGTGATCATGTATCAAAAATATATACGTATAGATTTTCATCTTAATATTGGTATGAATTTGCTTCGAACGTGAAGTTACCATTGACGCGGAAGAGGAGGGATAATATAGGGAGTTTATTATGACGATGAAGTTATCGTCGCCGGAAAAGACGACAGAGGTGAGAATTTGTTGGCTTGAACGTCGTGAAAGAAAAGAGAAAACAAAAAGCGGGTTGGAGGTTAGACGAGAAGGGAATTGTTCTTTAAGGTTGTTTGGTGGGGGGGGGGGAGACATTTTAAAAATAATTTATTCATTTATCTACAAAAGTAAACTTTAACAATTGAATATAAAAAAAAATGTACCGGCCTACAACTTTCTCCAAAAATTTAGAAAAAAAGCTTACTAAACTGATTCACGCATATTAGTTTGAAACCGATACCATCATACCAAGTCCTATTGAAAAAAAAAAAAACTAACGCCTCTTTCGTCTCTCTGCCTTGATATAAAGGACAAACTTTCCAAAAAGATGTATCCAACTTTTTCGCCCTACACCAAAATGACCCAAAAAGCAATAGCATCTTTAGTGGGCTTTGTTAATATCCACATGCTAAAACCCAGTATTTATAGCATTCTTTATCTTTTAAGTGGGCTTCGACATTGTTTGGCCAAGATCAAGCGAGGTTGCGTGTGGAACCTAATAGTAAACCTTGCAAGCCAAGGCATTCATTGTACACTGTTCATCGTCCCTTACCCGCTAATAACCGGAACGAGGAGTTTTTTTTTTTTTTTTTTTTTTTTGTGAGAAGGGATCAAATCTAACCTTACGCTTTGTGAAGCCAACGGAACGGGGAGAGTATACAGCGATTTAGGGCTCAAGTTTCATCTACGCTTGTCATAAGTTTTTTTCCTTCCTGCAAAGGTCTATGATCATGCATCCTTTGTTGATTTATTCTCCAAATAGTTTTTATTTTTCTTTGTATCAATGTAATTGATCAAATTGAGTACAAAACAAATTTCGATTTTAGTCACTAGATATCATCGATTTTGCGAAAATTTAACCAATGAAATATCCATATAATCACAGGTTTCAAGTATTTTCTGTTTGTTATATGCTTTGGAATTTTTCGCAAAAAGGTTGAAGAACTTGAAATTGAATTAAAGCGTTTGAGTTGTAGAAGCAAATTTCTTAGTGTAGGTCTTATGCAATTAAGTTCATATATGTTTGAATTGCGGATTAACCAAACATGCTTCACATATCTTATAATAAAAAAGATAAGTTCATATATGTTTGTGTTAAAATATGTCTCAAATTCATATGAATTTTGGAATCTTATACAAACTAGGATCGTATTAATTAATCTTAGAGTTAATTGGAGAAAATTAAACAAGTTGATACTAGTTGTAAAAGAATTCCTTTATTGACATGAATTAAAAGTTTTAATCCCAATTTGTTTAGATTTTTCTTAAGGCCTATATAAAGAGGTGATGAGACGTCAATTAGAGACAAAACCAAAGAAAGAAAGACACAAATAGGTGAGACGGACGACGGACAGAATTAGTGGTCTAGGGTCTCGAGGTCGTCTTGGCGGTGTTAGACAAAATAGTGTGTGACTATTTTGGGCTGTGAAATGTGTGGTACTTTTTGGGATTGTGTCAATCCTTGCCACCCTTGTTTTAGGTAGGGCGAGCACATTGAAAACTCTCTATTATAATTCATCATCGTTTATAGTGGATTTGTTGCTTGCCTTAGAGTGAATTAAACCACATAAATCCTCTGTTCCCTTTTGTTTGATTCTGTTATATTTTTTGTTTTCTTGCCATTATTTCTCCAATTACTTGGTACTTTTATTTTCGACCAATTCGCTTCCGCATTGAAGATAGAAACTTGAAATTCTTAATTCAAGAATATCCTCATTTTTATAACAAACTGGTATCAGAGCTTTTGGGTTAGTCGATATTATGAATCAAGAGATTGAAGTTTTGAAGATGGCGAACATTAGAAATTCTACGCAGTTCCAATTAAAAAAATTTAACGGAAGTAATGACTTTAACTTGTGGCAAGTTATAGTTAGGGATGTGTTGATCCAAGCAGATCAAGAGATTGCTTTAAAGGGAAATGAAGTAAAACTCGACGATATGAAGGATGAGGTATGGAAGAGAATTGATCAAAAGACGGCGAGCACTATCCGACGATGTTGCGTGGATAATGTTCTCTACAACATCATCTTCAAAAAATCTGCGAAAACATTATGAGAGAAGTTGGAAAGTCTATATATATGGAAAAATTTATGTCAAATCGGTCGTACCTAAAGAAGGAGTTGTTCAACTTCATGATATCTGAAGGTACGAGTATTCATGATCACTTGAATGCTTTTAACAAGATACTTTGCGAGTTAGCTAATATTGGTGCTAAAGTTGAGGATGCAGATCAATGTTTAATTTTGCTAAAGTCTTTATCACTATCTTTCAAGCATTTAGTTACTACTGTTATGCATGGGAAAGACAAGCTTACTTTGGGTGAGGTACAAATTTCACTATTAACGGATGATTCTATGAATAAAAGTTCTAAGAATAATGGTAAGTGATGCTTTGTATGTGAGAAGCAGAGTTAATCATGTTAGAAATTCATCTCGTTCAAATTCAAGAGGTGGTGAGAAAAATAAGAAGGCTTTCAAGATAAAATGTTGACATTGTAATGAGATGGGTCATGTTGTTTGTAATTGTCAAAAGCTCAAAGATGAAGTGAAGAAAAAAATTAAATTCTAATGTTAATATTATCACTTTTGATGAGAGTGATATTAGCAATGACGAAAATAGTAGTAATGTACTTAATGTGACTATGGGTGGTGATAATCTACGGACGGAATGTGTTCTTGATTCCAGTTGTTCTTTTTACATGTGTTTCAATAAAGATATGTTTTCTACTAACAAAAGTGAAAATGGTGATGTATTTTTAGCGGATGATTCTTCTTGCAAGATTGAAGGTGTTGGGACAATTAAAATCAAGATTCAAGGTGGAGTGAAAACGCTAACTGATCCTTCTCTACGCTCCTCCATGTCTTGCTGTATGTTATCTCAATGCCATAATTAGTCCTTATGTGATCAATTAAATCAATCGAAGAATAGCTTGGTCGACTGCGAACATGGTCAAGAATCAATTGCCCAATTATACTACAGCCCATCCTTTTCGAGTTATTATCATCAACCATAATCAAATAACAACTGTGTGAAAGGTTGCACTTGTATATGGATACTAATTCATTAACAGTTGAAGATGCCTTGATGAACCAACTGCAACCATCACTGTATTTCTTCCCACATGCAACGTTAATCCTATTTTTATTGTTCTTAATGTAAATTAATTCAAAACCAATCTTGAATGAATACTTTATAAGCTGTGTGTAAAAATCTTCCACTCCACCTTTAAATATTTGACCAACACTAGTAATAAGATTTGCCCAACTAAAATTCAAGAATTCCTTTCTTGTTTGAACATGACATATGTCGTAACATGAGACACTTTCAACTCGCTTTCAGAACTTGAAGAATTGGTACATTGTTGTGCATCGACAAATAGATGTGGTGCATCGCGATGCACAACTTTTCTTTTACCTTTGTCAAGGTTCGCAATGCAAGTGTTGTGCATCGTCGTCTTCATAAGCAGTTGCATCGTCTTCTGCAATTTCATCTCCATAATTCCTTTTTTTATTAATCCCGTAACTCAAACCATTATCAGTTTTAAACAAATCAACAATGATAATAGAAACTGATAAAATTTTTGGCCAATGTCAACATGTTTTTGAAATCTTCTTCGTTGGTTAAACAACAATTGTTGTGTGATCCTACCGTGTATTTCAAAGTACAATTATCCGATTAAAAATTGAAATATTTACCTCTGATGCATTCGATCAACTTAGATAAACCAAAATTCTCTGAAACTTTCGAAACAATAGTATTTCCTTTGAATTTCAGCAAAAACATGACATTAATTTGGTTTGTTGAATCCATTGATTTCGATTTCAAAATGAATTCGATATTGAACTGTTTTGGTATTATTATTATTTTTTTAAGTTTCTTCAAGTTGATATGAATGAGAATTTTAGTAAGAAATCGCAATGGAGATAAATACGGAATTGAAAAGAGTAAATTAAGGAAATTGTACCACTAAAAATACGTGATAGGTTAATATAGGGGCAGTTTGGAAACAAATCATAAATTTATCACTTAAAAGAGAATTAGCAATAAAAATAAATATAGTAAACTTAAGTGACTGAAAATTCCACCAGAGGTATGCCAAGGAAGATACAGTGAACCAATCTCAACTCAAATTGGCCCAGTTTAAATAGGATTGGGCCGTGAGGGGTGGGAATACTTGCATGCCAAGGAAGATACAGTGAACCAATGGTTCTACTCGGTCGGGTGACACGTGAGTCAACGTCAACAGTTTATTTTATTTTAGTAATTCCCAGTATCCTATTGAAAAATATCAGTAATCAAGGGAAAAATCAAATTAACAAGCTTCAAAAAAAATAAACAATTAACGATTAACTAGGGTTTGTTTATCTCTAGCGTCTGCGTTTCATCTGGGCTTTAGTCAAAATTACCAGGATTTCGCAGTTCCGGTTTATCAAACTGCTTCAGGTGCGTTTCTTTTTTATCATTAATCTTGTGTGCTTTCTTCCTCATTATACCTCTTTGGTTGCACAGAAAATTTAGGAAAAAAGAAAATTCAATTTTGATTTTTCTAGTTTCTCGACACACGCGAAACGGAGCTTTATTTATTTCACTCCGCCTTTTCCGGAACTGCATTTTCTTGTGAAGCAATAAACTTCTTCTGAAGTTCCAATTTGTATTGTGAATTTTGTATTTTACAAGTTTGATTATTACCTAATTCCTTCGGATTTTGCAAATTGTTGTTGTTTTCTTGTCCGTCTATGTTTAGGTTTTTATTTCTTTTTACTTGATTATGTATTTGGATAAATGTACTTGTTTTTTCTTGAATCTTTATGTCCATTTGTTCTTAATTTTACTTTAGAACTTTTTGATATGTCAATTTAAAGAAATTGAACAATGTTTTTATAATGAAGTGTTAAAATAGAAGCTAAGCTGTCAGGTTTCAAGTTTTCTTGTGCTATAAGAAGTTGTGTTCGATCATATTTCAGTGATGATGAATGATTAAAGGAATAAAACAGCTTTGCAGAAAATTTCAGATTTTATGATGATTTACACCTTCTATGGCTATGGGCTAGCTTCTTGAAACTCCTGGCACAGGTTTTAGTTCTGCCGAGAAACACCTTGTAAATATGTTGTACTCCCTCCATCCCTAAATGAGTGTCCATTTTTGTACAAGTCTACTAATTTCACCTTTAAAACATCATGTGCTAGACTAGTGTGTACTTCTAATTTTACATGTGGATATTAAGGACATTAATGTACATATTCCATTAAAATAGCTTAAATTCAAAAACAGACACTCATTTAGGGTGGGAGGGAGTATTTTTCGTCTAGGCTGGCCAATTGAAGCCAGAAAAAAGGTGGATTATCCCTTTTACTCCATCTTGTGCCTCAGCCAGCTGAAAGTGGCTCATGGGTGTCGTTTGATAAACTTCATGGGAGCCTTGCGCCTTTTATATATGTCTTTTTATTTATTTCCAATTCAATTCAACTCGGTCTATGTCTCAATTACGTGGGGTTCGCTTTTCATTTAATCCGTTGCTGCTTATTACTTACTCCTTTCCAATCAAAGATACCCTATTTGAAAAGTCAAAATGTATACAAGATAAATTACTAAAATATTACTTCTTGTATCCAACTTGTTTCTTTAATATGAGGGGTAAAGTTTGTAATTATTGAGAAATGTAAGCCGTTAATTGTTTATGATCTTACAGTTTTATGAAAGGTTGTGTGTAGGTAATCGGGATAGGGTAGGTTATCTTAGGTTGTGTCCCTATCGGCTTGGACATTGGGGCTTTTGGGTCATGACGATCTGGCCTAAACCTTTAATTCTTCTGATCTTACAGTTTCAGGAAAGGTTGTGTGTAGAAATTTGGATAGGGTAGTTTATCCGGCATCCCTATGGGCTTGGCGAATGGGGCCTTTTTAGCTTGGTGGTTCTGGATATGGAGCAGGGTTGGAGTGCTTTACTTTCTTGATTTCTTCTGTTTTAGCTTTTGTTCTGTTTTGTCCTTTTTGCTTTTAATGGACACCTCATCCATTGTCCTGTCATCTCTTTCTTTAATGCTATCTTCTATTCTAGTGAAAAGAAAGACGGTTATGAGGACATGTTTTGCTTGGAGAAGGAACATTCAAATCACAGGATGAGGTGTACCTGTAGTTAAATATGAGTATTCATTCTGCAACTATTAATCAGAACTGGAATTCTTTTGCTAGCACCCTCTAAAATTGTGTACAATGACATAACCTTCATTTAATATTAAAATTGTACTATGTTTTGAGCTCTAATAAATGATTTTGACAGTAATCAATTGATATCTATAGAGTTAATTCAATTAAGTTAGTCAGTTGGTACTTGTTTTTCGAATTCTCAATGCTTTGTAAAATTTCCCAAGAAATGGCTATTATCGTCCTCTTTAACATATGTTTAAGTCAGGATAGAGTCTTGGTAGAATACTGTAATTGAAACAAATGTTTATTTATTGAAATATTTCCCAATAGACAGCAGCTATCTGGAATAATTGTTACTACTCCTAATTGAGTTATAAATCTACATTGTCTTTGTTTGGCAGGATATCAGTTTAGAGTATTTTATCTAGGGAAGTTTACTTACGGATAAAGTGACAGTATATTTCGTTATATGCTATCGGAATAAAGGGAACCATGGCATTGCCAATGCCAGGAACTCCTCAAAAAGAAACTGCAAGATGTGCAACTACCATGTCTTTGCCCGAAGACCCTCAGTGTTGTCCACGCAGGTGGTATTTCAGCAGGAAAGAAATAGAATGTCATACTCCATCAAGGACTGATGGCATTGATTACAAGAGGGAATCACACATGCGAAGGCTCTATTGCTCTTTCTTGCAGGAGCTTGGCATGGAGCTTAAAGTGTAAGCTGTTGATTTCATTCATATAATCAGAAAAAGCACGTGAGATCTAGAAGTGCATGAAAATAGAAGTTTATGCATTTGGTGATTTTATTATTTCCCTTTCTTATAATCGGTGCAATTTAGTTTTTTTCTTGAAGTTTTGGAATTCTTCCTTTTGTAGATGTTGTACTTTTGCCCAAGCAACAGATAATCTTGTGCTGTTTCTCCTTTTTTTTTTCTTTTTTTTTTAAAATTTTCTTATGGTAAGATGTTCCAAGACTGGAGAATTTTTTTCTTCTATTTTTGTATTTCTGGTAAATGCTCTGAGACTCGAAAGTAAAGTGGTTGTGCACTGCTTCTTGCCGTAATCCCACCTATCGAATTTGAGAACAAGTAATGCGCCATGGGTCTTCCTATTATGTCTCATATATTCACTACTAGCGAGCAGTTTACATGTTTGTTTTGTGGCAAACCTTACACCGGCAGATAAATTCATGATATGAATTAAAAGCACAGCCATACCTTCATTGCATATGTCTAACTGTCTAGAGCCATCAATATCTTGCAATATCTTGGAAGGTTTTACTTGTTATGTGGTAATGTCTCCCATTCCTTTAACACCATCTTTTTGCCATTTGATGCTAGTACCTTTCAGAAGTTCATGAAATATCATTACACCCTAATAATGGTGGTTTGATTGATGTTTTATATTTCAGTCCCCAAGTGACAATAGCAACTGCAATGATGTTCTGCCATCGATTTTACATGTGCCAGTCTCATGCAAAGAATGATTGGCAGGTTAGATTCTTGTTCCTCTTGTTCCTATTTGCTGTCTGAGTGTTTGTGTACCGCAATTTTTAAAGTTTTACCCCAGTGTCATACATTGTGATCCTATCTGGTTTTGCACGAGGGAATAAGCTTTCTAAAGTGATGAACTTGAACCCTGGTTACTTGTTTCCCATTAGTCCTCAATCCTTACCTATATTTAAGAAGGGACCCAAAATGGGCCAAGTTTCTATAGGTTCTAGTTTTTTGGTTTATTAATTGTTCAGTAAATTCTGACAAATGATCTACATTTTGCTATTTCATTACCTAATTGCAGGCATAAACATATATTTGAATTTGTACTTATACTTCAACAGCCATGATGCACTAAGTTATACTGCGTGCATTTTGCAGACCATTGCAACCGGGTGCATGTTCCTGGCCTGCAAAGCAGAAGAAACACCTCGTTGGCTGGGTGAACTTGTTCATGTGGCTTATAGATTACTCTACAAATGGGATCCCTCAGCCACACGGAGAATCAGAGTATGGGGTGATTTGGCACTTATCTATTTATTGAGTCTTTCCTAACATTGCTGGGGTTGCTTATCAATGTATTTTATTTCTGTAGGAAATTTATGATAAGCAGAAGGAATTAATCTTAACTGCAGAGCGACTTTTACTCGCAACGATTGCTTTTGAACTTAATATCGAGCACCCATACAAGCCACTTATTGCAGCCTTAAAGAGATTGGACTTGAAAAATGAGCTTGTAAAAGTTGCATGGAATTTTGTGAATGATTGGTACATCTTTCTTTCTTTTCTTTTCTCCCCCCCCCTTTTCCTTTTTTCCTTGTGAGTGGCATGATCTTTCTCAATCTACAGTTTTCTAACTGTTCTTTCTTAAGAAGCTAAGCTATTTAATGCTTGATTCAATAGGATGCATACCTCATTGTGCTTGCAGCACAAGCCCCACTATATTGCAGCTGGTTCTATGTTTCTCGCTGCCAAATTTCAGAAAGAGAAACTGCCTACAGAAAAGGGGAATGTTTGGTGGATGCAGTTTGATGTTTCACCTAAACAACTGGAAGGTTCGTTGAAATAGAACTATATGCCTCCTATCCTTTTCCATCGAAAGAAATCTTTTAGTATTTGGAGATTTGCCCATCTTGTTACAAGTTCTTCAGTGGGAGTTCACTTTGTTGGTTATGTACTGTCCCAAAATGTGTTTTACCTGTCGAATGGCCATTATATTTCTTGTACTGTTAAGATTGGGTAGAAAGAAGGAAAGCAGTCCATCCCAATGCATCCTGTCTTTATTAATAGGAATAGGATTGGAAAAGGTAGACCAAAGTACTTGCACATTCAGAAAGTGGACACTCATTCAGGACGGACTAAAATGGAAAAAGTGACCCTTTTTTTGGGATGGTCTACTTTCTTTAATAAATTTTGCAAGAGTGGAATAATTATATTCTGACAGGCAGCGTTGAGTGTGCTAGAATCGAGTTTGCTGCAGCATCACACTGTGGATTGGTCTTGTACAGGAATATTATTGTGGCTTTTCTTAACATATTGCTACTTTCTATTCTCCCGTGTCGTTGTAACTTACAGAAGTTTATCATTTCGGGGGAATGATAGAATGCTATCTGTTTGTTCTTGCTTTCTGATAATTGATCTTATGTTGATGTTACCGAATTATCATCTAATATATACTTTTGGGTGAGAATGTCTTGCTTTACCCTTTTACTGATCAATTGTATTTGGAAGTACTCACATGGCCAAGGGCATTTGGCCACACACCATTGATGTCATCCTAAAATTCTGATTACCATAAATCATTTGTTATTTCTTGCCATCTCTCTCTCTAGTTAGGGCTGTGTAAGATGTTATACCTTAATTTTGTTTTGAGTGGTTGCGTTTCTTCTTGCATGGTTCTCAATTCTGGTTGTTTATTACAGAGGTCATCCAACAGATGATGGGGTTGTGGGAAAAGAATCGGAAACAAGCTCTACTACCAAAGGACCGTAAGGTAACTGAATCAAACCCTGTGACTGGAAAATCAACGTCCAGTAGCCCAAGATCATGCGCTTTGAGTGGCTCAATCATTGCACATGACTCTAAAATTGTAGCTTCTGATGATTCTGGAGGGCTCACAAGATCTGCAACGTCCAATTGCATGGAAAAACAGGCTGTTGGCAGTGCCCCTGAAAATTTGAAGGAAACAATACATTCCCAAACTAGTGATTGTGGCAGTGCAGATAGTGTTGTTGAGGATTGTGTTGGTGAACCCGCAATCAGGAAATCTGTACAGGATTCAAGTTACAATATAGTTTCCGTTGAAGGAAGCAAAACTCAGATAGATGCAGATCGTATTAGAGAGGCACTAAAGAGGAGGAAATCTGATAGAAGTAAGAATAAGAAGTTTCTGGAAGCCACAGATGATGACATAGACGGTGAAGCCTGGATAGAGAGAGAGCTGGAAAAAGGCATAGAGGCAGACTCTACACTGGCTGAGAAGAGACAGAAATTAGAAGTTTTGTAACTTGTACTGAAGGCATTTGAGTGGCTGATAGTTAAAACTCCTCTCTTTTAGCTGAGGGACCTTCCTGTTTGGAAGTGAGATTTTGTCAACCTTTTGTAAGTATTAGATTTATTATTATAAATGGCTATAATATCATTCTTTGGGAACTGTGGGTTGTTAATTCCTTATCAAACTTCTTTTGCTCTTTCATTGCCCACTCACGCTTAAAGGCTTTTGGGATATTTCTCTGCTGTTTAAGCAAGTGCTACGTTAAACCCCCATTCTTGCATCATATTGATTGCTTGAAAAAGCTAACAGGAAACATGGATTCTAAGATTGGTGGTGGCCAATGATGGGAGTTGGACAAGGTGGTTTTAACTCTTCCAAGTGCCGATTGCCTCTTAACCAGAACCAGAGGGTATGGCCATTAGCTTCTGTAGTAGTGACTAAATATATAGTAACTGCTAGGTGGAGCTGAAATATCCCTCGTAACGTACACCTCACTAAGGAATGTCTTATCTCCAGAAGAGGGCTAAATGGGGAAGTATAAAAACTAGTGAAAAGCAACCATGGCTTTAGGTTGGATTGAACAAAGCGATTTCTTTATTGATTGGACTGGTTTCTGGTTTCTGTTCCAGCTGGTAAAAGTGTGGTCAATCAGGTAACTTATTACTTGCCTTTCTTTTACATTGATGAAAGGTTTAAGTTCATCGAGTAATGCTACAATCGACAGGTATGTAGATGTTGATATCTGTGGTTTCAATACACAACTTTCATTATCATCTTTTTTGTTTTATCATTTTAGCAATGCTTTTGGCACATCATTGTTTTATGCAATTTGAGAAAAGATGTTTTTGACATTCTGCAACTGCAGCTCCCTTGATGGTTTCTGGTGCATGAGAGCAATGCCCACATGTTCAATTGCATTTTTCACCTACCTGAGATTATGGTGGTATTGATTGTAGTTTCAGAGTTCCAATTCAACAAGTTAATGTGGAATTGACTCTCTGTTAGTTGAACCCCCCACATGGAAATCATATTGCACCTGTTGAATGGTTTTAACTTGGTTAAGTTCACAATCTTTATTTTCTAAGATAGCGAACCTTCTCTTTCTTAGTTGAAACCCACGTGCAAATCCTATTGCACCTGTTTTAACTCTGAAGTTCAAAAACTTCACAATCAGGGTTTTGCAGATATAATGAGAAGATATTCTTTGTAAATGTTACTGGCATGAAACATATATTCGAATTAGTCTTTTCCTTTCTATTTTTATTCCTGGATTTTCTTTTTTGATTGTTATCCTTATCCATCTTGCATGTCCGTATGTGGAAGATACTGCAATTACACATGCCCGATCGAGACTGTTAAAATAGCTGTAGTGCAAATGGTTGGACATTATCTGCATCTGCAGCGTTTTCTTTCTATGCTTCGCTGTTATTCCTTAACATAAAATCATGTGTACGCCCATGGTGTTATGCTATCATATTTAACCCCCTCCCCACACACCCCCCCCCTCGGTTTTTTGTTTAAAAGAGAATCTATAATTGGATGCAATTACTTTAATTGAATGTGCAGTCAGCTTCGCTCATATTAATGCTCAATTCAAATTTGCAGTAATTTTGTGTATTTTCTTTCAATTTGTACTTGGATATAATGATAGTGGCTCTCCTTTCTCATTGTAATGATATATGTTTATGACTAATGTACAGTTTGCATATGAGATGTTGGGAACTCACAATTTATGATATTGCTGATTGGATTTTCCTAACTTTTCTTTCTTGAAGTCAATAATACCGAAATGTTAAGGACAATGGACAGATATGGTTTTAGTACGAGTCCCATGATCTGCAGTAAGTAGTGTTCTTCTTGGCTAATAATTTTATTTACCTCAAGAACCCTATGCTGCTATGCACCTACCAAGGTAGATATTCCAATACAAGGATTGCAGGTCATTGACTGTACCAACGATAGTTCTTAACTGACTTGTGGAGAGATGAGAAAGTTTGGCAATTCCAAACAGCAGCCACTTGATCTTCTTGGCTGCTCCTTATCCATAGAACTTGATAGGTTTTGAGGTATGTCTGTTAGAAATTTTCGTTGGATTTTGGTAATTGTTCAGGATATCAGTGCTCCGTGTTTATTTCTGATTTTTCTGCTTGCTTTCAACATCGCCAAGACCCTACTGATGGGTATAATACGTTAATCAAAATGCCTTAGTTCAAATTTGAGTCGAGTGTTTTGTGTTCCAAATGATGCATTTAGTTTTATCTTCTTACATTGCGTCAATGATATTTATGGTTCTTGGAAATTGAAAACGAAACTATAAGAATTGATTTTGATGCTTTTCTAGGTATATTATCTTGATGAGTTAGGGATTAGAACATGATGAATGTCTAAGAACGACATTTTTTGAAGCGAGAAGTAGCTGTGAATTGGAGTACAGTGCACCTTTTGTTTATTATTGTTTTACTGCATAAATGTATTTTTCATGTCATGTTGAACGAGTCTCTTTATATGTGGTGTCCCTCCAAGATAATCTGGTGTGTTAAATTTGTCGTCAAAACCTTTTGTGCAAGCACAAATTGGATGCTTTAAAGACAGTGTATTCATACAAGTTTATGTAGAAATTATTTGTATCAATTCCATATATAGTCTAAGCAGTTCTCCCAAACTTGAGTTAAATCATTTGCAGTGCTGATTCTAAACAGGCTATCGATTGTAGTAGTCAATAACCTTATATTAATATTGTTAAATTTAATTTTCAGCAAACGGGTCTGCACATCTAAGGATGGTTTCCCTATCTCCTATGGACTTGTTATAGACTCGCAACTTATTGAATGTGTTACACCACGTTAGGGAGTTTTATTGAGAAGAAGAGAACTGCATTTGGGACTTACTGCAGAGAAGAGAAGGAGCCAAGAGTTTTGTTCATCTTGCTAGTGAATCGAGAGAAGAGAAGTGACTCTCCTCTTGGTTTGCGGGTTGAAAAAAAGAAGATTGAAATATATAGAGGATTCTACATTAAAGGATGATATTCAGACCATAGATTTGGAAAGTGAATGTGTGTGGGCGGAATAGAATATTAAAAAAAAATTACATTATAGACTTTATAATTTCTCTTCATATTTTTTTTGTGAGGGAAATGAATTAAATCACAGGTAAAGCAAAAAACAAAAGCCGAAAAGAGTTGAAGATCTCGACTGATCGTGAAAATCTAGTCAACTAAAGGAACAACAGCGGAACCAACAAATCTACGACATCTTTAATTGATGTATCCTTTTCCGTTTTCTCCTTTACGTTGCAATGTGATAAATTTTGAAGTGCAATATCATTGCCCAGTGGAAGACACCTTAGTGACTTCACCAAACTAATGTTTGTTTGTTTGCCCAGAAAAACATTAGTCAGGACACACACACACACACACACACACAGAGATTCGCGGAAAATGATAAGATAGAAAAGCCAGGGGGTGTTCTGTTTCTTGGTTCATCTCTGATTTGTACAATGCTGTCACTTCCATAATTTTTAGTTGCTTTTCTGTGCGTGTGCGTGTGATTCTCTACTCTGTAAAAGATTTTCAAAGTGAGGTGTGACCTCCCTTTTGAGTGTGATAAGGTTAGCCTTTTCCCTTGGCTAGTCCTCCTATAGGTTGTAGGGTTGTACCTTACTACTTATCACCGTCATTAACGTTTATGATTGTCTGTTACATTTTCTTTGTTCAATGATTCTTGCTCACTAATCATGTGGTGCAGCGACTCGACCCTTGTTCATGAGCTGAGCTAGTTGGTATATATATTCATCAAACTAATGAGCTGAGGTGACCCTGGTCTACTCCTTGTCAGACTCCCAAGTCTTGTAAGGTATGTTCGAGCTGACTAAACTCAAGAATATACTATATGATTTTATATTTCCTTTTTACTCAGCAGTCTTTTATGGCCTCGAGACAACATCCCAGAGGGCTTCTTTGAAAAATGAAACTTAGCTTGTGAGCTCTAACGAACCAAGAGAAGCTTGTGAATCGATAAGACCACAAAAAGCTCAAGCGTGGCTCATGAGCTAAGGTGAGCGAGTATTTCACAGTACCCCTTTATATATAGCCCGACTCCAGCACAACTAGTCTCGAGCTTGCCAAACTAGGCTCATTAACTGTTCTCTGAGGTGGCCTAGTCTCTTCATTGACAAATCGTGATTGATCTGATAAACTTGACTAAATTGAAGAAGATTGCTATCATTAAGTTAAAAACTTCTACAAGTAACCCATATTCACCTCCCATTTCTTTATCAGTGCTTTTCCAAAATTGCGGTCTTTAGGAACATGGATATGACACTTGATAAGTAAGGTCCGTCTTTAAATGGCAACTCTATTTCAATCAGCACTGAGAGGAATACTGCTACGTTTACTTTAAGCATTTACAAAATTTTTAACAAAATTAATATGACATGAAATCTATACTGTTACATATCTTTCATTAATTAGCAGATTTTTTCAACTCAGATTTTGTACACCTTGATATGAATATTAATTTGACGTAGATCTAGTATTTTCGTACTAAACAACTTTCCAACATATCTGTATGGCCAAAAGTAATTGAGTGCAGCTTTTAATTATGCATTAGCTTGTGCACCATTTACGCATCATACACATCAGGCTGTTCATCAATTGATGCTCGACTCGAGCTTGCTGGGTTAAATTCAACTGAGAGTTTGATCGGCAAGCGAAAGAGCACTTATAATGTGTATAGTTGTTGATCAAACCATAATATGCTTAGGTATTTGATTCAGCGAGCATTCGTTGTGTATGTACTTGCTATAGCTCAACTGGTACTGCTCACTTCTCTTAACGGAGAGGTCGGGTGTTCAAGTCTCATTAGAGACGCTCTGCAGGTACTTAAAAATGTCGGGTGCTCAATTCTCGCTAGAGGCACCGTTGTTGTTTAACCCATACTAAAGGCCCGCTTTGGTATTTAAAAATGTCGGGTGTTCAATTCTCGCTAGAGGCACCGTTGTTGTTCAAGCCATACTAAAGGCCCATTTAGTACTGCTCACTTCTACTAACGGAGAGGTCGAGTGTTTAATTCCTACACCAAAGTCACCCTGATACTTTACTACTCTCAGAGTCACCCTGATACTTTACTACTCTCAACAGAGAGGTCGGATGTTCAAACAATTTATTCTAGCCACACCAAAGACACCTCATCTAGTCTTAATTGTAGCATTTCAAGGCATTAAATAATAATAATAATAAGGGTTGGGATAAGGTGTATGTCCCCTCCAACCTTAAAGTAATTAAATTGAGGCAAGCAGATCCAGGAAAGTACACCATAGATAACTCCAATTGTTGGATGAATTGAGCTTGATGGATACATTGACAAGAATTTTATATGATCTTGTTCAATACTCAAATTAGTAGATTTTGACTTGATAATTAAATCAAACTATTCAAGCTCAACTTGATATTAAGACATGATGTGGGCAAGTAAAAGAGTCTAATTCAAACTCATTTAAAATAAAGCAAGTCTAAGCTTGACTTAGCTCAAAGTTGTGTCATCTAGCATAAGAAATTGGTCTACTTAAATAAAAGAATATTTCTTTTACAAAAAGAAGAAACTTACAAAAAAAAAAAAAAAAATTAAAAGTTAAAACTAGTAGAAATAGAAACCCTAGCTAGTAAATAAATAAATGAAAGGGTACTACTTACTAGCTACTAGTTAAAAAATAAGGTTGGAAGTGGGATTGGAAAGCAAAGAAGAGGCATGGCCCTCTTAAGTGTTGGATTTCATGCCCTAAGTTTGAGAAAGCATATATTCTCCGACTCCTCCGATGCCTTGTCTTCTTCTTGGACAAACCTTTAAATCCCTGCAACTTTAGACCTCCTTTTAAGGGTTTTGCCATTTTTATATAATACAAACTTTAATCTCCATCATATACTCGATCCGGCCGGCGTCACCAAATAAAGGACATGAAATATACACCTCCACCACCACCACCACCACCATCATATTCTATTCTCCTTTACTTAACATTAAATAATTGCAAATTCCAAGTGGCTTCAATTTGATACCTTAGCCCCCCGGCTCTCTCGGCTCCCCTAGCTATATAATATACATCATAGGACTTAGTCATGAGTTGATATATGTCTGTTTCCGTGCGAGGAAAATAAGGTATGTTTAAGTGAGTAGAGATAAATTAAACACTATAATAAACGTTTCATGAAAATATATTCATATTAAAAAGTAGGTGTGAACTTGCAGTAACTGTAACTTTGTTTTGTTGTGTCTTGGAGATCAAATGTTGAAATTCCAAAAACACTACATCTGATACCGACTTTTTGTGATTGTATAAACATAATCTAATCATACTAATATTATTATGCAGTTACGTTTTGACAATTTTAAACTAAACTGAAGTGATGGTTATTAACTGATATATTGAATATGGGGAGGGTAACAAGGAATAATTAAATTCAGAAACTGAAAATAGTTCGGATATGATATTACTAATACCTACACCATTCCCTGCTCCGTTTCTCGAATCATACAATAGTCAGTGTAATTTTACCTTTATACTTATTTATATTTACCAAATTAACATAACTATATGTATTAGTGTGTAAATCCTAACATCTCTCTTTTGAAGATTAAGATTTTAAAAAATTAGAAGAGTGATGATTGACTTGAAGGTTTGAATTTTATTTTAAAAAATAAAATTTATTTTTGTTTTAGACTTTTAAGAAAGATTGTTGATGATATTTCTATGTTTATAATTTCGTGAAGTTCTAGTAACTCGTGGTGTGCTTGCAATATACACAACTACCCATGTAGTTAATTATTTAGACCTTTTAATTACTTTTCATGAACTTGGTTATGATGAGGTTGTATGTTGAAATATTATCTATTTATCAAACAAATTTAACTTGATTAAATATTGTGTTCTCTGATGGCCCAGTGTTCACAAAGTGTGAGGTATCAGGTTCGATCCATTCTCACGTCCCCTTAGGACATAAAAAAAAAAACCTACATAAACAAAATATTGTATATTTAACGTTAGATTTTTAATAGTTAACAAAACTTAAACAATTTTTTATGAGTATTTTTTGATTAACCGTTACCCATGGACAATAATAGGGGTAGAAACTAATTTCCTTGTGAGGAATAGAGTGAGTATGAGGAATTAATAAAATTGAATAGAGAAATGAGAATATTATTAGGTATACCCGTCGTCCTCGAATTGCTTCATTATCATAATTCATACTTAACTAGTTTAGAGATAGAGATAGAGATGAAGATGAATTATGTGGTGCATATATACTATAAAAGATTTGTTAAATTACACTAGATAGATTAAGAACCATCTTAATCAAATCAGAATCTAGGCGTATAACACGGGCTTAGACTGAAATTTATAGGCATATGAAGGTACAATCGTGGGGATGAGTTAAATAATGTCTGAGGATTAATACTAATAATTTAATAAACAACAATGATAAGGGGTTAAAGTGGCACTGGGTATTTGACTTGGAGATTGACTGACGACGACTTGCAAGAAAGAAGGATGTTTTTGCCGGTAAATGATAGCGATGGACCCCTAAAGTCATCAATTATAGCAATGTTGCTTTTAGTGGGTTATAGGGCTGCTTTGTTATTGAGAGGTTTAGAGAGCAAATATCCCAAATTAGTGGCTAAGCAACTATGGAGGGTCTATATGTTTGTACATAATCTCTCTCTCTCTCTCTCTCTCTCTCTCTCTCTCTCTCTCTCTCTCTCTCTCTCTCGATTTTGGTCATTTCAAGATTTCAGATATGTAAACTTTAGAATTACACTCAACACCTTTTAGTTATATTTTGAATACAAAAACACAATCTTATAGTATATTCTTGCAAGTAAAGAGAATTTGGTGACGGATCCTTATATTGATAAGGATAGAGAGAATGATTAAGGAGCTGTCTAACACTTTTTAATCAATCAAACAAACATTTGAACAAGTTTTATATATATATATTCAAAATGGATCGACTTGTTATAACATGAAAGGTTGATCGGATTTATATAGGAAGAATATATAAAATATTAAGGGGGGCTACCCCAATAATGAGCTATTGTGTGGGGACCAATCAAAGTAACAAACATATGTTGCTATTTACATTCTCTAACGTTTTTCTTTTGCTTTTTGCTTTTTTAATGTCATCCAAAGGTACAAACCGGCCTCCTCACCCGTCATTCACATTCTTTTGTCCAAACCAATTAATTACTTATGTCGGCTTAATCCTTTCTTTCTTTTCTGACTCACCCCTATTAACCCTAATTACCCTAACCCTAACTCTAACTCATCTAGCAACCCAATTACGAATTCCCTTATCTGATTCTTATGGATTTGTTATGTTATGCAAACCCTATTCAAATACAATCCCCAACTCAAATATGGAGTCGATGCAAGAAATAAAATGAAGTTATTGACAAGTCAAATAAACGAATATATATATATATATATATATATATGTGTAAAGGATCCCAATGATCCTCCACCAATTTTAGATAGTTGACTAAGTGATTTAGCATATCTCTATTTTTGTATTCATGATTGTGTATATCTTCCCTTGTATTTCTCTAGGTTTTTAAAACTCTCAGAGCCCGTTTGGTGTAGCGTTTACAAACGTGTTTTAAAACGGCGTTTTAAAACGCGATTTTTAAAACGGAGGTCTTTCCTTATAAATACGTTTGAGATATCACTTCAATACGTAGCTTTTTTAGTAGCGTTTTAAAACTGCGTTTTGGGAAAAGAAATCCATTTTAGATTGAAACACATTTTTTGCAAATAAGCAGCGTTTTATCCCTGCATTTTGGCCAAAACGCTCGACCAAACGGGCTCTCATTTGTAACTATACATTGACATGATGATAAATGAAAAGATTACTTTTTGCCAAAACCTCTTTTATGGTATCAGAGCTAATTGAGCCAAATTTTTTTTTTTCAAATCCCTCCTGCCTCCCTATTCTTTCCGCCGCCCACCACCCTTTTCTCCATGGCAAATCAGTCCTCTTCCACTATCCCTAACACAGCCGAACCAAACCACCCCATTCTACTCGTTAACCTCTCTCAATGCAAGACGCTCACACCTCTCACCTATCTCTGCTGGTCCTCCCAGGTAACCTCCCTTCTTTTCGGTTTGGACCTCCTAGGCTTCGTAGATGGCTCCCATCCCTCCCCTCCCGAAACCATCAAAGTTGATGGCAAGGACACCAAAAATCCTGCTCTAAGTACCTGGAATAGGCAAGATCGCCTCATACTTAGTGCCCTCTTAGGAACCCTTGACACATCAGTCGCACCCCTTGTTTATCAAGCCAGGCCACCACCTCCCATCAAGCTTGGGATATCCTCAAAACGACCTACGCAAACCCTTCGCGTGGTCATATTCTTTAACTAAAAGACCATCTCGACTCTATCACCAAATCCTCTCTCTCTATCACAGACTATATGCAATCCATAAAATCATGCACCGATAAACTTGCAATTCTAGGCAAACCCATGGACTCCGAAGACGTTATTGCCAAAGTTCTAAAAGGCCTAGACTATGACTCTTACAAACCAATCATCGACTCCATCCGTGCTAGAGACAATCCCATCACCTTCGAAACTCTTCATGAAAAGCTCATTCACCATGAGCTCTTCCTAAAACAACAACCCACTCAACCTATCCTTCCCATGTCTGCCCATGTCGCCCACCATGCACCCTCCCCATCCCACCATGCTTACTCTCGCCATTTCTCAAGCCAGCCGAATCCTCTGCCCATTCTGCCCACACCACCTCAAACCCGCACCCCCTCCTCCTCCTCTTCCGTGCCCTTCAAAGGCAAATGCCAATACTGTCGGTTTGTTGGACACGTGATCTCTCAGTGTCGTCAATTCAAATGCGACTATCCAAGTGTTGTCTTCCCTCCACCCCCATCTTTCGGCCGCTCGCCCCGTAATACCCACACTCCAAATCAGCCCCAAGCTCACACGGCTTCTGCCCCTCACTCCTCATCTCCGACTTCTTGGCTAGTCGACAGCGGTGCTACGCACCATCTCACAAATTCTCTCTCCACTCTCTCCCTTCACCACCCTTATGATGGAAGCGATGAAGTCATTATTAGTGATGGATCATCCCTTCCGATTGCCAATATAGGTAGTTTTTATATTTCTTGTTCCCACTCCAATATTCGTTTCAATAATGTTTTGCATGTTCCCTCTATCACTCGAAATATTCTCTCCGTTTCTCAATTTTGCAAAGATAATAATGCACTCATTGAATTCTCACACTCTTCCTTTCTTATCAAGGAAATCTTGACTCACCGCATTCTACTCCACGGAACAACTGATCGTGGAATCTATCTCTGGCATCCTCAACCGCCCCAAGCTCATCTAAGCACCTCAATATCTCTTCAATCGTGGCATCATAGACTAAGACACCCCTCCCCCTACTGTCTCCCATTTAAATAAGCAATTTTCTTTACGCATTCCATTTGGTAATTTCAATTCTTGTAATCCTTGCAATATTAATAAAAGCCACAAACTCCCATTCTCTACTTCTTCTCTTGTCACTCATGCTCCTCTTGAACTCATTTTTTTTTATGTGTGGACTTCACCACTTTACTCATATGACAATTACAAATATTATGTGATATTCGTAGACCATTTTACCAAATATACTTGGCTATACCCACTCAAAAATAAATTTGACACTTTCGCCACTTTTACTCGCTTCAAAGCTATCGTAGAAAAATACTTTTCCCGACCCATCATTCAATTTTTCTCCGACAATGCATGGTTGTGAATACCTAAAACTCACTCCCTCTCTGCTTCAAAACGGAGTCACTCACCTCACCACTCCACCCCGTACTCCCGAGCATAACGGCTTTGCCGAAAGGCGACATCGACATCTTGTTGAAACCGCTCTCTCCCTTCTATCCTATGCAAAACTCCCCTTTTCTCTTTGGTCCCACGCTCTCACAACTGCCGCCTATCTCATCAATAGATTACCCACTCCCACCCTCCACAATGACTCACCATATCTCCGCCTTTTTCAAACCCCTCCGAACTATACAAAATTAAGAAGCTTTGGGTGCCTTTACTTCCCATGGCTTAAACCCTACACACCTCATAAATTAGCTCCCAAGTCAACCCCGTGCATCTTTGTAGGCTATTCCCCCACCCAAAGTGCCTACCATTGTCTTTATCCCACAACTCACAAAATATACACTTCACGCCACGTAAGATTTATCGAAACAGAGTTTCCATACACTTCTCTCACCACAAAACCCACTCTTTCTCAAACCATTACCCCCTCTGAATGGTGTTCTATTTCTATCCCTATTATACTACCACAGCCCACACATCATCCAGCCGAGCCTCCTGCTCAAAATCCCACTCCGCCACCTCCCTCTCCTACTACTACCGAACCACAGATCCACCCCCTCCTGCTTTCGCCTCTGACACCAACTCACTCCCTTCTACCTCTTTCGACCCAAGCAACAACAACAACCAAACTGCCCAGGCCGAGCCACTTCCAGCCACCACAAATCAGCCCCAAATCACCCGCACAATCACCACCCGCCTTTCCCATGGCATCCGAAAACCTAATCCTAAGTATGCTAATCTCACAGCCCTTTCCTCTCCTTCCTCCCTTCCCACCACCACTAAACAGGCCCTCTCTACCCCTCATTGGTACAAAGCTATGTGTGAGGAGTACACCGTTCTCATGTGTAATAAAACTTGGTCCTTAGTTCCTTCCCATGAAGCACCAAACATTGTCGAGTGCAAATGGGTATTCCGTATCAAATACAACCCCGACAACACCATCCACAAATATAAAGCCTGTCTTGTTGCCAAAGGATTCCACCAAAGACCCGGCCTTGATTATTCTGAAACCTTTAGTCCCGTAATCAAACCCGCCACTATACGTCTCATCCTTTCTCTAGCCATCACCCATGGTTGGCCCCTCCGCCAACTTGATGTGAACAACGCCTTCCTCCAAGGCCGCCTCTCTAAAACCGTCTTCATGTCACAACCCCCCGGTTTCCAAGATTACACAAAACCCTCTCATGTGTGTCGACTCTCCAAAGCCATCTATGGCCTCAAACAAGCACCTCGTGCTTGGTATACCGCCCTCAAACAATTCCTCATCTCCTTCGGCTTCAACCCCTCTATTGCCGATCCATCTCTCTTTACCTTCCACAAAAATTCCCACCACCTTCTTCTTCTAGTCTACATTGACGATATTGTCATTACGGGTCCTTCCACCTCCTTTCTTGAAACCTTCATTGATCATCTTGCCTCTCGCTTCTCTCTAAAGGATCTAGGTCCTCTTTCCTATTTTCTTGGAGTCGAGATTACACCCAATCCTCATGGCATCATCCTATCTCAAACAAAATACATTAGCGATCTCCTTACCCGCCATAACATGGACAACTCTAAACCTTCCCCCACACCCATGTCCACCTACCCTCCTCTCTCGGCCCACCCTCGTACTCCCATCTGCAATCCCTCTGAATACCGAGCCATCCTAGGAAGCCTCCAATATCTTTCTCTCACTCGACCGGATATTGCCTTCCCAGTTAACAAGCTAGCTCAATTCCTTCACCACCTACAAGAAAACCATTGGTCCGCTCTCAAACGGTTACTTCGTTACCTTCATGGAACCATCCACCTGGGCATTCAGATTTTCAAACAGTCCCCACCCATCCTCCATGCTTACTGTGATGCCGATTGGGCAGGGGACAAAGACGACTTCTACTCAACCACCGGTTTTATTGTTTACTTAGGTCGTAATCCAGTTACTTGGTCATCCAAAAAGCAACGAGCTATTGCTCGCTCCTCAACCGAAGCTGAGTACCGTGCCATTGCCGCCTCCACTGCCGAGCTTCTCTGGGTTCGCAACATTTTAGCTGAGCTCGGCATCCACTCTTCAGCACCACCAGTAGTGTTCAGTGACAATCTTGGTGCCACCAACTACTCCGCCAACCCTATTTTTCACTCCCGTATGAAACATTTAGCTCTTGCCTTCCACTTTGTACGAGAGCAAGTTCAGCTTGGAAACCTTCGTGTTCAACATATATCCGGCAAAGACCAACTTGCCGACCCACTCACAAAACCACTCTCATGGGCTCGGTTTGTCTCTCTCATCTCCAAGATTGGCCTCACTCACGGACCGTCCATCTTGCGGGGGCGTGTAAAGGATCCCAATGATCCTCCACCAATTTTAGATAGTTGACTAAGTGATTTAGCATATCTCTATTTTTGTATTCATGATTGTGTATATCTTCCCTTGTATTTCTCTAGGTTTTTAAAACTCTCATTTGTAACTATATATTGACATGATGATAAATGAAAAGATTACTTTTTGCCAAAACCTCTTTTAATATATATCTTTGTTACCACCTATATATCACTATTATAAGCAATAAATAGTTAGCAGAAACATGTACATCACTCCATTTTATGAAAGAATCTGCCTTTAACTGAAATTGGACAAGAGTTTCGATCGGTTAGCGAGCCATAACATCAAAGTATTCAGTCAAATATTGCATATATATATATTCAAACTTAGCTCCAATCTATTCTGAATTTTTTTTCCAATATGTTATGTTGTTAGAAACTACTTAATGTAATTAAAGCTAAGATAGAATTTTGTTATATTTCAACGTGGAATAACAGATGGAATATGAAAAGAAAATCAAGAAATAAGCACAAACAAGAGCACGAGACCAACTCAGCCTATGTCTTCACTATATGATTGAGTCAATGATCTCACTATCTATTTTGAGATTATGATCGATCTCTTGCAAACCTTAGTCTCAGTTCCTCTCTGTGTTTTTCTGTGTCTAGCTCTCACAGTATAGAATGATACAATAGACTTATATAACAGGAATAATATATAGGGTTTACAAACTTGGCGTTCAATATAAGATGTTTCATTGTAGAGATCAGACTCAATATATCTTTAACAAATTTGTAAAATATGAATTTCTTGGAAGAAATATAGGAAGAAAAAATTGAAGCAAGTTAAAAAAATAAAACAAAAATAGAGCTTTTAACTTAATCTAAAGAGGAGAAACTCAAATTTAAGATGGAAAATCAATGGTGTGTGTGTGTGTGATTTATATACAACTATAAGCAGGAAAAATAAGAGGTGTAGAATAAATGAGGTGAGGGGGCCGGGCATGCTGAAAGGTGGAAGAGAAAAAGGGGAGGCCGTGGCTAAAAAGCAAAGTGCAAGCTTGCCCATACTCCTCATCTCACACATTCTCCCATTCATCTTTTCGCCTGATGTGGGCTTTTGTGGGCCTTAATTTCATATTATTATTATTATTATTATTTTGGTTTTTCTAATTAATTTCTATATGGAATGCCAGCTTAACTATATCAGTGCTTTTGTTTATCTATATTCTCTCTCTCTCTCTCTCTCTCTCTCTCTCTCTCTCTCTCTCTCTCTATATATATATATATATATATATATATACACCGTTAATTTAACTTATACATAAAGCAGAAAGAAACAAAAGCATCGGGGGACGAAGAAAGAGATCTGAGCTGACCTGACTCTTGTCCAGAATGTTGAACGGTTCTAGTTTTATTATATATATTCTAACTTACTAGTAATTAAGTATTTATAATACTCCATATATATATATATATATATATATATATATATATATAGTTCCATCATTTAAACTTTTTCTAGATTATGCTAATCTACAAATAGTTGTGACTTCTTATGAGGTGAATAAGGGATATTCTTTTAATTTGCATGCGATCCGATCCTAGTTTTGAATCATGCAAATTATATATCTCGATCGATCGGTTGATTGATTAATTATATTCTGCATGCCCTCCTCCAAGGATCGAAATGGAAGCTATATATATATTTTGTTATGTACATTTTGAAATCGTAAGTTAATTTGAGTATTCATCCAATTTAAATATATAGAATCTATCTAACAGACTGTCATAAATACATTAATTCGAAAGAAAGAAAAATATGGTAATGTCATTAATGCATGTTCTATAGTATAACCTATCTTCGTTGTAAGTTAATATTTTTACGAGTTTTATTCACAAAGAGGATCTACCCACATACATAAGTAAGTAGGAAATTAAAAGTTAATTGCCGCCTAATTTTTGTGTAAAGCATGGATATGCTTGAATCCAGGGTGAAGAGTATACTGCTAACTAGGCTATAGCTTTGCCATGGCCGGAATCATGATGAATATTTTGAAAGTTTATAATCAGAAAAGCAACACACATTTCACCTTTTTACATCTTTTTCCCTTTTAAGTTGCAGTACTGGGACTTTCTTTTTAAAGCACAAAGGGGAGAATTAGAGATGTTAAAAGGGCCACACCCGTAGGGTTGGCCCGTTTAAACCGAAAAATATATTAGTAATATTTTACCGTTTAAAATCGGGCCCGTTAGGGTTGGCCGTTTAACCCGCACCGGTGGCCCGCTAGGTTTCGTGGTTGGCCCGCCAGCGTAATATTAATTAGGCCGTAAAAGTTTAGGAGATACGTAAAACAACCACCATGAGAATAAAACTAACAACCTTTTAATTCAAAGTCAAACATATTTATCCTTTGCACTACTGTCTTTGTGTACTTGTGAATAAATATTGAAATACAAATAATTTTTTGGAAAGAATCATAAGTAGAGCTATTACATTATTTATTTTGAGAAAAACAAGTTGGAAATTATAACACATCGATGTAAAAATTGTCTAGTTTATATTTCTTTTGAAAAACATAAGAAACTATCAAAGTTATGAATGGTTTATCGATTCACTATTTAAAAATATTGTTATATCATATCTTTAATCGTGGCCCGATAGTGGCCGTTTAGCGAAACCCGCTAGGGTTAGGGTTAGGTCGCAATATTAGTGGCCAAAAAATTGGACCGTTTAGCCCGACAGTTAGGCCATTAACCCGGGGAACCGATAGCAAATTTCGTTTAACATCTCTAGGGAGAATGCCATCTTACGATTGAAAATTCCTTGGCCAACAATGATTTCTCTCTTAGACTATATATTTCTTTTTGGGATAATGACTTTACAAGTCCCTCGATTATGGCCAATTCTACCATTAGTCTCTCAACAAAAATTTGTGTGGTTTTCATCCCTACCACTTTAAATTCGCACGCCGGAAGTCCTTTTGATGGATGCCATTAGTGATTTGCCGTTAAGTTGCTCATGTGTCTCCCACATGTGTTTGACCAAGGGCAAAAATGAAATTTACTTTATCATCTTCTTCAAATCAAACCTAAATTAGTGTGTGTGTGATTGATTTGCAGAGAGATCCAGAAGTCACCCTCTGTATACACAGTTTCACACACACATATACTAAAACACTATTTCTTTACACACACACACACATATTAAAACCCACTGCCTCCAAAACCACCATTGCGACGGTCACCGTGTTCCAGCCTACATCGCCACTGGACTTCTAAAAAATTCTCCCTCTCTCCTGCATGCAATGCATGCATCAGCCCACCCCAACGCATCTGTCCAGTTTCTCTCTCTCTCTCTCTCTCTCTCTCTCTCTACTCAAACTCAACCCGTCTCCACCATCGTTGCCGGCAATCACAAGTAATCGCATGACTTAGAAAGGGGCAAACCAATCTCTCTCTTTCTCTCCCTCTCTCGATCTGATCTGATGTGTCAAAATTGTTCTCTTCTAACATTGAATCGACCTCTGGCAAGCACAAATCAGTGAATCGATGATTAATATAAGGGCAAATATTAAGCTACGGCGGTGGCCCGGGTATGCTAGCCAGCCCAATCGAAAAACTTTAAGCACGATAGCATGTCTTTGCCATAACCCAAGGCTTCAAGAACTAGGGCATTGGTGGAGATCTGTTGGTGAATGCAGCAGTAATAGCCTGTGTAATCTTTTCGTCTCTCCATCTCCGATCAGCGGTGAGCCCTTGCTGGAGACTCCCTTTTTCATAGTTCTAGTACGCGCCCCCTTTGCCAGCGGCAACCCCTATCAGCAGCCGAAGGGCCCTAATCCGTTCACTGTTCTCCAGTCAAACCTCATTACTTCCAGCTAACAATTGTCGCTCCAACCACAGTGCTCTTGTACTGCATACAACTCCAACATCACCTGTACTCCATCTCTGATCTCTCTCCGTCTGCCCAATATTCGTCTCAATCTCCGATCCACTAATTCTAAAAATCGAGGGGGTACAAGAAAGCCCTAGATTTTTTCACATATCTGAGTGTTTGCATAATTTATATAAAAATATGAATCGGGTAACGTGAAGAAGTTTGAGATTGATGTGAAATCGCTACTCAGTCTCCTTTGCCGTCGTCCATTGAACTGGGGATTGAGATTCAGAGTAGCAGTAGTCAAGGTAGTAAGAAGATTTCCATGAATCCTTGAAGTTGTAACTTGGGCTTTAATGGGGGAGGGAGAAGAAAGCAGGAAATTTCATTTTCGCCCTTAGTCAAATGCATGTGGGAGGCACATAGGCAACTTAACGGCAAACCACTAACGGTATCCATCAAAAGGACTTCCAGCGTGCAAATTTGAAGTGGTAGAGACGAAAACCACACGAATTTTTGTTTAAAGACTAATGGTGAAATCAGGCATAGTTGAAGGACTTGTTAAGTCATTATTCCTTTCTTTTTTGTAAGGTGTTATGAGTAGCTATGTTACATTTCGATACATGTTTTTATACGCTCGGTCCTAAGTTAGATTAAAGGGTTAAGTACAATAATAAGGTAATCTGACAATCAGCATAAATTTTTATTACATTATTATGACCATAAAATTGAAGTGTTAAAAAGTTCAATGTAATTGACCGTTAGAACAAATGCTAAGTTAAATTGAATCACGATATTAGAATCAAAGAATTTGTGTAAGAAAATTTGATCAAATTCATTGAATTTGAACTGAAAATTTATAAAAATAAACCTTGGAATGCATAATAGCTAGTTTTGACGGAAAATTATATTTATGGTTCATTCATCTAAACCAGTGCATAAAAAATCTGGAGGGGCGATCGAGGAGCTGCCAAATACTTGAGCCAGAAGCACGAGCGAATGATGACGTCATGGAAAGGTCATTGACAGCATCATCATTATTATTGTAAATTGTAATCCATCCATATATATTGACAGTCTCATGTCCTTATATAGCATGGGCTGCCATTTTTGTCCTTTGGAGTTTGGATTAATTCCCACAAAGTACATTTTATAGTATTATATATTTGTCTATGTATTCTTGGCCTTTTTCACTGGTCCCCTACATAAATCCTAATTGTTTTATTTTTATTTTATTTTTATTTTATATTTCATTAGATCTTCTGCATCTGTATGCGATGAAGGATTATATTCCTTAATTTCATTTAGCTAGGTAATGGTCCTTGCATGCTTATTACTATCTTAATTTTGATGAGTCAAAATGGCCTACAGATCGAGTGGTAGTTTAGTGTTGAGTAAAATAAGAGAGTAGTGTGTTAAAATTCATCTCTTCTATGCAAAGGGTTAGTTTAATTTTTTTTATATAAGTATTTTTTATTTTTGATCAAAAGAATTGCGATTCATAGAATTTTAATGTAGTCTAATGATGAATTTTATTACCTTAAACAAAACAAATGTATATATGTTGAATATTAATTTAATATACACCACATGTTTACTTTTAGAATTAGAAAAAATGACCTTTTAAGCATAACGGAGGGAGTAAACCCCATGCATGTTTCAAAGTCCATTAACATGTTTGAAGGTTTTGGTTTTTTCCTAGATCCATTAGCAAGAGATAGCTTACGATTCTCTATGGCGGTTTCAGTTCTGTAATAGATTTAAGGCAAAAGGTACATCCGGGTCACCAAACTTTTAAGGAGGAGAGGGTGTAACACCCCGGATCCTCTTATGCATGATTTACGTGTCTTTGTGTGTGATTTATGTATTATTACATGATTATATGTTGTGTTAGCACGTGTACAATGCCATGATAGTATATGAGCTTTGGTTGCGTAGTTTGTAGAGTATTTTTTTAGCTTAAAAATACTTGTAATATTTACCAAAATGATTTGGGGTGACTTTGATGACTTATTATAGCTTTGTATCCAGTGATTTTCATACTGGAGACAAAGCGATCGCTCTGTTTTTAGGAGAGGCGATCGCTTTGTTTCCAGAAACTTTGGCTTCAAAATCGGGTACAAAGCGATCGCTTTGTTTGAGACAGGCGATCGCTTTGTTCCAGGTAGGCGATCGCTTTGATTCGAGGGAGAGCGATCGCTTTGGCCCGCTGGTTCAAAACTCTGTTTTCCGAAAATGACAAGTTCACCCCCAAACTTATAATTTGAGTGGCCCTCCTTGTGCCACCTCACTACCCTTTTCCAAATCTGAATTTTACACCCAAATATGAGTGGAGAGGCTTCAATTCCTCTCCATTCTTCCCTCCAAATCCTCCATTGTTGCTTGAGAGTTTGTGTGTGGGAGACATAGTGAGAATAGTGTGTGTGAGTGTGTTCCCAAAGATCCAACCACCCGATCTTCGATCCGAGACCACCATTGTGTTGCTACGGACTAGGAGATCATCTTAGAAGGTCTTGATTTCATTTTAGTTGCTTTGATTTTCGTCACAAGGTAAGTTACTAAACCCCTTTGTATGCTTTAAGCTTCAATGTGTGTTAGACCATTAATATTCATGTATAACTCGCTTTATATGTTGTTTTCATGTACAAATCTCGGAATGAGATGGGTACATTGTACTTGTGATATGAGTATGTGTTAGATGATGTTAATGAGCTAAGGTTGGTATACAAATGTTAGGATTTGAACAAATAGAGGACTTAAGCCTTGAAAATGGGTGGCCTTGCATTTAGCATTGAAACCCTAATTTGGTGAACTTGGGTAATGACTCCGAGAATTAGATTTTAGGGAAGATCATGGCTCCCGAACAACATGTTAGATTACTACGAGGTTTAGAGTCCGATTGATCGAGATTCTAGCCTCCGTACTTTGATACTTGTTAAATTAGAGACTTGTGTATGGCTCTAGTGTGTTGAATCGAATGTTTATATATTTGTTAAATTATGATGAGTGATAACATAGAATAATCTACTTGTCATTTGTCAAGTTCACTACTTTTGAACTTGATGGTTATTTGCATTAGATGGTTAAGAACATCTATTTGTGCATTGTGTAAGTCCGGCGTCGTGGTTGAGTAAGGTAGGACGACCTATGGTCTTCACAAATTAACGTTTGTGATCGCCATAAGTCGCCGTATCGGAGTTGCACACACCCTCTTCCCACGTTGAGAAGTAGCCCCAATGTTGTAGCAATACGCATGGCTTTGGTTTGCTAGATTGAACTCGATGGTATTAATCGGGACGTCGATACTACACACACGAGTATCGAGGCACTTTTGGTTATTTTGTGTATTGCAGAGCAACGCAAAGATTTGACAAGAGATATCATATCCTTTATAATGTGGTTTATTTCGAGTACTTATGTGGACATCAAAGTGCTCATTGAAATGTGTTATGTGTATATCAAGGTGATGATACATGCGGTGGTGATATATATAATCGTATTACAATGTTAAGATTATTGTTGAGCATTATGCCATGACATGTAGTTGCATTTAGTAACTTATTGAGTTTCGACTCACCCCGTTTGTTGTTGATTGTTTTCCTTAGATCCGAGCCAGCGGGAAGTTCGCGGTGAGGACGATTAGTTCGGTCACTTAGCTCGCACCCTCGTTTTGTCTAAGTCATGGAATTCTTTTGTTGATAGTAGACAATTCTTTTGGTGAGGACGACTGGTAAAGTGAAGTCATGTAGACTTTGCTTGGGTAGTATGTATACACTGTTTGTACCTCTTATTCTTTTGGTGGCCGACACGTGTATGTCGAGCTCGTATATTCTAGTTTATGTCTAATGTGGTTATTTTCCCGAGCATGTCGTAGCTCGTGGTTTTTGTATAAGTTGGTTCCGGCATGTTGTGGCCGCGGTAGTTGATATTTTTAAAGATGTCTCTTCAAACTTATAATTGTGTTTTATTAGTTGGGTTCCGCAACGTCCGATGATTGACTTTATATTATCAAAGTTTTTGTTAAATGGGTTTTGTGGTGCGTACGAATTGTTGCGCCATGTGCTTTTAATAATTGTTGTCGTTATTTGCTTGTCGTTTGGCGCGTCGACTTGGGATTTCGCATTGGAATCCGGGTCGGGGCGTCACAGTTGGTATCAGAGCAATAGTTTTGCTGTCGCCAGGATAGGTTCCTTGGCCTAGGTGGGTATGGTTTATTGTTGAGAATCCTAACGTCGAGTGATGTGTGTAGGTCATAATGGTGGAAACTAGGAACGGAGCGAGTACCAGTAGGGCTGGTGCGAATGCCGGAGGGCGATGAGGAGCGGGAATGTCAACCGTCCTCGTAACGATTCCCGAACGTAACCAGAAAGCCAAAATGAGGATATGGCAAACATGTACCGTAGGATGCTCGAGTTGATGAATGAGATGACTCGGCGGATGAATGCGGGGCAAGGCCGCAACCCGAGGTAGAGGCACCACAACCGGAGGTGGGGCACCACAACCGAAGTAATAGTATTGGAACCGGAAGCAAGACCGAGGAACAACACAACTACACTTGAAAGATTCTTGAAGATGAAACCCCGAACTTTTTCGGGAGAGCCCGATGCCACTAAAGCGAGTTGTGGATCGAGCACATCGCGAAGATATTTGCACCGGGTTGCACCGATGATGAGAAGGTCACTCTAGCGTTTCAAGCTAGAGCAGCAGAGCACCGGTGGCAAGTGCTACGAGAGCTGGGATTTGAGAGCACCTCATACTTGGCCTAATTTCTTGAGGGAGTTCAAGGCCCAAGACATTCCGGTAGTTCGGGAGAAGAGAGAAGGGAATTCTATGATCTCGAGCGTAGCATGTCCGTGGCTCAAGATTCGGCTAAGTTCACCGAGTTGGCACGCTATTGCACTCACTTGGTTCCGAACGAGGCTAGGAAGACACGAAGTTTATTAAGGGGTCAAGACCGAGTACGGGCAGCACGTGCTACTAGCGGATTACCGTAGTGCAGTGGACCAAGCATATGGAATAGAAAGTGACATCGAGGAGCATAAGGGGAGAATGAATGCGAGTTCCCAACAGTCTTCGCAGCCCCACGGGCGAGGGCAAGGTTCGGGCAATCGGGGTAACTACAACAATAACAACAACAACAACAACCGCAGGGGAAATCAGAACAGGGCACTTTCCGATGTGCAATCGAGACAACAGTCGGGTGGACGAGGGAGCAATACTTCTTCTTCTCAGGGGCAACGAGGTGCTCCCTTGACATGTAACTACTGTGGGAAACTGGGACATTCGGAGGAAACATGTTATAGTAAGGGTGGTAATAGGTCGGGCCAATGCTACTATCAGAAGAGGTTGGTCACATAAAGAGGGATTGCCCTAAGTCAAGGGTAGTCGGTCGGGAGTGTGAGTCAGCCGTCTAGCGGTACGAAGAGAGACAGCGACGGGAGGCCCAAGGTTCAGGGTCGTGTTTTCGCGCTCGACCAACAGGGAGTGCCAGAGTCTACGTCCGTGATAGGAGGTAGTCTTTCTGTTTTCGGTAGTAGAGCACGAGTTCTCATAGATCCTGGCTCATCGCATTCATATGTTGCATCTCATTTTGTGAAAAATTTGTGTGTATTACCCCAGTCATTACCTTTTGTGCTTGAGGTGTCTACCCCGTTGGGGGAGCATATGTTGGCTTCGGAAGTATACCGGGCTTGTGGCATACTGATAGGTGATCACACTTTGCATGCTGATTTGGTTGTTCTGCCCATACGTGATTTTGATGTGATACTTGGCATGGATTGGTTGTGTGTTTATCATGCTTTAGTTGATTGCCATAGTAAGAAAGTTACTTTTGCTATGCCGGGTGTTCCCGAGTTTGTATTTGTGGGTGATGCCGTCAAGAGTAGCATACATGTTATTTCTGCTTTGAGGGCTAGAAAGTTATTGTCACGTGGGTGTGCGGGTTATTTGGCGTGTGTGGTTGATAAGAGTATCTCCACACCAAAGTTAGAGGAAGTCCCGGTAGTTTGTGAATTTCCTGACGTGTTTTCGACCGACCATGACATGCCTCCCGACAGGGAAGTAGAGTTTTGTATTGAACTATTACCAGGGACTACTCCCATTTCTAAGGCCCCTTATAGAATGGCACCCGCGGAGTTGAAAGAATTGAAAGAGCAGTTACAGGAACTTCTTGATAGAGAATTTATTAGACCGAGTGTGTCACCTTGGGGTGCACCGGCCTTATTTGTGAGGAAGAAGGATGGTACTTTGAGGTTGTGTATCGATTATGCAGCTTGAATCGGTAACAATCAAGAACAAGTACCCTTTACCACACATCGATGATTTGTTCGACCAATTGGGGGGGTTGTGTATTCCAAGTTGGACTTGAGGAGTGGGTATCATCGCTTGAAGGTTCGAGCGGAAGACATTCCTAAAACTGCCGCACGAGATATGGGCATTATGAGTTTGTGGTGATGCCGTTTGGGTTGACAAACGCACCGGCGGTATTTATGGATTTGATGAATCGTGTGTTTCATCAATATCCGGATTGTTTCGTGGTGGTCTTCATTGACGATATACTTGTGTACTCTAAGTCACGGAAGAACATGAACAACACTTGAGGGTAGTATTATCGCTTCTTCGGGAGAAACATTGTACGCTAAGTTTAGCAAGTGTGCTTTCGGTTAGAGAAGGTATCATTTTTGGGTCATGTGGTTTCGAAAGATGGGATAGCGGTTGATCCATCTAAAGTGGAAGCAGTGACAAAGTGGAAGACACCAAGTACAGTTACCGAGGTTCGTAGTTTCTTGGGTTTGGCGGGGTACTATCGAAGATTCATTGAGGGGTTCTCCAAGATTGCTACACCTCTGACGAATTTGACGAAGAAAACGACACCGTTTGCGTGGAATGAGAAATGTGAGTCTAGTTTTCAAGAGTTGAAGAGACGCTTGACGACATCTCCTATTTTGACGTTGCCTAGTGGAGGTGACAACTTCGTGGTGTATAGTGATGCCTCGAAGGAAGGCTTGGGATGTGTACTTATGCAGAATGGAAAAGTTATCGCTTATGCTTCGAAGAAATTGACAGCTTCCGAACAGAATTACCCCACTCATGATTTGGAGTTGGTCGCGATTATGTTTGCGTTGCATAAGTGGAAGCATTACCTATACGGAGCGAAGTTTGAGGTCTTCACGGATCACAAGAGTTTGAGGTACCTTTTCTCACAAAAGGAATTGAACATGAGACAACGTAGGTGGATGGAGAAATTGAAAGACCATGACTGTACGATCCTTTATCATCCCGGGAAAGCGAATGTTGTAGCGACGCATTGAGTAGAAAGACGTATGTCTCTTGCTTAATGGTTCGAGAATGGAAGATGTTAGAGGATTTGCGAGATTGGAATCCTTCCGAGACGAACGGGAGTAATCTTTGCGAATATTCGAGCCACACCCACTTTGTTTCAACAGATTAAAGATGCTCAAGTCGATGACCCGTAAATTGTTAAGATAATTAGTGAAATGGGCGAGGAAAACGCCCGACTTTGCGATGAACAAGTGATGGAATTCTTACATTTCGGGAAGAGTCTCGTTCCTTCAAATGAGGTGGTTAAACGACAAGTTCTCGATGAGGCCCATAAGGCAAAGTATACTATACATCCGGGAGTACCAAAATGTATAGGGATTTGAAGAAACAGCTTTGGTGGAGTGGGATGAAACGAGAGATTGAGTATGTTTCGAGATGTTTGACTTGTCAACGTGTAAAGGCCGAGCATCGAGGCCGCAGGTTTGTTGCAACCACTTGAGATTCCCGAGTGGAAGTGGGAGCACATCACGATGGATTTTGTGACAGATTACCCGTACTCGTCGAGGATTTGATGCCGTTTGGGTTATTGTGGATAGGTTGACCAAATCGGCGCACTTTATTCCTATTGCGATAACGTATTCTTTGAGTCGCTTGGCGGCGTTGTATATTCAAGAGATAATGAGGTTGCATGGGGTTCCAGTGAGTATTGTGTCGGACCGGATCCGAGGTTTACTTCGAGGTTTTGGTGCATTACAGAAGCTTGGGGACGAAATTGAACTTTAGTACGGCCTTTCACCCTCGCCGACGGACAATCGGAGAGGTTAATTCAAGTACTTGAGGATATGTTGCGTGCGTGCACGGTAGACTTTAAGGGAAGTTGGGATAGTCATTTGCCCTTAGCGGAGTTCGCCTATAACAATAGTTTTCAAGCGAGTATTGGGATGGCACCGCACGAGGCTTTGTATGGGCGAAAGTGTAGATCGCCGATTTGTTGGGATGAAGTCGGCGAAGCAAAAATTTGGGGTTCGGAGTTGGTACAAATCGGTTGAGAGTGTGAAGGTTATTCGGGATAGACTACTTACGCACGTAGTCGACAAAAGCTATGCCGATAATCGGAGACGAGATCTCGAGTTTCGTGTAGGGATTATGTGTTTCTTAAAGTATCGCCACGTAGGGGTACTAAGAGGTTCGGCAAAAAGGGGAAATTGTCACCGAGGTATATTGGCCCGTTTGAGATTCTCGAGAAAGTGGGAACATTAGCATATAGAATTGCGTTACCGCCTTCGTTGTCGGAAATCCATAACGTGTTTCACGTGTCTATGCTTCGGAAGTACATGAAGGACGACTCACATGTGTTGGAATATGTGGAGATTACTTTTGAACCCGACCTGTCATATGTCGAGCAACCGGTAAAGATTCTCGACACTAAGGAACAAGCCTTGCGAACCAAACGGATTCCCCTAGTTAAAGTACTTTGGAGGAATCACGACATTGAGGAAGCTACTTGGGAGACCGAGGCTGATATGCGTGAGAAATACCCTCATCTTTTTGATGAACATGGTAAGGAATTTAGGGACTAAATTCTTTTAAGGAGGAGAGGGTGTAACACCCCGGATCCTCTTATGCATGATTTACGTGTCTTTGTGTGTGATTTATGTATTATTACATGATTATATGTTGTGTTAGCACGTGTACAATGCCATGATAGTATATGAGCTTTGGTTGCGTAGTTTGTAGAGTATTTTTTTAGCTTAAAAATACTTGTAATATTTACCAAAATGATTTAGGGTGACTTTGATGACTTATTATAGCTTTGTATCCAGTGATTTTCATACTGGAGACAAAGCGATCGCTCTGTTTTTAGGAGAGGCGATCGCTTTGTTTCCAGAAACTTTGGCTTCAAAAATCAGGGTACAAAGCGATCGCTTTGTTTGAGACAGGGCGATCGCTTTGTTCCCAGAGGTAAGGGCGATCGCTTTGATTCGAGGGAGAGCGATCGCTTTGGCCCGCTGGTTCAAAACTCTGTTTTCCGAAAATGACAAGTTCACCCCCAAACTTATAATTTGAGTGGCCCTCCTTGTGCCACCTCACTACCCTTTTCCAAATCTGAATTTTACACCCAAATATGAGTGGAGAGGCTTCAATTCCTCTCCATTCTTCCCTCCAAATCCTCCATTGTTGCTTGAGAGTTTGTGTGTGGGAGACATAGTGAGAATAGTGTGTGTGAGTGTGTTCCCAAAGATCCAACCACCCGATCTTCGATCCGAGACCACCATTGTGTTGCTACGGACTAGGAGATCATCTTAGAAGGTCTTGATTTCATTTTAGTTGCTTTGATTTTCGTCACAAGGTAAGTTACTAAACCCCCTTTGTATGCTTTAAGCTTCAATGTGTGTTAGACCATTAATATTCATGTATAACTCGCTTTATATGTTGTTTTCATGTACAAATCTCTGGAATGAGATGGGTACATTGTACTTGTGATATGAGTATGTGTTAGATGATGTTAATGAGCTAAGGTTGGTATACAAATGTTAGGATTTGAACAAATAGAGGACTTAAGCCTTGAAAATGGGTGGCCTTGCATTTAGCATTGAAACCCTAATTTGGTGAACTTGGGTAATGACTCCGAGAATTAGATTTTAGGGAAGATCATGGCTCCCCGAACAACATGTTAGATTACTACGAGGTTTAGAGTCCGATTGATCGAGATTCTAGCCTCCGTACTTTTGATACTGTTAAATTAGAGACTTGTGTATGGCTCTAGTGTGTTGAATCGAATGTTTATATATTTGTTAAATTATGATGAGTGATAACATAGAATAATCTACTTGTCATTTGTCAAGTTCACTACTTTTGAACTTGATGGTTATTTGCATTAGATGGTTAAGAACATCTATTTGTGCATTGTGTAAGTCCAGCTGGCGTCGTGGTTGAGTAAGGTAGGACGACCTATGGTCTTCACAAATTAACGTTTGTGATCGCCATAAGTCGCCGTATCGGAGTTGCACACACCCTTCTTGGCCACGCTTGAGAAGTAGCCCCAATGTTGTAGCAATACGCATGGCTTTGGTTTGCTAGATTGAACTCGATGGTATTAATCGGGGACGTCGATACTACACACACGAGTATCGAGGCACTTTTGGTTATTTTGTGTATTGCAGGAGCAACGCAAAGATTTGACAAGAGATATCATATCCTTTATAATGTGGTTTATTTCGAGTACTTATGTGGACATCAAAGTGCTCATTGAAATGTGTTATGTGTATATCAAGGTGATGATACATGCCGGTGGTGATATATATAACTGTATTACAATGTTAAGATTATTGTTGAGCATTATGCCATGACATGTAGTTGCATTTAGTAACTTATTGAGTTTCGACTCACCCCGTTTGTTGTTGATTGTTTTCCTTAGATCCGAGCCAAAGGGAAGTTCGCGGTGAGGACGATTAGTTCGGTCACTTAGCTCGCAGGTGGTCCCTCGTTTTGTCTAAGTCATGGAATTCTTTTGTTGATAGTAGACAATTCTTTTGGTGAGGACGACTGGTAAAGTGAAGTCATGTAGACTTTGCTTGGGTAGTATGTATACACTGTTTGTACCTCTTATTCTTTTGGTGGCCGACACGTGTATGTCGAGCTCGTATATTCTAGTTTATGTCTAATGTGGTTATTTTCCCGAGCATGTCGTAGCTCGTGGTTTTTGTATAAGTTGGTTCCGGCATGTTGTGGCCGCGGTAGTTGATATTTTTAAAGATGTCTCTTCAAACTTATAATTGTGTTTTATTAGTTGGGTTCCGGCTGTAACGTCGCCGATGATTGACTTTATATTATCAAAGTTTTTGTTAAATGGGTTTTGTGGTGCGTACGAATTGTTGCGCCATGTGCTTTTAATAATTGTTGTCGTTATTTGCTTGTCGTTTGGCGCGTCGACTTGGGATTTCGCATTGGAATCCGGGTCGGGGCGTCACATTGTATCTGTAGAGTTGCAAAATCGTAAGTGGAATGTAAATTGAATTATTTGAGGTGAGAAAAGAAAATAGATCATGCCTTGACTTGGTATACTACTGAGTTTTGATTTTCTGAAGAAGATGAAGATGAAGACAGGGGTAAAATTGGTATTTCACACTAATTTAACGACTGAACTAACGTCTGTCCAAAAAATGGGATCGGTTGCATTACATAACTTAAGTACAGTGGCCCAAAGTATAGTTTTAAAGTTTCAATGGCCGGACTGCAATTTTGTGAAAAATTCGGTGGCCCGAATGTACCTTTTTCCTAGATTTAATGTGACTCGTTTAATTGCAATTCATATTTGGTTAGTTACGAGTTCATCAAGACAAGATTACGTTAATTTTAAATGAAATCCCTATTTTACCCCTATCTTCATTAAAGGAGATGAGGACGAAGACAGGGGTAAAATAGGGATTTCATTTTAAATTAAGGTGTTAGTGGGCTCGCTTGCAAGATAATTGAAGTACAGTGGTCCAAATAATATTTTCAAGCAATCAGTGGCCGAATTGCAACTTTTCCCAAAGTACAGTGGCCCGATTGTGTATTTTGCCTATATTTTTCTAAGAAAATTATTATCCTCTTTTCATTTATATTATTCTATTTGAAGCCAATTGTTAGGGGCCAATAGCAGAACCCTAAAAATAAGAATGGATATAGGATAAAGTTTTTTTTTTTTTTTTTTTTTTTTTTGGCGGCTTGCTTTATGTTGTTTGACTGATCATGACCGACAGAACTTACTGGTGGCTTAAGTCATGAGATATACTAGATCGAACTAGACCACCATTGAATTGGATAGAGTGGTCTTAACATTAGGTCAATGTGGTTGGCGGCTGCATCTGCTATGTTTCATTATGTGTGCATACATATATGACACAAACATTGTTTTACATAAGACATATAAATACGAACATTACATTTATTACGCAAATTACTCATAAATCAATTACTAAAATTTAGTAGGGCATCAATGAAATAATCTTTCCCACATACCGGGATCAAGGGTTCGCGTTTTAGTTAATGACTTGAAAGAGTAGCATAGTTTCATAAAATTTATAAAGGGAGAAGGTACATCCGGGCCACCGAACTTTTCGTAAAATTGCAGTCTGGCCACCAAAACTTTAAAGCTACACTTTGGACCACTGTATTAAGTTTTGATGCATCTGTGCCCATTTTTTGGACAGACGTTAGTTTAACCGTTAAATTAAAGCAAAGTACCAATTTTATCCCTATCTTCAATTTCTTCAGAAAATCTAAACCCTGCAGTATACCAAGTTAGGCATGATCTCTTTTCTTTTCTCACCTCAAATCATTCAATTTTCATTCTCAAGAGAGCTAAATTTAGAAGGTCCACCTATTCAAAATTATCCTCAACATTTAAATCCAAATTCAAATTAATAACATCACTTCCCCTCAAATTCTTAGTTACATTCATTTCCCCATCACTGTCCCCATTCAAATCCATCAAGCGATGTGGGCGGGAATTTTAGGGAAAACAAATCGTGCATGGGTTTATGAATCAAAAGCTTTAGCCCAAAAATGGAACTTAAACTCATAATTCAATTTCCGATTTTCGCCCCACTACCGGACCAAACCCTCCACCACCACCACCACTATAATCACCGCCCAGCCACCAAATTCCGCTTCTCCCGCTGGAACAACGCCAACACCGAGAAATTCATCCACCAAGAACGCACCCAGAAAGAAATCAAAGACCGGCTCCGCTTCCACAAACGCTTCAACTTCGCCTCAGACATTTCTAATTCCTTGGAATCGCCGTCTTCGTAGACGATCTGGAAGAACCCAGTAGAGGAATTGTAAGAATTGACAACTCCAACAAAAACCCAAACCATTTGAAGTCTTTCTTCACTGTTCTCCCTATGAACTATATTTCCAGGGTTTGAAGCAATTTTGGGGGTGTAATTACATTTCATTTTTCCCTAAAGCTTCTCCCCTCTGTCTACTGCCTCCCCCTCCGTCTCTGCCCCCATCGCTCTATCAATACCAAGAGATTAACCTACAAACTATGGGAGATATCTCTAGTAACAACAACGGTGGTGTTCAGAAGGTCCCGAAGCTCCCAATTCCCGGCAACCGAAACATTCTTATCACTAGTGCCCTCCCTGACATCAACAACGTCCCTCATCTCGGCAATGTCATCGACTGTATTTCTTTCTCTCCTTTCACTCTCTATAATATTTATTCATGTGTGCACAAGTGTTTGTATGCTTGATTGTTGTATTATGCAATTCCAATTGGTTATGTTTGGAATTGGGTCGGATTAGATCCATCAAAAATTGGATCGAGTTTGATTTTCTGAATAAGATGAAGACTGGGTTTCGATTTTCTGAAGAAGATGAAGATGAAAACAGGGGTAAAATTGATATTTTACGTTGATATAACGGATGAACTACCGTCTGTCCAAAAAATGGGCACGGTTGCGTCATAACTTAAGTACACTGGCCCAAAGTGTAGTTTTAAAGTTTCAGTAGCCGGACTGCAATTTTGCAGAAAGTTCGGTGGCCCGGATGTACCTTTTGCCAATTTACAAATTAACTAACGTACTTTGTTTTCGACAAAAAAAGGGTCGCATACTTCCATTTTGATTTTTAATTATGTAAAATAATTAGATATTGTTAGTGAAAAACTAACCGAGTATTTTAATTTTTCAAAAAAACCTATTCAAACAAATTTAATTTAACCCTAAAAATTAAACCCTATACCATAAACACTAAAATCTAAACTCAACCCCCCTAACCAATAAATCAAAAAACCATATACTGTAAAATCCTAAATCAATCATAGACATAAAAACCCTAAACCCTATACTCTAAACTGTGAATTCTAAACTCCAAACCCTAATTTTGGAGTTTTCAAACTTGAGGGGAGACTATTGAAACATTTTGTTATATTTTCACTAACAACATCTATTTCAATTCCATAATTGAAAATAAAAACAGAAGTATGTTACATTATCTTGCTTTGTAATATAGTAGATAAATAGAGCACTTTTCAAATCCAGTGTTAACTATCCTGAGATCTAGATGCTTAGCAAATGTTTCTATCAACAACCTAAGTAATCTATCTGAATAGCAATGTTGTGATCTTCTTGTGTGTCTCTATTTTAAAATCATGCCTTTGTTAAAACTGTCAATTTGTTAAGTAGCTGATTTAGCGTTAAAGCCAACTCTCTCGTTTATTTGGTTGCCCCTACTAATTATTATTAGCTAATCTGATAAGATTGAGTTGTTTGTTAAAAAAAAATTAAAAATAGGTTACAGGCTATTTACCCCCCTCTTTTAACCTTTTCTATACCAAATAGGTCAACAGTATTCGTAATACGATCTTTACTAAACCCTTAGTTTCTAACTCCATCCAGGACTAACAAAATTCTAACTCTATCCAAGAATACTAACGAAAATCCTTCGCGGACTACTAATCTCAGCAAAAATGCTAACGTCAAAAAATCGTTAACTGAAATACTCACACAGCCTCAAAACTGATTGGAAACTTTAAGAAAAAAAAAAAAGATCGAGAAAAAATCTATCACTCACATCCACCACAATTGTGACCCAGTTTAAAGCGAGATCGCGACATTAAATGCCCAAGAATTTGACTTCTCACAACCTCATCAACTAAATTCTGGGTCTGCCTTTCATGGGAGGTAAGTGGAGTTATAAACTTTGTTAATTTTTTTTTTTATCTAATCCATTCACATATCAATTCTCTAAGAGTAATGTTATGTGCACCTAAAGTGTGTATCAAATGTGCACCAAAATTACACTTGACACCTTTTAATTGGCTAAATGATTTGTTGTGTCCACCAACTACCAAGTCTCTCTCTCTCTCTCTCTCTCTCTCTCTCTCTCTCTCTCTCTCTCTCTCTCTCTCTCTCTCTCTCTCTCTCTCTCTCTCTCTCTCTCTCTCTCTCTCTCTCTCTCTCTAGTTTTCGTGATAAAGTTTGGAGGCCACATGAGTATTTATGCGAGTGTTTTAGTCAACC